>VBSM01000813.1:9394994-9408857 GCA_008086735.1 Cheirogaleus medius | reverse complement strand
TCTTTGTTGCTATTTTGAAGGGAATTGAGTCTTTGAATTGGTTCTCGCTTTTACAACTGCATTTTAAATGGTTAGAGATGCTGCCTTTTCCTAAAATTTAGGGTTGAAAAAAAAATCTTTTCAAAACACTAGAGATGGGAGCCATTGAGTGGCCGCAACACTGCCTAGGGTTATATTGCAATGTTTGCTAACTTGCAAATACATGTTCTGGTAGCTGCTCAATGGGAGATATAGTACTTTCTTGGGCATTAGGAGATCTAATCTTTAATCTGCTCAAAGTTTGACACACCTGGGCCTCTGTTCCCCAATCTATAATAATGAAGAAACCTGGATGATTTCTGAGGTCTCATTCTACATTTCCACAATGACGTGTGTCATTTTAATAGTTGGCAGTTCTTCATGGCCATTAGCATTTTTGCTTCTTTGATGACCTCCCTGTCTCTGGGACAAGTAGCTAATCAAGTTCAAGGCCAGGAATCAAAACTTAAATGCATGCAGGGCCCAGACAGGTAAAATAAATGAGGGAACCCACATGAGGTAAGAAACAGTCATGGTAAGCATGGCAGCATGCTGTAGAGTACAGCAGGTCCTGGAACAATGTTTTTAGTTTAAAGTGGTTTTGTTATATCATTGATGAGAAAAATAATCCTATTTCTGGCCAGAGCCACTGTCTGTGTGGAGTTTCCACATTCTCCCAAGTCTGCATGGATTTTCTCCGAGTACTCCGGTTTCCTCCTACATCCCAAAGATGTACACATTAGGTTCATTGGCATGTCTCGATGGTCACAGTGTGAGTGAGTGTGGGTGTATGTGTGAGTGCATTCTGCCATGGAATGGCCTCTTGTCCAGTGCAGGTTCCCACCTTGTGCCCTGAGGGGCTCTGGGGAGGCCAACATTTGGGCAAAGATGCAAATGATGTGAGTAGGCCATTAGAATGTTTAGGCAGAGAGAACAGCACAGTGCAAAGGGCTTGAGGCAGATTGCTTGGTGTGTTTGAGGAATGTTAAAGGGGAAGAGTGTAGATGGAGAGCAGTCGGCCAGGGAAAAATAATAGGAAATGAGATCCAATAGGTAGCTGGATACCAGATTATGTAGGGTTTTGTGAACATGGTGAACACTTTTATTTTAAGAACGTGGGAAAGCCATTAGAGGGCTGACATCATCTGATCACATTTTAAGAAGCTCACTGTGGCCGCTGTAGGGGCAAGTGTTTGCAGAAGCGATACCTGTTAGGAGGCTATTGCATTGATCCACGTAGATGAATGATGGACCAGGCTGGTAGCAGTGTATATGCTGAGAAGCAGTTGGATTTGAATAATATTTACAGTGGGTAGAGGTAACTTACATTTATTAAGATAATTTAAACGCTGCCTTCTCTGTGAGATATTTCTTGAACTCCTCCTCCACGCTAGGTTGGATCTTCTGTATTCCCAAGCAGCCATGGTTACTTCTTTTTGACCCATTATATGTTATTAAAGTGCTTTTTTATGTGTTTACTGTTTCTGTTTGTCTGTGAATTCTTTTTTTTTTTTTTTTAGGTCCAGGATTATGCTTTATTTCTTTCTAGTGCCTGACACTGTGCTTGCACATAATTGGTATTAAATGAATATTTGTTATACATATATAAATCAAAAAATTAATAGGAAACAGAGTTGGGAAGAAGGAAATTGATAGAGAGATAAACTGAATGAAATGTCACACCATCAGTGGTTTTAGTTTTGGTGAAAAGCTTTTCTGAGCTTCAAAGAGCCTGGATTTGCTTGGTGGTTGGACTCATCTTTGTGATCTTATAAAATCTCAGTCAAACAGATTGGCTGAAAACTACCCTCTAAGTAGATAGAATCTAAAGACGCCTTCTGTGTCTAGGAGTCCATGATATGGCAAATTAATGAAGCTGCAACTTCTGAAAATTTGTAAAAAACACTTTTAAATTTTCTCTACCTTTGAAAGCAGGTTGTAATTTGAAGCTTATTGATGGTGGAGGGATAATTATAGACATGCCATTTATCTCTCAGCTGCTCTGAAACTGAAGCATTTAAATAATATGCTATATGTCTATACAGCCCCATATCTCAAGTGTCAAATTTTCCTCTAATTTGAATATGAAATATCGAAGGAAAAAAATGTCAAAAATGATCTTATTGGAAAAATCTTTTTCTTGTTGTTCATTTTCATGTGCTAAGGTAATAAAAGGAATAACAAGACCATGCTTTTGAAATGAAAAAGTATAGGGTGAGCAGAACTGAGCCAATGGATGGGCAACCAGAGACCACTATTCTCGGGCAGGGCTTTATCATTGGCTGACTTTGTGGATTTGACCAGGGAATATGGGATAAAATGATAGTGAGCACCATATTCATCTATTCATTCATTCAATTAATATATTAGCAAGCAATTGCTGAGGCATAGTATTTGCAATAGATGCAGTATGTACCAAGTTGGGGATTACATCAGTTAGGGTTTATGTTCCATTGCAGGTAACAGAAAACCCAAAGAGAGGCTATTTTTCTCATACAATAAGAAAGCCAGAGATAAGCAATCCAGGGCAGTAATTGTTACTTCATGAAAGCTCATTCTGGCTTTCTGTTCTGCTATCCCTTAGAATGTTGCTTTCATTTTCATGGTTGCAAGCTGGCTGTTTCACCTCCAGGAATGTGTCTGCATTCCAGATGTTTCTCACGAATCCTCCACCAAGCACAATCCCTAGGTCATAGGAGACACTCAAATATTTATTGAATACATGAATAAATTGTGATTCAGTGAAAAAATCTGAAGTTGTACAAAAGCAAAACTCAGTGTTCTAAATTATTTAATGGCCAGTTATCATCAGATGATCTGGAACAAGTTATTTTTGCATGATTGTAGATTGTATTCTCCAGAACTAGACATTAGGATGTAGGTTGGCGGGCAAAATATTTATTAGGGATCAGCATTTATGAAAGGAAAAAGATTGGGAGCAGCATCAATTGGAAGAAGAAGTTGACATGTGATGTAGGTCCAACAAAACCTCTGTAGGTAGCTCCAGAGCAAGCATTACCTGCTAGAGTGGTCTTACATTGGGTTGAAATGACTGGGTATCTATACCCCTACTTCCCCCCTTGCCTCATTCAGTCCCCACTGCCACTCTGCTCAGTCACCTGCTGCAGGCTGCTCTGCAGCCAAGACTATGAAGAAGCTGACAGCTGGAGGCTGCCTGGTGATTGTACTCCCTACTGCTGGGCAGCAAGTCCTTTCTTGAAGTGTGATCTAGGTGGCATGTCTCCATATCTGCTATAGCATGATATTTCACTTTACTTGTCATGACATAAATATTAAATGACAAGATCCAAGAAATAAAGGCAAAGAAGAAAGAGGGAGAGGCATAATAGTAGCAGAAAACTCACCTCGAGGAAAGAAAAGGGCCAAAGCTATGGCTGCTATAACAAAATACTATAGACTGCATAGCTTAAACAACAGACATTTATTTTTCACATTTCTGGAGCCTGAGAAGTTCAAGATCAAGATGCCAGCAGACATGGTTCTTGGTGAGGGCTCTCTTCTTGGCTTGCAGACAGATGCTTTCTTGCTGTATCCTCATATGATGGTGAAAGGATTCTTTCCTTTTCTTAGGGAATAGCACATGTTCATAGCTTTCCTTCATTCTGCTCCATTTTTAATGCTTCCTCTAGTCCCAGCTGGCAGTCTTTCTGCTGATATAATCCCATCTCTATTTCTGGCTTCATTTAAGATGTCTAATTAGGTCTGTGGTTCACAACCACGCTAACCTTCTTATCAAATGGTCAACCACACCCTTGGTGTTCTCTTCTGAACATGCTTTATTGTTTTTTCCAGAATGGACAGGCTGAGAATTTTCCAAATCTTTAAGTTCTGGTTCCCTTTTGCTTAATAATTCTGTCTTGAAGTCATTTCTCTCTCCTTCTATTATACTATAAGCAGTCAGGAGGAACCAAACCAGTCCTTCAACACTTTACTTGGAAATCTCAGCTAAATATCCAATTTTATAGCTTGCAAGTTCTACCTTCCATAAAACACTAGAACATAAACACAATTCAGCCTAGTTCTTTGCCACTTTCTAGAAAGGATTGTCTTTTCTCCATTGTCTAATAACAGGTTTCTCATTTCTATCTGAGACCTTATCAGAATGGCCTTTATCAAATTTATACTAACATTCTCTTCATGATTATTTGGTTTTGGAGAAGATGGATGTTTTCTCTCTAGTTCTTCTCTTTTCTTTCTGAGCCCCACCAGAATCACCTTTAATAGTACTGGAACAGTAATCTTGACTTCTTCTAGCATGCATCTCAAAATTCTTCTAGCCTCTACCCATTATTCAGTTCCAAAGTTGCCCCCAAATTTTTAGATATTTGTTATATCAGCACCTCACTTCTTGGTACCAATTTCTGTCTTAGCTCTGACTGCTATAACAAAATATCATAGACTGGGTGGCTTAAACAACGCATGTATGTATACACATATAGAGAGAGATAGATACGTGTACACACACACACACACACACACAGATATATATCTCATAGTTCTGGAGAATGGGAAGTGCAAGATGAAGGTGCTGTCAGTTTCAGTTCTTGGTGAGAGCCCTCTTCCTTGCTCGCAGACAGCCACCTGTAACCTGATCTGGCCTCCTGTAGCTGTACTCTCACATGGTAGATATAGGAAGTTCTTTTCTTATTAGGACACTGATTCCACCCTGGGGGTTATGACCTCATCTAAACCTAATTTCGTCTGAAAGACTCCACCTCCTAATACTATCACGTTGAGAGTTAGGGCTTCAACATATAAATTTTGGGGGGACACAGACATTCAGTCCATAACAGAAAATGATGGCTGTTGAGACTGAAACTTAGCATTGACTTTGCCTGTACAAATGCAGCATCGGTAATGAAGGGTTCTCAGTGGACGGGAGTCTATACCTCAGCAGAGTGGCTCATTAGCAGCAAGTACTAGTTAAAACTGACTTGACTGGAGGGGAATAGTTTATAAATGGTATTTCTAATGCAAGCTGCTGACTGTTTCAGCTCTGCGTGTAGCATCAGAGAATGAAGATGCCAAATAGAGCCCCACCTTGTGGCTAATAGAGGAAGCAGCTCATCTCAGGAAGTGAATGGTTTGCTTTCTATTCCTTAATAAGATGGGATGAAGTAGATGCTTCTTTGATTTTTAAAAGCACATAAATAATTTTTTGAATTTGACTATTATATCCATCTTCTGTACACAGATACCCAGCTAATGAGCAGTGCTTTGCTTTATCACTCCTTAGCTTTGCCTTTTATTGCCCACATGCCCTCTTAAAATAGCCTGAGACACAGTCCCCTTCCCTGCAGGTTATTTCTGGTCACTTTCTTACTCTAAATGACTGCAACTAATCAAGGACTGAGCTGAGTTTGGCTCAGGGAGTATATGCTTTTTAATAATGAAAGATTCTTGATAAGTCATACCCCAGGAAATGACTCAATAGTGGTGTATGTTGGCCATTTTGGCTCAAGTGGGAGAAATATTTGGGAAGAAGAGAAAGCAGGTAGAGAGTGTCTGGGCTTGTTTAAACCTAATTCAATCTATACTATCTTTGTTGGATATTTAAAAATAATACATTTTCTTAAACATAACATAGTTTATTTTGTTTTGTTTCTTTTGAGTATTGTAAATAATACATTTTTTCTTTCACCAATAAAGGAAACCAAAACTATTTCACTGCAAAACACACTTCTTTGACATATTTCAAGATGGCTATTCAGAGGGCCTGAAGACAGCAATAGCTCTAAAAAGCTGCCCTTTGTGAAGGAGATTTGCATTTCTAGAGAAAAATCTACATTAGTGAAATAAACAGCCAGGCTTCCTCTGAGACCTCTCCCCCTTTTCTGGATCTGGGAAAGAGATCCCAACTCAACCACGGACTATCATCTATTCTTTCTGAGAGCTGCTACCTGTGAGGTTTTATCTATATGACAAGACCACTTTTGCTAGCCATACCTTTTCTCTTCTCTCCCGCCATAACCTGTCTTGCCATGCTCGATGTCCCTATTCTTTCTGTAAGCTCAAGATGGTATAAAAGCATCAACCATCTGGCCTTTTCTTTGAGTTTTCATATTTTATGATTCCTGTGCACATATGTGCATATTAATGAATTTTGTATGGCTTTTCTCTTATTATTCTGCCTTTTGTTGGTTGATTTGCAGTGAAACTTCAGAGGGCGAAGGAGAAGTTTTCTGTTGGCCCCTACAGTTTTGGTGTAGTGGGCAGGATACCTGAAACTACACTGCTCCCCTGGAAGCTCTTAACGGGGAACCAATACCTGACAAGCTGGCAGAAGGCTGAGACTTTCTTACCAGTCAGATTCTCAGGTGTCTGTGTGTGGAATCCAGTCAAGCAATCAATAAAAATCATTGTTTGTGTCTTTACTTTTCCAAATTAAGATTAACGGGAGAAAAACATTTATACTAGTCTCAGATGTAGCAACTCTGGTCTATTTCTTGGTATGAATATTCATATGTCTGATCCTTTTCCTCCTAGAAATAGTGTTTTTTCCCCCTTTGTCTCTGTCTTTCTGTGTCATTTGTCATAAAGAGTCCCTCTCATCTTGTTTTATGTCCTTGAGACTTTGACTTGTGACCAAATGGGAGCGCTCTCTCTTTGTCTCCACCATCAGGAGGTGTGATTTTTGGGGCACATCTGGTGGCCATTCTGAAAAGAAAGGCCCTGAGAGATGTAAGATTAAGCTGCACACTCTTTGGAATGTGCCAAGCTCACAGAGTAGTTTCTCTTAATAAGATGTCTTATCCATAGGGTTTTTGTTGTCTCCACTTTTGTTGCCTGGTTAGTCCTAGGAAAGTCCAATTCCAAAAGGGCCTACCTGGTGTCAGGGATAAACGTGTCTGTGACTGGTGGCCCCCTACAAATTTGTAGGCTAGACACCATATGCACAAACACCCTCCTTAACCATCTGTGGCAACAAGAGTCTTTTGCTATCTTAGCCTATTGCTGAGAGTGAATTTTGAGGGGATCATGGAGGGCTGCATCTTCTGTGTCCATTTTAAAAACACCACTTATGTGCACAGTATTCTAAACCTGGAAAGCTACCTCTGGGACTTTCCCTAAAAAGACTTGTTGGCTTGAGTTGCTTATGGAATAAATAAATTGGCTATATTTAAAAGAAAACTTTCTAGAGAGCTTAAATAGCTATCTTATTGGTATATATGCAAAGATACAAAAGAAATATAGCCTTAAAAACTCCCTTGGCACAATTCTTAAAAGGGCATAAATCAGATTTAAAACAAAATTAAAGTTCTTTGTATACTGAAGCTGCCTGTTTTGGATCCTGCAGGATTTGCAAGAGAGGCATGTCAGTCAGTAGTCTAGGGGCTAGGATTCCCTACTTTTACCACTTTGGCCTGAGTTCAATTCCTGGTCAGGGAAGCAGTCCTTGGATATGTAAATTCTTTAACTCAGCAGGAAAAAAATTATGAGAATTAGTTTGGATTATTTATTTTGAATTTATATTTGTGTGACTGTTGACTTTTTGGGATACCCAATTATTATTTATCCTTTTCCCTTTCTTTTTTTTTCTTATGTGTGGAGTGTCTGGTTTATTTAAACTGGCTGCCAGGGGTCCTACCATGGAGCAGGTACTGAATGGCTGGGAGCCGTGGGGCTGAGCCAGGCAGGATGTCCAGGTATCAAAGACAAAGGAGGTCAGCAGAGCAGCCAGAGTAGCATTAAGGCCAGGCTGATGGGGTGGGGGGTCCAGGCTCCACGGAGCCCAGTCCCACTCATGGCCTCAGCATAGAACCTTGCCACCTCTTCATTGGGGTTGCCCTGGGCTGGGCCAAACCACATCTGGATGGAGTGGCCACTCCTTTGGCTGTAGTTGCTAACTTTGTAGAAGTGACTCCAGATTTCATTGCACGGAGCGGCAGATGTGGGGAAGTAGAAAGGGAAAGGGTGGAAGGCAGCTTCTGCTGGGCACTGGCTATACTCTGAGGTCCAGTTCCAGCCCTTGTGCCAGTTGCTATTGCAGGTGTAGGAGGAGTGACAATCCTCCCACTGACGCTGATAGTCCTCTTTGCACAGGGGTGTGTTCAGGATCCATTCTTCGCACCAGCTCTGGTCTACATGCTGGATCCAGGTCCCCGAGTTAGGGGAGCCCTCATACAGGCAGGTGTCCTGGGTGAAATGCTGTTTGCAGGTGGGTGCCATTTCTCCACAATGGTCCCAGTTGAACCTCTATAGGTAGGAGATATCCTTATGGGCTTCCTGGCTGGTGTTGGTACAGCAGTAGGCATTCTTTTTCCAGGGAGTGCAATGTTTGTGTGACTTGTCCTCAGGGTTTGGCTTTTCTTTGTGGTGCTTGGTGCAGACATTGAGAAGTTCAGTCCTGACTCAATAGCCCTGGGCTGGGCACCCCCTACCGTGGCCACCCACATTAGCAGTTGTGTTGTTATCTGAAGGGAGAGCTGTGGTTAGTCCCTTTCCCCTTTCATGGACACCTATTGTTTTCCTATGTATCTCTAAGTCTCTTTTTTTCTTCTAGCTGTCTTTGGGGGTGGCTCTGAATCTTGTGAGGACTGCTGCTTTGCACCTCTTGGATGATGGCTCATATGTCCTTGGTTAAGTCATAAAAGGCTTATTGGTTTTGGTCCTGAGTCACTTGGTCGGTACTCTTGCTTTAAAAAAAGGAGAAAAAAAGTTCGAAATTCAGAAATACTGGCTGTTTGTCCTGGCTGAAATCTGATAATGAAAGATCCAAAAAGATTTTTTAAAGAGTTCTATGGTCAAAAGCTGGATTAATTAAAAGCTAATATATCAGACTAAATATCTTTTAAAAACTTCTCTGTTCTCTTTTGGATTCTATTTCTCCCACAGGAATTTTTTCATTTGACGAAAACTCCTTCTTAACAGTATGTTCAGTCCCTCTGTTTTTCTTTCTTTCTTGTAGGCAAGATTTTTGCTTTAAAAAAACAGTAAAATTTCATTGGCCTTTTAGGGAAGTTTAAGATCTTCCCACACTCTTATTCCTAGAGGAATGAGCTCCTCTAGGGCTCATTCTTCCATTTGTTTCTGCCCTTCTTTTGCCACCTTCAGTCTTTCATCCAGTTTCCTATAATCATTGATATGTTCCCTTTCAATCCCATAATTCTGATACAGAGCAGGGAACCCTGTTAGGGGCCTGCCAGATCCCCCCAAACATGGAAATAAAGGAAAATCTTGACTCCCTTCAGGGGAAGATCCGGCACCTGCCTTGCCTTGAAAAGTGAGTGGGCAACCTGATGAGAGCAGTGGTCCTCCAAGCGAGTCACGAGCTGTTTTGGTTCCCTATGGAACTGAAAGACTGTTAGAGGAGGCAGGTTAGTTAGTCATAAGCAGAAGGAGGGGAAGCAAGTGAACGGAGTATATAGGGAAGACAATAGAACTTTTCACAGGACTTTTGAGCATGTCCGATAAGGGAAACCCCCATCTATTACTTGGTGTATCAGGCACAGGAGACTCCCACTTCTCAGGGAAGACCTATATCACCATAATACTAACCTGTTTCCTGGCCCATCAACTAGTCTATTGCCTGGCATCAGCATAACACTAAATCTATTAACCTATAATATATAATCTATAATATATAATCTATAACACCAACTTAATAAAAGTGGGAAAAATCAGGTAGAAGGTGCTCAGAATTTGGTGGCGAGGCCCCTCTGAGCCCACCGGTGAAATAAACTTTGATTCTCCGACTCTCCATGTGCCGCTGGGTTTGTCCTCGGGCCCACCTGCTGTGACACTTACTATAACATGCCGAGTGGAGACCAGTGTGCCAAGTGCACATGGAGGAAGCTAGGGCACAGGCAAACACTCCACTGGACACCATAAATAACACAGCTCTTCCTCACCAGGTGAAAATGATAAAAGCTCAGGGACAAAGAGCTCACGAGGCCAGAGTCCCAGAGGATGAAGGCCCATGCCCACCCTGTGGAGTGTACTTCCACTTCCTACTTGCTTGTAATGAAATTCTTTTTCTACTTCTACTTTGTTGGCCTTTTTTAATTTTTTGCTTTGTTGCCCACTAACATTCTTCATGGTGGGTAGACAAAAAACAAGGGATTTGGGACACAGCCAGTAACAAAATGACATCTTAACATGTGTTCTCTAGTTGTGTTTCAGAAATCCCCACTGGGTGGAAAATGCAGACAAGGGGGAACTAAGGAACTGAACTGTGACTGCCATTATTTTTTCTAAATTTTCCCCAAGGGTCCTGTAACATCCCATCTTAACATTCCTTTCTTATATAATCCAAGAATCTCTTAATCCACCTATGCCAACCCCAACTTCAGTATATTCTGCATTTTGGGTCATGGTCAATATATAATCTCCATGTATTGCTTTGCAATTTTGCCTGCCAGAAATATATCCCTGCATTTAAAAACCATGGCTTGTAATCCATCGGGGAAGTTCGGGTCTTAAGCCTTAGCTGCCCATTCTTCTTAAATGGTGCCATGCAATTAAAATGCCTCTTTCTCTCACTGCAACTCTTGGCTTCACTGTCTGACTTTGTTGCACTGAGTGTGTTGTCAAAACTGCAAGGGTTTTTTAAATTTAGGTCCGGTTGCTCATTGACAAAGATCCAATTATTGAGACAATGAGGATTGCCAAGGAATGTGAGACAGATATCTTGCTGAGAGAGTGGGAGATATTGCCTCAAATTCATCTCTCCAACTAACAGAGATCATGGGCTTTTTAAGGAGTGGCCATGTGCCTTGAGGGCAGGATGTGGTGTAACTGACAACAGGCTACATGCATTGGGGCAGTTGTGGGGGATGATGAATCTTGGTGTCAGGAAGTCAGCCCAGGGGCAGAATCTCAGCTCCTTTGTCTTGCAGAAAATCCACTATTTCTTAAAAGGTCAAGGAGTTACCGTGTTTCCCCGAAAATAAGACAGGGTCTTATATTTATTTTTCCTCAAGAAGACACCCTAGGGCTTATTTTCAGGGGATGTGTTATTTTTTTTAAGTACGGTACAACAATCTACATTTATTCAAATACAGTTAAGTCGTCTTCTTCTGGAACATCATCATAACTCTCCAAACCCCGAATTCCATCCTGAATTTCTTGCGACTCTATTTCCTTTAGAACCATTGGCCCCAATCTCTCATGTCGAGCAACAGAGCTCTCATGGGGCAGATGAGAAGGGCTGTTCATCTTTACCGCTCTGTGACGAAATACATGGGTTGTGCAGATTCGCTGTGTAGCCACGCCCATCACTAGGTCTTATTTTCGGGGTAGGGCTTATATTGTGCAAATGCTTAGAAATCCTGCTAGGGCTTATTTTATGGGTAGGTCTTATTTTCAAGGAAGCATGGTAGTTAAGGGAGAGGATTATTAAAAAAAACATATAAGAGTTATTGAAATCTATTCATAAAGCCAAATTGACCTCCGTTTGCTTTGGTAACAATTCCTTCATTTGGTGGTCAATGGATGAAAAATTGCTGAGAGAAAGTATGAAAGTTCTGATTATTACATAGAGTGATCTAAAAGAGACTTCGAGTGGCTTTGAGATCTTGAGGAACTCAGCCAAGTACTACTGATCCATTTTTGGGTCCCTGTCTTCCTCATGCAAGTCCAAGATTTGTGAGTGTATTTGTTAATGGACACTGCCTTGACCTCAGTGATCCAGTTACAGAACTGAATTAAATCACCACCTATCCAACCAAATTGGTCTCCACAGCACAACTTTCTGGCATTTAGCTGGTTATTTTAAAAATTTTTGTAAAACAAATTTACATCTATAAAGAAAATCTTCATTTGCAAGGGCGTCTCCCTCTCTGTACTTAAACTGCTAAAAACTTTTACAATGGGAAAGGCACTGACTTAAAAGTTTACATACCCAACTTTACCTTTGTTTAAGGTACTTTTACTGTCTATCTTTCCTTAAGTGGGCATTTATCTAAGCCCTTCTTTATCTTGGCAAATAATTATGTTTATATCTGAGTTCTCTGTCTTTGAGATATAAATTTTCTACCTTGTTTCACCTAAACCTCATTGCTTTACAGGTGCACATTTAGGATTGCCTACCTAACAATTACTTAGAGCAATGAAACAAGTAATCAGAAGATTAATGGTCTGAACGGGGGAAAGAAAAACTATTTGGAAGCTGGCAAATGAAGAATCTTAATGAAAGCTGTATAATCTGCTTCTGTCTGTGTATCTTCATGTCTATATGTCTATGTGTTTTATGTAGACGTGATGTTTCTATGTGATCTTGTTAGTGTAGGTAGGAAAGTAAGACATGAACAGAGGAAGTACAGTATGGGTGTCGTGGCCCGTTTTCAGGACGGGTGATGAAAACAAAATACAAAAGAAAGACACAGACACACACAAAGACGGTACAAGACTGCAGTGCAGAACGCACCAGTCGTTTTATTTTTATACTCTAAAAAAATCAAAGTTACTTCCTTATACATGACCACCCAGGCATTGCAGCAATGGCCATAAATTCCGGAACACATAGCCTAAGGACACAGATGTCCCCTGACTCAAGGTTTCCAGGTGGTTGCTCAAAGCATAGGTCACAGGCTGAGATAAGCAAAGGTTAAGCAAGGCAGCCATGGGGGCACTTTTCATCCCCAGTTCCTCCTGGCTGCCCCCCGGCAGCTGTGCCTGTCTTAGGTTGTTCCTCCTAGAGGAATCTTACCCATCATTGACTATCCAGCCATCTTACAGGGCCAAGCAACAATAATAGGAACAATGTGCTTATCATGTGGCCTCCAGGTCCCTATTAAAGTGGGGCTGGGCAGCTCTTGCCTATTTGCAGAAACTCAGACCCTTTGTTATGCCTCTAAGCAGCAATTTTGTTTGTTACATGGACCTTGTTTGTTACACATTACTCATAAACGTTCTGGGCAGGGCATGTACACTATTTACTAAATTTAACTCTAAGCTGGATAAGTATTTTGTTAGGACCCAACATCGGGCAGTGTGAACAAATGGGATGCTGAGTAAGAGAACATATGGTAACAATGACAAGATACAGGTAATCACAAGCATTATAAGAAACATAACAGAAACAACACAAGGCACATTATAGGACAATATGGTTTGCACTCTCCTACCCCCATGTAATAAGTAAATGGCCTGAAAAGAGGTAAAAATGTTTTCTGTCTCTTTAAAACCTCCCCCACTCCTTTTAGGAATTAAAACCTACATCCCTGCCTCAGGCCAGTGGTCAGGTGGGGCAGGGAGATGGGTAAAGGGAATTGTCCAGGTAGAGGTCATGAGATTGTCTTAGCTGGAGATGGGATGAATCAGAATGATCAGATCTAGTTGAACAGCAATAGCCTAAAGCTGAAAACCTCCCCTTTTAAAGTTCTGTATTCCTGCTCAGAGGCAGGATGTTGGTACTTTAAGATGGAAGTCTGCCAATCTCCTCATTTGCCAGCAAATTAATAAACTTCTCTTTCCTTCTCCTCAAACCTCTTGTCCTCATTCTTCTGATGCTGCCTCAGGGACAAGTGCTGAGGTTTTGGTAATACCCCCAGTGGGCTTTGGGTGCCATGACACATCTGGGCCTAACTAAATAAGGTGAAAAAACATCCATCCCATGGCAGGAAGGAGACAACATTCTCTCTGGTCATGAAATAAGGGGAAAGAGACAACATCACGAAGGAGAGGCCAGACAAGAGAAAAAGGGATCACAGAAACTCCACAGAAACAGGGCCACTGTTCATTTGAATGTGTGCCCACTCCTACCCTCTTAGGAGTGTACTATTGCTTACTAATAAACTTCTTTTCTTGCTCATTTAAAATTTGTGTCTCCTTCTGCACCCGTATGTTTATCGCAGCACAATTCACTATTGCACGGTCATGGAA
>VBSM01000813.1:9373050-9394894 GCA_008086735.1 Cheirogaleus medius | reverse complement strand
TTGTACCCCCATTACAAGATGGAATAAAAAAAAAAATTAAAAAAAAAAATTAAATTTGTGTCTCTTGCTTTCATTCTTCGATTGTGAGGAGATAGGAACCGAGGTGTTCACATCAATTGCTGGTAAAAATCTGAGATAATGTTTGGTAAATAAAGCTAGTTCAGAAACTATTGGTAAAACAAAATAGAAATATCTTCAGAATTGTCAGTATTAAATATGATTCAGATATTTTTACCTGGATCTGGGTTGATGCTGTCTCTGCTACATGTTTAAATATCACAAAACTGCTTCTTTTGTAGTATTTTTGATGTTTTATTTGTCTGTAAGCTAAAGCTCTAAGGACTAGCTGACAGGCTCCCCTGAAGCCTTACCCATATCTTACTGTGAGCTTATGTCTTTGTTTTTAAGCCTCTGGAATCTGCGGTCTGGTTATAGTAAGGCCTGGAGACATGTGTGTCTATAGCACCTGTATTATCAGCTGCTACCTTGACAGCCCTATCCTCTCTCCTGGCCTCTATATCTGGTTTATAAATCCAGACCCAGACAGGCCCTTCCCTCCACAGCAGTCCTGGGTGCCATGTGGGCATTTCTCAGGATGGCTGGGGAAGGTGGAATGGTGTACCTGTGTCATAGTGTCAACATTCCTTTTAGTAATGTAAAATATTAAAGTCATGTTATATTAAATTAAGTAAGAGATTATCACAAATGTCTGAGTCATTTCTAAGTAAGTTAAAATACTGTAACACTAATTAAACATAAATTTAAGTTTATATACTTTCAGAGGTAAAGGTCTGAAAAAGGGCAATGAAATGTTTCATGGAGTTGTCTCTTTAAAACCCCTCTCTTTTTGGGAATTAAAACTTGCATTCCTTCCTGAGGCTGATGATGAAAGGTGCAGAAAAATGGTCTTTGCTGTTTGTTTTCTATTATCTTAAACCACAAGAGATGGCTCAATAGAATTGTCTGGACAAGGGTCACAAGATTGTCATCACTGGAGGTAAGGTCGACTGAAACCACCAATTATAGTTAAACAACAATAACCTGAAATCAAGACATGTGACCCAAACCCAAATGCAGAAAAGCCCCCTTTTAAAAGCCCCATTTTTCTGCTTGAAGGCAGATGGTGGTCTTTGAGATGCTAGTCTGCCACCCTCCTCATCTGCAAATCTGAAAAGTTTGCGTCTTCAAGGAGGTTCATGGAAAAGACTACAAGTACTCTTAAATACAATAACTCTGAGATCATACAATTAGACTAGGTAATAATTTAAAAACTCCAATGGGAGGAAAACTGGATGCACAAAATTGCTAGCCTAACATCGAGCAGAACAAGAACTAATTATGTAAGACTGAACTGAAGGAGGACTGAAATGATTTCTTTAATTATTTTTGTTTGTTTGTAAAATTGCTGATTCTTTTTATGTATTGTTTTCTAGAGTTAAGAAACCATTTTTTCTTTTAAGCTTTTATTTATTGCTTATAGCAATTGGGTAAAATAATACCTTTTGAGCAAAATTGAAACATTTACCTTTTTCTCTACCTGATTCCTCCAGAATTTGGAAAATATTTGTGAATATTCTTATTTTATGGCAATATAGTTATTTGTGGCTGGGCGCGGTGGCTCACGCCTGTAATCCTAGCTCTCTGGGAGGCCGAGGCGGGCGGATCGATCGAGCTCAGGAGTTCGAAACCAGCCTGAGCAAAGAGCGAGACCCCGTCTCTACTAAAAATAGAAAGAAATTAATTGGCCAACTAAAAATATATAGAAAAAATGAGCCGGGCATGGTGGCGCATGCCTGTAGTCCCAGCTACTCGGGAGGCTGAGGCAGGAGGATCGCTTGAGCCCAGGAGTTTGAGGTTGCTGTGAGCGAGGCTGACGCAACGGCACTCACTCTAGCCCGGGCAACAGAGTGAGACTCTGTCTCAAAAAAAGAAAAAAAAATATATATATAGTTATTTGTGTAGGTCCAATAAGAATCTTGTTTCATTTGTAACAGGACATAGTTGGAGACACTGTTTATTTTACCAGTGCTTTGACTGAAATATCATATTGTCATACATAGCCAGACTGCTTTGAGGGGTTGACATAGACTACAAAGCAAATAGACGTGAAAAAAGACTGGCCTGGTACCTTGTCTACATAGCTCCATTACAAGGTTCCTGGCCCCTTGTGATAAGTAAAGAATGTCTCTTTCTTTCTTTCTTTCTTTCTTTCTTTCTTTCTTTCTTTCTTTCTTTCTTTCTTTCTTTCTTCTTTCTTTCTTTCTTTCTTTCTTTCTTTCTTTCTTTCTTTCTTTCTTTCTTTCTTTTTTGGACAGGGCTAGAACGTACTGGTGTGGTGTCATCATAGCTCACTACAACCTCAAACTCCTGGGCTCAAGTGATCCTCCTGCCTCAGCCTCCTGAGTAGCTGGGACTAGAGGTGCATGTCACTGTGCTTGGCTAATTTTTTCCTATGATATTTTTTGTAGAAATTAGGGCCTCACTATGTTATTCAGGCTGGCCTTGAACTCCTGGCCTTAAGTGATCCTCCCGCATTGGCCTCCGGAAGTGTTAGAATTGTAGGCATGAGCCGTGATGCCTGGCCTGGAATGTCTCTTTTTCACAGTCCCAGGAAACTCAAGATATTTTGGGGATCTCAGGAAGAGAGGAATTCACCTTCGCATAGATATCACAGACACTGTCTTTGACTTTGCTCCTAAGCCTTCAGAAAGTTTTAAATGTCTAACCCAAAATTCCTTATAAAAAAAATTCCAGCAAAGCCAGCTTAAAAAGAGTCTATATGGCCAATCACTATTCTTGCTGTACTTTATGCAAATAATCAGGTCAAGTATAATAAAACTAAAACTTATTTTGCAAATAAATTGGTCTTACTATGAATTATCTTTGTTAGAAATTGAGAACTGGAGAGAGAAAAATTATGTTTCAGAAGAAAACCTGTAGTATGCCTACTATTAGATTCTTGCTCATTGGTTTTGTTTTGTTTTGTTTTGAGATTTTATAATTTACCTGCAATCTTGACTAAATTCTAAATTTTTGGTTCTCTCCATTATATGGTTGTGACTCTCCAGACTAACATTTCTAATTTTTCTTCCATTCTTCTGACTTTTTATAAAATCACTAGAAATTAAAACCATGATTTTATTAAAGCCCTACAAACCGAACGTAGGCAACTTCATATAAACTTCAGGAGAAATCAGTACAGTAACTTACCTATAAACAGCCTCTGTGCCTGTTAATTTATGGATTACTCAAAAAGTTCACTGAAACATCTGATTCAAACTACAATCAAGTACAATCTATCAGATTGCCACACCTGCCCACTCTAGCAGAAGATGCTTCAGAGATGCTAGACAAACTAGTTTATAGACTACTCTAGATAGTAGTCTGTGTTTTTCCTTTGTTTCCATATAAATGCCTCTTATTAAATATCTGCTTGCATGCAGCACATATATAGGCCTAGTTTTGGGAGTCCATCTGCAATGCCACCTCCTGGAATGAGCACAACTGTTTAACAGAACTGACATATTCTCAGGACTAAGAAACTGATTCAGATGATAAGGGCTGCTTGTTCCAATCTGTGTTTTTTGGTTTTTTTCTAAATTCCCTTTGGCAATCTCGTATCTCACAACCTCTAACCCAAATCTCTTCATAGCTACCAACTACTTTAATATGTGAAACTTTCTGAAAATAAAGTTTCAAATGGGGGACTAAAGAAAACCAAAAATATTTCATCTCAAAATATACTTCTTTGACATATTTCAAGATGGCTATTCAGAGGGCCTGCAGACAGGAATAGCCCTGAAAAGCTGCCTTTTGTGAAGAAGATGTGCATCTCCAGCGAAAAATCTACATTGGTGAAATAAGGAACCAGGCTTTCTCTGAGACCTCTCCCTTATCCAGATCTAGGAAAGAGTAATTCGAGCACAGGCTACCATTTATTCTTTCTCAGACCAGCTACCTGTGAGGCTTCATCTGCATCACAAGAGAGAAAGAAAGTCAAGTGCCCCATGCCTTTCTTTCTCTCTTCCTCCCATAACCTGTCTTGTCATGCTGCAAACCCCTATTCCTTCTGTAAGCTCAAGATGGTATAAAAGCGTCAACCATCCGGCCCTTTGATTTGTTGCCAAATGCAAGTTTGGCTGTCTGCCACCTGAGAGCCAGACACGAGAGGCGAGTGTTGGTGAAGGCAAGGTGGTTTATTCATGTGCCAACAGCTTGAGGAGATGGTGGACTATTGTCTCGAAGACCATCTCATCTCCTCTGCTTACTGAGTGACTTAGAAAGAGCAGGGTTAAAGGAGGTTGGTGGCAGAAAGCAAGCTTTGGGCAAGTCATCATGACTTGCTTGATGGTTATCAACAAACAATGGGTCATCTTGTGGGTCTTGTTATCAGCGGTCTAGGGTTGCCCTATTCTGGACGCTAGATGTTTTTCCTGAGGGTCGTTTTCTAGTCTTGTGCCCAGCAGTTGTGTAAGCAAGCAGCAGGTTAATTCTAAACTTTTAAGACACAACAAACTGGAAGCAGAGTGCAAGCAAAATGACTTCCCTTTAGCTAGCTTGGTGTTATAGCCTGAGTGGCCCTTGGGGTGCGCTTATTCTTTGAGTTTTCATATTTTGTATGCCTCCCATGCACAAGTGTGCATGTTAATAAATTTTGTATGGCTTTTCTCCTACTAATCTGCCTTTTGTCAGTTGCCTTTCAGGAAACCTTCAGAGGTGAAGGGGAAGTTTTCCCTTGGCCTTTACACCAGTCATGCTCTTCCTAGCAGAACACTACATGAGCACTCTCAGAGATATCCAAACATGATCATGAATACAGCATTAAGAAGGAAAAATAAAGTCATTTTGGCATTGGCTTTCATAAATCAAAAATATTATTAAAGAAAATAAGTTCCTTCTGATGATAGCCTAGACATTTTCAAGAATAATATCCTGTTTTTAATGAGATGACTTTGTTTTGATTTTGTATTTTATCCTTTTCATCGTGTTTTATGTTGTTACTGTTTGTATTATTGCTTTTGAGGATTCTGAATACTGTCTTAATTATTTTGGTAGAACTCATCATTAAAAACTAATTGCTCTTATTAGAAATGTACTGTTGTGTTTTGTTACGGGAAGGCATACTTTAAAAAGGCTCTGCAAATTTATTTGATTTTGTTTTTTAGAGATAGGATCTCACTCTGTCATCATAGCTCACTGCAGCCTTGAACTCCTGGGCTCAAGTGATCCTCCTGCTTCACCCTCTCAAGTAGCTCGGACTACAGGCATGCGCCACTGTGCCCAGCTTCTGCAAATTTGTAAAGACAGTTTACTTCCAGCTACCTAAAATGTACCACCACATTTATGACCTCCTCTGATAGGATTAAAACCTTTACACAGACAAGATAGATAGAAATAATGCCTCACAATTTGAATGATTTGCATTTTAATTAAGAAATAATTTTTTTCTGATTAGAAAAACAAAGCAACTTAATATGTTATAGAAACTGAAAAATAGAGAACAACATACATATACAAAATAAAAATGTTCTATAACATTACTACCCGAAAGAACCACTGTTAGTATTTTTATGTGTATGTGGTGAGTGTGTGTATTTGTGTGCTTGTGTGTGTAATGTATACACTTAATTATTTAGAACATTAATATTCTGTTATAGCATACTATTCAGTGGTTGCAATGAATTTTAACATATAAGTGGATCAATTCTCTTTACACAATTGCTGCTTTTAGACATGAGGTTTTTAGTTTTAATAGATACTTTCATGTAAAAAATTATTATTTATAGTTCTTAAGGTCAAACTTTTTCTTAGAATACATTCCTAGAAGTGCAAGTATTGGGTCAAAGGGTAGACAGATGGTTGTATTTTTTGATACATATTGATAACTATGTTACAGAAAATGCATGACATTTTACACAGTCATTTGCAATATTTAAGGAAGCACATTTCCCAATAGCCTCCACAACCCTGGGTATTGTCATTAACAAAAAAGAGAAAGAGAAACTTGCAGTTAGACAAGTAATAGAGTTACTAAAAAGGATGCTCATTTTTTTACATGGCAAATTGCACTTTTCTTTTAGCCTTTTGCCTTTTTTCTGTTGATGTGCTTAATCTTTCTTATTGTTTTAGTTCTTTAGCTATTAAGAATAGTAGTTCTTATACACTGTTGTTGGGAATGTAGATTGGTACAGCCATTATGGAAAACAGTATGGAGGTTTCAAAAGATATTAAAAATAGAGCTACTATATGACTCAGCAATCCCTCTTCTAAAGATATACCCCAAGGAAATGAAATCATCACCTGATAAAGATATCTGCACTCTCATGTTTATTGCAGCATTATTAGCAATAGCCAAGATGTTCATTGAAAGATGAAAGGATAAAGAAACTGTGATGTGTATATATACAATGGAATATTATTCATCCCTAACATAGAATGAGATCTTGCCATTGCCACAACATGATAAGGCATGATGCTAAGTGAAATAAGCCAGATGCAGAAAGAAAAATTCTGCATGAACTTACTCATATTTGGAATCTAAAAAGAAAAAAATTAAAATATACAGAGGCAGAGACTAAAACAGCGCTTACCAGGAGTGCAGAGGAAATAAGGAGATATAGGCCAGAGGATACAAAGTAGCAGATATATAGGATGAAAAAGTCTGGAGATTTAATGTATAACATGATGACTATAGGTATTTAGGTTGGTGCAAAAGTAATTGCGATTTCAGACCATGAATTTTAAATCATTAATAACAACTAGGCTCAAACACATCTTTATTAATCAAAGTAGGAACCATTGCAATCAACACACTTTTGCCTACGAGAAATAAATTTGTTTATTCTCATAGCGTAAAACTCCATGCTTCAGGATTTAAAGAACTCTTGGAAAACATTTTCTGCATCCTGCTGGTTGTGGAAGCGTTTTCCCTGCAAAAAGTTGTTGAGATGCTTGAAGAAGTGGTAGAGGGTTGGTGAGAGGTCAGGTGAATACGGTGGATGAGGCAAAACTTCACGGCCCAATTCATTCAACTTTGGAAGCGTTGGTTGTGCGACGTGTGGTCTGGCGTTGTTGAGGAGAAGAACTGGGCCCTTTCTGTTGACCAATGCCGGCTGCAGGCATTGCAGTTTTCGGTGCATTCATTGATTTGCTGAGCACACTTCTCAGTGTAATGTTTTTGCCGGGATTCAGAAAGCTGTAGTGGATCAGACGGGCAGCAGACCACCAGACAGTGACTATGACCTTTTTTTGGTGCAAGTTTGGCTTTGGGAAGTGCTTTGAGAGCTTCTTTTTGGTCCAACCACTGAACTGGTCATAGGTGGTTGTCGTATACAATTTATTTTTCATGGCATATAACAATCCGATCGAGAAATGGTTCATCGTTGTTGCATACAATAAGAGAAGACAACACTTCAAAACAACAATTTTTTTTTGATTTTTGGTCAGCTCATGAGGCACCCACTTACTGAGCTTTTTCACCTTTCCAATTTGCTTCAAATGCTGAATGATCATAATATGGTCAATGTTGAGTTCTTCAGCAACTTCTCGTGTAGTTGTAAGAGGATCAGCTTTGATGATTGCTCTCAATTGGTTACTGTCAACTTCTGATGGCTGGCCACTGCACTCCTCATCTTTAAGGCTCTTGTCTCCTTTGCAAAACTTCTTGAACCACCACTGCACTATATGTTCATTAGCAGTTCCTGGGCCAAATGCGTTGTTGATGTTGTGAGTTGTCTCCGCTGCTTTATGGCCCATTTTGAACTCGAATAAGAAAATCACTTGAATTTGCTTTTTGTCTAACATCATTTCCATAGCCTAAAATAAATATAAAATAAACAGCAAGTAATAGGTAATTAGCAAAAAAAAAAAAACCATAAAGTGAGAAATGTGCATTAGAATGATATATAACATAACCACATTTACTTAAGAATGTATTCCAATATCAAATGGCAAGTTTCAAGGATGCTAAAATCGCAATTACTTTTGCACCAACCTGATAAAATTTTTGCTGTATTTGAGATTCAAGATAAAAGCATAGGTTTTAGCTGTTTTTGCCCCAAAAACAAAACAAATGGGTAACTATTTGAGATGATGGACATGTTAATTTGCTTCACTATAATAACCTTTTTATTATCTATCTGTATCTCATAATATGTTGTATACCTTAAATATACACAAAAAATTTATTTTTATAAAAAGAATAGTAACTATGGTATATATTACAAACATGACTTCCAGCTTAACTTTATTTGCCTATAAGTACATTTTGTTTTTTTTCTAATGTGGTGCACAATTTTTTTTTCTTTATCATTTCTTCTTTGCCTCTGGACTTGAATATTTTCATTTTACTGGAGACCAAAGTTTTCCTCTTAGAAATTTTAGGCCCCAGCCAGTAAACAGGGCAGCATTTTTGGTGTGTGGAGGAAGGTGGGTAAAGCAACTGCATTTATTGTTTTTTGTTGCATACGCTGACTTCAAACAGGTTGTTCTTTCATCTCCAGACTTTGATGTAGTATTAAAAAAAATTCAACACCTCAAGGTTTTTCATTAAGCTATTTTATTGGTCTTTAATGTTTTTGCCAACAATTTCATGTCAAATCTCAAAAATGTAGAGTAATCATGTGTTGAAGAGAATATATACTTTGAAGTCAGAAGACATACCTGAGCTGGAATCCTAGTTCTTCTACTTACTAATTGGGCATCTTATGTACTTTATGTAAACTTTAGTTACAGCCTCTTCATCTGAAAAATGGTATTGATAATATTTGCCCCATGAGATAGTCGTGATATATCAGGATGCGTTTTTCCTTCTTCCTTTCCTTTCTCTTTCCTTCCTTTTCTTCCTCTTCTCCCCTCCCTTCCCTCTCATCTATCCTCCCCCCACTTTCTCTCTATACTTTCTGTTGCTTTAGTAAATGAGTGATTAATACCTGAATCTTAGAAGTTATTCAATAGATAAAAGTTCCTCATTCATCTTTTAAATCATAGGAATATCTCAGGTTTTTATTTGAAATTCTCCTCAGTGCATCTAAGATTACGTTCGTTTGATTTTCTAGAACTGATGGATTCCCTTTCCCTCACACTCACTGAAGTACATCAGTTCGCATTTTATCCCTACCACCTTGGCTTATTCGTACTCCAGAGATCTTTGCTTTTTTGCAAATATGAGGCTTTTTTTGAACATTCACTCTTCACATAACTTATAAAAATATTAAATACACATAATAGTTAAAAATAAAAAAATATTAAATATAGAACCCATCATGTAGCCTGGAGAGATGCTGCTTAGACATTATCTTTTATCCAGAGCAATTGTTATTTTTCTCAAACTAAAAACTAGAGTAGTATTAGAGTCACATCCTGGGGCATCTTCTCAACTCACAAATGATTTCTTATCTGCCTCCATAACCCATAGTGATGGGCCCTCGGCAGCCACCTTTGCACTGTGTGACCCCTGTCCCTGGGCCTGAGTGGGTTGGACCTGAGTGGGTCAATCAGACAGTGTCTTCTGGAACTAAAGAAATGGAACTAAGGAATTCTAACTTTGTTTAGTCTGGCCTTTCAAATGGAGCCAAAGTAATTTCAGGGTTGTGTGGTGGCCATCATGCACAATTATGTAGCCTGAGAAACAGCAGAATGCAATGCTGGGGGAGAAGGAGAAGACAAATCATACTAAGAGAACCTGCCAGGGCTCCTCGAGGCTTCTGAGGCCTTGGTTCCAAGCACTTCTGGAGGTCAGATTGCACTTCCGCATTTGGAGTTCTTGCTCATCCCTTCATAATGACATGTTATCATTTTTCTTACTCTAGCTTTAATTATCTTCCCTTACATGCAGCTACAGAGACCTTTATCTTTTCCCCCTTCAGCTCACATATATAACATTTGGTTTTATCTGTCTTCTGCTAGCTCTCCATATTTCGTTTTCAGAAAATACTTCCAAATTTTTCTTTCTCTCATTTGCTATAAGCTACTCTCTTCATTTACAATGACTCTCTATTTGTTTTAAAATTTTATTTATTTATTTTTTTATTTCAGCATATTATGGGGGTACAAATATTACGGTTATATATATTGCCCATGCCACCCTCCCCCCTCGAGGCAGAGCCTCAAGCATGACCATCCCCCAAATGTTGCACATCTCACTCATTATGTTTGTATATACCCATCTCCTCCTCCCCCCTCCCACCCGCCCAACACTGGACAAATGTTATTCCTATATGTCCACTTAGGTGTTGATCCATTAATATCAATTTGCAGGTGAGTACATGTGGTTACAATGACTCTCTAAAATCAAACAGAACCATTTGTACACAAGAAAGAACATGTCTAATTTGGGTTTGACTCCCACGAGTATTAATCTTAATGACATCCTACTTGAATAAAGTTGAACAGAACTATTTCTATACTTATTTTACAAAAAGAGCATAGGAAGGAAGGCAACAATCTTGGAACTTGATTATATTTGGTTCTCCTTGTGTAGATCATTGTTTGAGTTTCCCAAGCCTGCTTTGCACACCTGTGCTTTTCATAACCATAGAAACTATATTTAGGTACATGGTATGGTGCCTGCCAAGTCCATGTTCTGTCTCTGAGAATTGTCAGGCCTATTTTGAAGCATCTTCTAGCCTTGTCCCTCTGATCACAGCTTTGTAGACCAATGGACTCTTGACTCAAGCTGAATTATTTGGATTCTCTCTCCCAGGGATTTAAAATGGTAACATAGGGATGTTAGTGAGTTGGATTTGGGCGTTAAAGCTGAAAAGCCCACACTGTGAGTACCTACTAAGCTTTCCACCCTAACAGCCATAGCGTCGAACTGGGGCTCTGCAGCTCGGGCAGTTGTGATCCACTGGCATCTCGAAGCCAGGCGTGCATGCATGCACAGAAAGAATGTTAAAAAGACTGTACAGAAAGAAGTGGAGATGAACTATGTTGTATAATAAAGAATGTGTCTGGTCTTTATCCCAGGTTCGTGCGTAGAGCTGCTAAAATTCTTGGAATTTCCCAAGTGACAGAGGTATCTTTGTTATTTTTGCCTCTCTTGTATCACGCCTGAGTCTATGCTAATGAGATGACTCAAGGTCAGTCCTTAAATAGTGTCAGGATGTGGCTACCAGAAAGATCAACTACTCGATTAGAGGGTTAGGACTGTAAGCCAGTTTAATCTCTGGGGAGTGGAGAAGGGCTGAAGATTGGGTTCAGTCATGTGGCCAATGATTTAATGACTCACGCCTCCATAATGAAAACTCAGTTAAAAAACTCTGGACGTCAAAGCTCAGTGGAGGTTCCTGATAAATGAATACATCACGAGCTGGGAAGTTAACCTCTCCTATTCCACGGGAAAAGGACAAGGAAGCTCTGTGCTGAGGACCCTCCCAGACCTTGTCCTGTGTGTCTCTTCATTTGGCTGGTCCTGATCTGTATCCTTTAGAATAAAACTTTTAATATAATCCTAAGAATAGCACTTTCTTAAGTTCTGTGATTTGGTCTAAAAAATTATCAAACCTAAGGGGTTTGTGGGAACCCTCGAATTTGTAGTCAGTCAGTCAGAAGTTCAGGTGACCTACAGACCCCTGATGCCCGGCTGAAGTGTGAAGGGAGGGCAATCTTGCAGGAGACTGATCTCCTCCCTTGTGGGGTCTGTGTTAACTCCAGGTGGTTAGTGCCAGAATTAAATTGCAATATACCTGTTGGTGTATTGGCGTATAGCCTCAGAGAATCAAAGAATAATATCAAGTACTAATGTTCCCATTTCAGTGTAGACATTAATTTCTACAATAAACCCTCCCCAATGGAGTTTTTTTTTTTTTGAGAAAAGCATGATTTTCATATTCTATGAAATTGTACAACTTCAATCTACCATGGCAATTAGAGCTTACAGGTCCTTAATTTTTCTTCAATTTAGTATTTTGACTTTGAAGTCTTAGTGGTTCTTCGTCCAAGTCCAAATTGTCCTGAACTCTTAGGACATAAGTGCAGGAATGGACCCAGGGGATCATCCAGTTAATTCCTGTTATTATCGCAAGTGGGGAATCTAAGGAACAGAGAAGTGACACAGCTGGCTTAGGACCCTATTACTCATTATTGGGAAAGTCTGCATTTGCATTATATTTCTTATTTTATGATTCAACAAATTTAATCTCACTTTTCAGCAATAGTCTGTTTACTAAAGATTTAGCTTTTTGTACAGTGTCATAAATGAATGTGAATATTGCTGTTACGAATTTTTAAAAAATGGATGTGGCTATGAGTTGACACTGAATCTCACCAGGGAAGCTGCTGCCCATGTGAGGCTGCCCTGGTATTTAGGTAAGACCTTAACTGATTTAAATAATTGAATCTCGAATGTGATTTAAACCCACTTCTTTTCCATGACTTTGTTTTTTTAGATGAGTTTATTTCTTGCTGAAACTTTGCAGAAACTTGTTTGCTGTGTGTGAAAATGTCTATTTTGTTCTTTTTTCTGTCCATGGATACCCTGAAAGAGGAGAGATTGAATTTTTATTTTAGTGTCAGGCAGTGGGGTATAATTTACATACAGTCAAATATATCCTTTTATGGGTACAGTATGATGAGTTTTGAAATACTCATCATACAGCTCCTTAGATTCCCCACTGTACAAAAATACTCATCAGTTACAGCTTTTTAACTCCACATCAATGAAGTTATAGACTATTTCTATCACCTCCCAAAGTTCCCTCATGCCCTTTGTAGTCTATACCATCTTCCTGCCCTCATTTTTCAGATAAACAAAAACAGACAGTTTACTCCAAAATTATCAAAGGAGTATCTAAGGTTATCGTCCAGAAATCCAGAAATGTCTAAGATATTTAGTATTATTTCTATTTTTAATTTCATCAATAATTTTAAACACATTTAGTTTATAAACTCAAATAGCTGTATTATATCTAATCTTTAGGCTATAAAGTTTTCCACGTTTTGATATGCTATCTTTTCCTCATGGTGATTCATTTTCCTATGTGATTTGCAATTTTCTATTAGGAGCTTACCTTTTCACTGGTTTTTCTATTGTGCTGCCAGTGTCTGAGTTGCCAGTTGAGTTGGAAGCATCCCTTGAAAGTGGTATTGTTTGCTCCTCTCAGTGCTTCAGGTGTTTCCTCAGTTCCAGCCTTTTTTTTTTTTTGTACCTTAATTTCTTAGTTTGAAATTCCTATCCCAAGAAGGGATTTGACTCTACCTCTGCATGTAGGGCAAGCTTGGGTTTTTAACTTGCTTTCAGAAGACTTTCTTTTTACTACCCCGAAGGCAAGTTTCCTTGACACTGTGCCTTTTATGGGAACAAAATCTTCCTAGTTTCTATTTTATAATTGGATGCCTGGGACTAGTCTCTGGCTTTCTGTGGGGGTCCTAGTTCTAGCATTATTTCCCCTACTCTGAACCCCATTGAGGCCATAATACTAAAATTCAAGCCCTCATCCTATAGATCCTGCTTTTAGGTCCAATACCACTCTGGGCTGCCACAGTATCAGGTAAAGTTAACTCTTTTCACCCATGTCTGGACTTCTATGTAATAGTTTGTATGGGAAGGTGGCCCATATCAGCTCAGTCTAGCATGTACTTAGGGGTGTCCCTCATAATTTTACTTCAGTGGATCTTATTTTCTAAATTGTTTTTCTAATTTTTCAAGCATCTTATTTTTTCTTTCACATTTATTTGATTGCTGATATCAAAAAATCTGCTGCCTTATTTTTTTATTTGTCTCTGTGGGTTGACAGATAATTCTAGCCAATTGCTTATTAGTTACAGACAATTTTAATTTCTTCACACTTTCATTTTGATTAAAAGAGGTTAGGTCTAATATTGTGCATCTTCATTTTTTACCTTACATTTTAGAAATTACAGTACATCTATTTACCAGAGAGTCTCTTTTGATCTTTGCTTTTATCTGTTTCTTTCCCTCCTGCCTGCCTATGCTAAGATTAATATTACCCCAGTGAAATGTATGCTTCAAAGATTACTAGTAAAGTTAATTTGTGCATTATCATTACTTTATCTTCAACATGGTCTGTGTGCTCTCTGATTTAGAACATTCCACATTTTGTTGTTGCATCTTATGTGATGTCTGAAAATGCTTTTATGCTTTGATTATATAAGACTATAGACCAATTTTTTATTTACCTCTTAGTGTTTCCATAAGTTTGTCACACTGTGGAATAAAATTCACTTCTTTGTTTAGTTTCAGCTGTCAGTTGAGAACCAGGCAAATGACACACTAGTGAAAGAGAATTAGAACCATCTGCCTGGAGTTAAGGTCCCTTAGCTACTAGTGAAGTCACCACCACAAAGCTTTTTAATAGGCGCAAGTTACAAGTCACATTGTAAACCATTTATGTTTCCATCCTGTGAGGCATGTAAAATATGAAGCAAAACTGGGGTCTGTGTGTTCACATTTGAAGGCCCACATTTGGCAAAAGGCTATACTGACGGTGTGTGTGCTTTAATGGATGCCACAAAACAGGCCTTTTTAGTCAGTACTGTTATTCCAGGGCTGCTCTTCCTCTCTGTACAGAGGGGAACCATGCATTCCAAATAAAACTCAGGTTATATTGACTGGTAGAATTGTAGTTTTGAGAACAAGAAGCAAACATTGTTAAAAAATTCTTGGGCATGTACCTTTTAAAATGACCTGCTGTGTTTGTTCTTTTCACTTTCCATTCTGTTTTAGTGCATGATGCTGCTACTGTTTGCCATTAAATGGTTGCTGGTTCCACCTCTAAGCCTAGGTGTTTGCCAGATAGGTGCAGTTGTGAGTTAAAGAAGGTAAAGGCAAGGTCATTTGAGAGAAATACAACTTTTCTGAAAGCTAACTCATAAATTGCCAGATATAAATACAGAGATGAACTATACTTTTAAAAACCCATTTTATTTTATTTTTTAAGACACAGATTCTCACTCTGTCACCCAGGCTGGAGTACAGTGGCATGATCATAGCTCACTGCAGCCTCCAACTCCGGGGCTCAAGTGATCCTCCCACCTTAGCCTCCCAAGTAGCTGGAACTACAGGTTCACACCACCACACCCAGCTAATTTTTAAAACATTTTTATGTAGAGATGTTGCTCAGGCTGGTCTGAAACTTCTAGCCTAAAGTGATCCTCCTGCCTTGGCCTCCCAAATTGCTAAGATTACAGGTGTGAGCCACTGTGCCTGGCCAAAACACCCATTTTAGTGGAAACATGTTATTATAAAAACAGACAGTTAATTCCAGTTGTTTTATTCTAGAGTCTTAATTATAATGTTAAGCAACAAAATAGAGGAAGGAAGCAAACTTCAGTTTCATTGTCTATAAAATAAGGATAATAATACCTTATAGAGTTGCTATGGGGACTAAATTAGATAATGTATATAAGGCACAAAGGACTGTCTGTAAATGTTTACTTTTTTCCTTCTTACGTGTAGCCCAAAACTACACAGGAGGTGATTGGATATTTAGATTTTAAATAACTTAGTTGTGATGTCAGAAAAATTAAAATTAAACAGAATGAGTTTCCAGATGTGCCCAAATGTCAATGAAGCCAATACTTAAGCTGAGCTCTAATGGACTATGCTGTAATTCCATAAACCTTGAATAATTGAGAACTGATTATAAACTAAAAATCATTTTATGTTTTGCATTATGTCCCTGTATTAACAGGGACTGAGCAATTGCAGGTTTGGAGGTAAGGAAATAGCCTGGTGCCTGTAACAGTTCAGGAGGAAATGCAACAATATAACAAGCTGCACAGCCACTTGTATTAATTGTTTGAGAAAGGTCTGTTTATCTCTCTGTAAAATTTCTCCCTGAGAATGCCAATTATCACCAGAGTGTGGATTCTCTATGGTATTCAGTAATCACTCAGTTATCTCCAGTGCTTGTTCACCATTCTGGCCTTTTAATACAGACTGTTCTGCATTTTCCACTGTTCCAGGCTCTAGCCAAATCTCAGTTATGTGCAGCAATAGGTACTACAGAGACACTGAGAATCAAATTCCCCAGGTAATCTCAAATCTCATTTAACTTTCATATTCATCTTCCACCAAACTTTTCATTAGAGCATCAAAAAGGATGGAGTGAGGAGAATTGAGTGAATTTCTGTCTGCTGGAGGTGATAACTATGTGTCATGACCCCAATATAATTAGCCATGGATAGAGATAATTTTCAAAATCATCCTTCTAACTCCAGGTACTGATTACCTATTGCTACAAAACAAGCCACCCCAAAACATATGGCTTAGAACAACAATTTATTATTATATTTCACAGTTCTGTGGGTTAACTGGGCTCAGCTTGGGATCTCTCATGTAGTTGAAATCAATAGAGCCCAGGGCTGCATTTGTCTGAAGGTTCAGTTGGTTAGGAATGTCACAGGGCTGGCAGCTGATCCTGGCTATTTTCTGGGAGCTCAGCTGGGGCTACCCACTTGAACACCTACTTGTGGCCTTTTCATGTGGCTGAGACCTCTCATATCATGACGGTAGCCCTCAGAGAGAGCATCCCAAGGGTGACCCTTTTAAGAGACTCAGGTAGAAGCTGCAAGATTTTTTATGATCTAGTCTCAGAAGTCTCAGAGTGTCCCTTTTAACCAGCTCCATGGTCAAACATGCTTTTTTGCAGTTCTCTTATGTTTCAAGTTCCTTGGCCAGTAAGATTTGCTGACCAGAAAATTGTAATTTTCTGTTTCACTGGCCTCCTCTCTTTTGAATTGTCTTTTGGAAATGGCAGACTCTTCTTGCATTAATGACATAATTAGAAGGCTTCACACTACTAGATTGTTTAGAGAAGTCAGGGTAAGTGGCATTCTACCACAAGTCTTGCCCAAGGACCCATTAAGCAGCCTACTCCCTACCACCTGCATATGCACAAGACCGAAGGGATGACCTATATTAACCCCCAGCCTTGGGAAGGGCTTATTCGCCATTTTTTGATTGTGCAATGTGTATGCCAGTGTGATTTCTCACTGTGCTTGCATGCCCTGCACTCCACCCTGAACATGTAGTGATGATCACTCACTTCATGCATTATTCATTTCACCTCTACAAAAACCTCTGACCCTGTCAGTCGGGGAGGCAGATTTGAGGCAGTCCTCCCACCTCCCGGTTGACGTCATCTATAATAAACTTCCTTTCTTCCTTGACGATCCTCCTTATCTCAGCAATTGGCTTTCTGTGCAGTGAGTAGCAGAGCCCAGGGGCAAAAAACCCTTTGTGGGTCCACTAACAACTTCTGCCCCATTCTATAGATCCACCAAGTCATCAAAGCCAAGCCCAGGGTAAGGTACTGAGATTCCATTTCTTGATGAGGAAATGTCAAGGTCACATTGCAGAAGAGTATTTTGGATAGGAGACATTGCGGTGGCCACCTTTGGAAGATACAGTCTGCCACACCAAGTTGTTCTTCTCCTATTCCAGCTGTCAACAGAACTCACCTGTATCCAGAATACTCCTTGGCTCCAGCTAGTTAATTACTTCCTGCATTTACCTGTCAACTGAGAACAATTCACAATTAGTAAAACACACAGAGGAAATCAGAAAGTATCAGTTTTCATAAACAAATCATGATTATTTCACAAATCAGACATTCTTGCATTCTTTTTCTTGGTGTCAGTATCTTGCTCAATATGACATTCAGAATTCTGTATTCGTGTCTACATAGGCCACTGAAATCCTATTGTCCGCCTTACCTCTGCTTTGACCCTTTTGTATTTCAAATGCTTGACTTGGTCCTGATCCCTGCTACCCAAGGCTCTTATCACCTCTGCCTTCAAAGTTTGGCTTCCATGCCTTTGGATGACACCTGACAACTGCTAGCTTAGGCTCTGTAGCTTCTGCCTTTACCTTTTGGTTTATAGATAATTGCCACTGATGTTCAGATTTCCAATCTTGACCTACTCCTACACAGTCCTCTTCAGGTTTTAATTTTATTAACTTGGTCCCATTGGTGTCTACTTCCCATCAGGATGAAGGTATATCTATGTCTATAATCTGAGTATCTCTCTGCTTAGTGAAAAACAAAGATTCCCTGCCACATGCTTTTTCATATCAGTGCCATAAGACTTCCCAATGTCTTCAATCTTTGACATCTCATACATTATTATGCTATTATTCTCTCTAGAGGCTTGCTATTCCTATACTTGAATAATTTGGGAGATATATTTACTCTCGTCTTAGTAATTTAGTATGTTTTTGCAAAGATTCAGCAAAAGCTTCTGTTACTAATTAAACATGTTAAAGGAAATACTTTTAATAAGGGAGGTAGGAGAAACCCCAAAGGTAAGTGTTTTAATGGACTGAAAATAACTGATACAAATGAAACATAATTGAATAAATGGTCAGAATATATAACTTGTACTGACACCTCATGGGTCTCTAATCTTGGAATGGGCTGACAGTTAAAACACATTGGTAATTGGAGACTAGATTCTTTTTTCTAGGAATTTTCCTTTTGGTGGTTTCTTATTAAATTTCTCTATACTTAAGTCATCCAAAGTCTCTATTTTATATAGTTAGAAATTATTGCATAGAATATGTCTTTTCCAATTTGAGAAAATTAGAAACATTTCAAGTTAGTAGGTAGTAGTTTTCTTGACTCTATTTTAACTCTTAAATTCAATTTGAAAGTTTTTTTTATTGATTATCTATCATGTCTTAGGCCACTGGAGGTGTGTGTGACTATGCAGGTAAAGGACATCATTAAGATAAATAATCTTTGCCCTCAATGACTTTCAGTTCAATAGAAGAGATAATGCACTAATCCAAATAACCAGCATATAAACACTGTGGGGTGTTTGCTATTGAGAAGCATATTTTTTGTTATGTGTCATTTGAGATGTACCTTGAACAGCAGGCTGTAATTTAACAGGGGGTACTGGGGAGTTAAAAGGGCATTCTAAGTGGAAAAAACCAGCTTGAATAAAGGTATACAGGTAGGTCCACATGGTTCCTTTAGGAAAATGACGATTAGATGAGTTTTGATAGGGTATAAAATATAGTTAGGGAAATAATGGGCTGTAAGACTAGAGAATTAGGTTTGAGCCATTTGGGGTTGAATGGATTTGAATGGATTAAATGGAGCATCTATATTATTCTGTAGGCAATAATAGTACTTTTCCCTACTAATTTATAAGGACATCTCTGTCATACACTAAGTTGTAATACACAGATGCATCTGTTTTTGATCTTTCTTTTCTGTTTTGTTGCTACATTTTTCCATCCCTTCATGAGTAGAATACCATATTAATTACTAAAACTTAATAATAAGTCTTTATATTAACTTATCATTTTGTATGAGAAGTTATCCGTTTCTTGCAGATTGGACAATAGGTGCCTATAAAACTGTGGGGGATTAGGGTTCTCTTTTGGTAAAGATTTTACAAAATTAATCCAGTTTCTTTAATAGATATTTATTCAGGATTTTCATTTTTTCTTGAGCCAATTTTTATGCTTTTATGCTTTCCTAGAAAATTACTCATTTTATCTAACTTTAAAAATTATTGGTATATTCTTGTTCATATTCTCATCAATTATGGAATTGCTTGATTAGAGAAGTCACGTATTCAGTTTTACTGGATATTGACAAATTACTTTTCAAGTCATTGCACCAATTTGAGTAATTATCTTCAAGAATATGACTTTCCCACCATATCCTTTATTCTATTTATATGGCACTATTATTAGGTATTTCTTTGAGCCTCTCTCTGTGTCTTTGTCTCTCTGTTTCTTTTTCGCTTTCTCTCCATATAGATACAGATATCTTTAAAATCCCTTTGTCTCTTTGTGCTGCATTCTGAGGGTAATTCCTAGACTGCCTTCCAATTTATTAATTATTTTTCTCTTTGGGCTAAACTAGCGCTTTATTTTGTCTATCTTTTTAAATTTCAAAGCTTAAAAGTTGAATTTTACTAGTTTTTACTTATCATTATCTGTTGTTATTTTATTATTGACTGCTTTAGATTTAGGTTTCTTATTTATTTTTATGAGTATTATTCCTTTATCACTTTGAGAGTATCAAACAACTTATTTGTCATACTTTCACATTCTGATTCAGGGACTGTCTTTTTTAGCTACAGTTTTATTTATATATTTTGGTTTTAAGGATTTGCTGGCTCATCATATCATCTATTGAAGGTTGTCTCTTTCTCTGTACTTATTTCTCCCTCTTAAGCAGTTTAGCAGTTGCACCCACCTGAGCCTCTCCAGGACTATCCAGGACTATGGCTCATATCACTGGTTCCTGGCTCTTGCCCTCAGTGATGATTGGGCTATTGCAGAATCATTCACAGAGTCGGAGAGGGCTTGGCTCAGCATCTTTTTGCAAGGTGGTATGTGTGTGTCCATCTGCCTCTTTAGGCATGAGGCTCATGTAAGCAGCAGCTGCAGGCAATGGTTGGCAGCATCTCTTCTTCCTTCTCTCAGGAGCAGAGGGGTCCAACTCCAACCTGTTTCCCAGCAGGAGCCAGATTCCCAGAATCCTCTACCTACTTATGCATGCAGAGGACCACAGGCCCTTCTGTGTCCTTCTATTGCTGAATGTTTCTGTGCCATTTGCTCCTTGGAGTTGCTTACCTCAATTTTAAATGCAGTCATATTTTTTGATGTTCTTTTCAAATATTTTATTTATCATTGTTATATATTTTAAACACACAAAAGCCTCAAAATATAAACACAGAACAAATTTTAAAAACAAAAATCCTTCTAAAAATAGTTTACAGTTAGTTCACATTTATTTTGAGTAGCTGATTTTCAGTCTTATTTTTTGTTGTTGTCTTTCTGTGGTGATTAAGATGACTGATATTATAGCTACTTGTTAACTTTTATCTTTGAGCTTTATTTTTGTGTTTATGTTTGTGTTTGCTTCACTTGCCCATATAATGTGATGTTGAATGACTCAAATATGTTATTTAGGCCCAAGTATAAACACTATAGTTCTAGTCCCAAGGAAATTATTGCTGGTTTTATCAAGAAAACAAAATTGTAAAGGTTTCTTTTGTAAAGTTAAGGTAGTACTCAGTTTACTTTTAGATCTACTGCTATTTGCATTATGTTTTTGTTTTAGGTTTTATAATGGGAAATTTGAATATTCAGCTTACAGCTCACATCACAACATGTGAATGAGAATTAAATGAAGAAATGTATGTTAAAACACTTTGTAAATTTTAAAACTCCATTCAATTATGAGTTAATTATTATCTATTTTATGTAAACTATTCTCTGTTTCAATTTCTGCATAGAGATGGTTTTAGCAGATTTTGTCCTATAGAACAAAAGTTCTGTTTCCAAGTAATAGAAAAGTATATGAATTATCCTGTTTTGTATTTTAATACTATCATTAAAGCTTAATTGACAATTGCTAATGTCTTATTAAACAATGAGGTAGATAATCATCATAAACTCAAGACTGTGGGTACTCATAGTCTAAAATTAATAGCCTTTCAGTTGGAAGAGCTGGATATTCAACAATTTTTGCTATAATAGAATTGAAATATGCTAAAACTATGAGGAGGCTTGGAGGTTGAGCATTGATCAACTATTAAATAAATTAGCTTTGCTTTGAGCAGGCCAATCCAACTAGTGGTAATTTTCATTAAAATTAAAGTTACAGATATAGACCCAAAGAAATTGTGACCTTGATCTTAACATTGTGGTTGTTTAGACCCAGTATAACTTACGTAGAACTTTCCAGAACCTAATTATAACAGTGCTGTTCTTGGAGTTAATATATGGGCACCACCTTGGATATTAAATTTTCACGTAATGAACTTCTGGCACTTCCTAAGTTCAAACTTTTTGGAAGAGGTCTGTGCTAGACAAACTTAATGAAAATATCTGCTCCCTGGAGCTGGCCTTGCA
>VBSM01000813.1:9335596-9372950 GCA_008086735.1 Cheirogaleus medius | reverse complement strand
CCTCCCAGAGTGCTAGGATTACAGGCGTGAGCCACGGCGCCCTGCCTGACAGACATGATTTTTATAAAATGCTGATTTATTTATGAACTGTTGCATGATCTCAGCCATACATTAGAGATTTGTTTGTGCTGAAATTTAAAGAGGACTTCAAATTCCTATATGTTCTCTTAGGGCCAAATATGTAAACTTTTTTGAATGATTATATAATGTCCTTTTTTACTTAGATTTGTGAAATTTTGAATGACTTTCATCAGTGAAAGAAATAATACAGTTTTCCGTGACTTGTTATTTAAATCCTCTCTTCTCACACACTATATTGCCTGCGATGACAATTTTGCATGCTACTTCACAACTCAGTCTGTTTAATTTTATGTACTCAGTACCTGTTAGTTATCAGCACTAATTGGGATGGGAAGCACTGATCTAGAGACTCCAAATGGCAATTAGTTTGAAATTTTTATTGTGATAAAATATACACAACACAAAATTTATCATTGTAATTGTTTTTACATGTTCAATTCAGTGGCATTAAATGCATTTACAATGTTGTGCTATCATGACCACTATCCATGTCTAGAATATTTTTTTTATCATCCCTAACAGAAACTGTGTCCATTAAACAATAATTCCTCATTCCTCTCTCCCCCCAGCCACGGGTAACCAACCTCTGTTTTACTTTCTGTCTCAATGAACTTGACTGTTCTAGATACCATATATAAGTAGAATCACACGATATCTGTTTTATTGGTTCTGCTTATGCTTAGTATGTTTTCAAGGTTCATCCATGTTGTAGCATGGATCAGAATTTCATTCCTTTTTAAGGCTGAATGATATCCTATCGTATGAATATACTACATTTTATTTATTCATTTATTTGTTGAAGGACACGGGTTGTTTCTATGTTTTGGCTATTGTGAATAATACTGCAATAACATTGTCTTACAAGTATTTGTTTGAGTATGCTCTCATACTTTTGGGTATATGCATAGAAGTAGTGTTTCTGGATCATATGGTAATTCTGTATTTAATTTGTGGATATATCAGCCGTGGCAGGGCTTCGTGGTGCCCAGAACCATTTACTGGGCGGGTAAATTGATCCTGCTCAGGGGGAGGTAATACGAAGCTTGGTTTCATCCTCAGGTTCAAGCAGTACCCTCTAATGCAGCTTTGTCAGCAATAAAGCTGATATTTTGACTCCTGCCTGACTCCTGAATCTTTTTCTTGTTTTAGAATAGAGAGAAGATATGTGCTCGGTAATCTTGTTATCTGTTCTCATAGCAAGGGATCCAGCCTGCGTGTAATAATTATCCCCTCTGACTTATCCTACTTTGCACCACTGAATGTGTGACATGGACAAGCTTATAAGTGTCAAAACAGGTATGGACATTAAGTCATTTATAGCTGGAATGGTCAGGAAAAACTTCATGGAAGAGGTGATTGAGCTGATCTTGAAAGAATAATTCATTTACATTGGCAGGAGTGAGTATTGATTGGCAGTTCAGAAGGGCTCTGATGGGAGCAATGATGAGTCTCTGGAGAAGCCCAGCAATGTTAAGCCAAAAGAGCAGTCAAGTCTGAGTGCTGTGGAAAGGTTTTTGTTTTGGTATAGCCCGAGTTAAAGCAGGAAAATGGGGTGGGGGCCAGATCTAGCTGGTATTAGCATTTTAATAATGAAAGGCACAATTTTGAACGGATAACATATTGATTAATCAAATTGGAAATAATTTCTCAAGCCTGCACTTTTAAAAATAATTATTTTAAAAATAATGTTTCTAGAATTTTATATTATTTTGTTTGTATTCTCCAGTTGGCTGCTCACAGAAGGTGGGACACACACACACACACACTCACACCCCAGGAGACTTTTAGAAGTGCTCAGAGCTTTTCAGCTAACACTCACCCAATGGCTTTCACACCCTGTAAATCTGACTTGCTGCTGTTTCCAACAGATATTTGAGAAGAGGTGAAAAATAATACAGTAATTACACTGTGAAACCAAACACCATTGCTGTCTAATTCAGCGTTTCACAGTGATTCTGAGTCATAGTCACACCAACAAAATGGATCAAAAGGATAGGATTATAAAATACTATTAAGGAATTAACATTTCAATATTTCACAAATTAGGCAGAGAGCCTTTATTTGCTTAGCATGCCTTCAGCGTTCTTATTTTCTACAAACCTTGTATAACAGGTATCTATTTTTTAAAATCTTTTGAAATAAATTATTGATATGCCAAATTTACAACTTGCTAGGGCAAGGTTGTGTAAATTTGCTTAAGGATCCCAAGTATCTTTTGATACGAAAAGGACTGGGACTTCTGTTAAAAGATAATTTTCCAAAAAAGGTAAAATCCTGACTGTCCTACAGATATAAAAATGAATACATGTTAAAGATTTTATTTTACTCATGTATAACAGAACCAGTCAGATCTTATATCCAATTCAAAGGAAAAGTCAAAAAGCACACATTCATATGGAGCAATGGAATCGAATTGCGAATCAAGGTAAAACTTGTTATTCTACAGAAGGGAGGGAAGTTAATAGAAAAATCTACTGGAAGAGGCAGAATTTGCATGTCTACTAACTTACAAAGTTTTATAAAATAGCTCAAAGCAATGGAAGGCTAGAATCTGATAACCTGAAAGGATGTGCTATCTGTAGACAATGTATAGTTTTCCGATGAAACACAAACTTTTTCTATGCCCTTGGGAGTATAGGCGGGGCCAATGGGAAAGATGGTTCTGGATGTATATCTAGGCGGTGGTAGGTTCTAGCCTAGCCTGCTGGCACAGTCTGGTGCCCTAGGAAGTAGCTGTAATAGTGCTGGGTATTTTCCATTTGCTTCTCCTTACTTGCTCCCTTTCCTTACTCTGGAATGCTGACCTGTCTGGATTACATCATTTGGCTTCCTTGCCCTCTTTTTTTGAACTGGTTTGCCAATGGGGCACACCAGCAGGATACTGAAGGGTGAAGTTTGGTATCCCCTTCTCCCCAGCTCCCTTCCTGTGGGCTTGTGGCAGGTTGGTTGTATCCTTCAACCAAAGATCACAAATCTTGTCCAGCACCCTTTCACAGAGTCCTATCTTTGGTTTCCTGCATCCTCTCCCTTCCCTGAACCCTCAGACCTAGCTCTGGAGTGTTGTGCTAGCCAATAGGTTTCCCTGCATCATGCCCACACCTTTGACAATAGTCACTTTTAAAAACAACTATTTGTTTTAAAGTAACTATCTGTTGTGAATTTGACAAACAGAGTAAGTTTAAAGCTGTGAAACGAAGCACTGAGAGAGCACAGGCTAGTTTTGGCAAGGGGCACACGCGACTGACTGTAGCACTGACCAGGGTGGGTGTGCGAGGGTGTTGGGAAAAGAACCATCTTCTCTCTCACATCTAGAAGATCTACTGAGACCTGGCCGGTATCTCAACTAGTGGCAGTGGCAGTGACTAGAACACAAGGTGGGGGCTTTCTCTGGATGCCCAGGTGTCGAATTCAACAATGTTTCACAGTTTGGCAGATTTGTAGCTGTTTTTAAAGCAACTTGCTTCTGATGACAGGTGTCCTATCCTTCAGTCTCCAGATGGCACATCTGAGTTCCAGAACCTCCAAGAAGATGGTAGTACACCCATTAGTGATGAGGAAACATCTAGAGAGTTTTGAGGTTCTTGATGGGAGGTGAGTCTCTGGAGAAGAGAATTACAATTTGTAAATAGGTTAGAAGAGGATTTGAGCTATTTTACTGATTATATTCTGTAATTAACTTTAAATATAATACTTCGGTATAGGCTGTGATGCATATGCATGTGTAGAGTAACTATAATTTGTACCCTAGGGGAGGTTGATTAATACCTGAAGATACTCTAATTGGAAATCCAAAGTTGATAGCTATTTGAATCTGCAAAACATGGTTCATTATTTAGCACAAGGGGTGTTAGAAATTCTTTTTCATTGATTAAATGAATGTTTTCTAAGATATGTGGTTGGCTAACATGATTGCACAGGTATCTTGTTATTGCATGAATATGTCAAATCTGGCGAGTCTAGTCATTTATCTTCAGAATAGTTCCTTTGATACAATATATAGTTCATTCCCATTTCCCACTTTCCCTCACATTGAATATGGAAGATTCGATCTTCTGTATGTTTAGAAGATTAGTTGATCCCAGCGTTATAGTATTGCATTTACTTCACAGTAAAAATTTCATTCAAAATACTTGTTGTAATAGAAAAAATGAACATAAAAGGGGAACTTCAGTGAGCTTACAATGACAATTGTGTATTCTTCAGGATAAGTAGGTTATGAGCACCAACAATAGCCCCTAGAATCTCAGTAGCTTAAAACAACAAAGTTTTTAATTTTTGTTTATATTATATCTCAATTGAGGGTCTACTCTACATTGTCATCACCCATAGACCCTATCTCATAGAGCAGCCATTAACTGGAACATGGTTCATTGTTTTGGAACAGTGGTCCCAACCTTTTGGCACCAGGGACAGGTTTTATGGAAGACAATTTTTCCATGGACCAGAGGAGGGCAGGGGATGGTTTCAGGATGATTTGAGCACATTACATTTATTGTGGGGTCAAACCTCTCTGCTAATGATAATCTGTATTTGCAGCTGCTTCCCAGCACTAGCATCACCACCTCAGCTCCCTCTCAAATCATCAGGCATTAGATTCTCATAAGGAATGTGTAAACTAGATCCCTTGCATGCGCAGTTTACAGTAGGGTTTATGCTCCTGTCAGAATCGAATGCCTCCACTGATCTGACAGGAGGTGGAGCTTATGCCACGATCAGGGCGAGGGATAGCAGCTGTAAATACAGATGAAGTTTCACTCACTTGCCTGCGGCTCTCCTCCTGCTGTGCGGCCCAATTACTAACAAGCCAAAGACCCGTACCAGTCCATGGCCTGGGGGATTGGGGACCACAGTCTTGGAAGAAGGAAAAAGAAAACACCCTCTGGAGGGTCTTATGCTGACAAATACAATGCTATGTTTTGACTACAAGACAGAGGGTTGAAAGTATTTGGACAATAGCACTATATATACCACAAGTTGCATGATTTTAATTGTTATTGTTACTACTTTGTTAACAAATGTTTATATGCATGGCAAAATTTAACCTGAGACTTACTTTCATTATAGCCTACCACCTGGCAGAGAGGTTGTGGGAGAAGAAACGAAAGCCTCCACTCATCTGTAATAAGTGGAAGCTATTGATATTGACCAACAAAGCACTGAACAATTGTTGAATGGACAAATTGACTTAGGTCAGTTTGCATCAAGTGAAATATGAAAAGAAGATGTGACTTCCACGGGAGGAATAGGGATACTGGCTCTTGTATTTCATCTCATGTCATCTGTAGTTTAAATGCTTGTCAATGGGGATGGGGCACTGGATCACAATGGTAAAAGTCTGAAGATTCCTAAGAATATTCCTAAGAATATTCTAGATCTTCCTTCCTGCCTGCCTTCCTTGCTTTCTTTTTTAGCATAGTTTGTGCTTAGTAAATAAATCAACATCTTGATTATTCTATAGGACCCCATGGCACCAAAGACAAATAGTGAAAGTTCAACAACCTCTCACTTGGCTATTCAAGCAGGTGGAATCTTTAAAATAATCCCCTTGACTGTTAAGGATTCTGAAGGCCTATTTGGAAGTTCCTTTATTTAGTCCCCAAAGTCATAGAGTATTCAGAGAAACATCTAAATGAGAGTTAATTTCCAGCACACACCATACTTGCATTTACTACCAATTAACTCTAGCCTAGAGCTAAGCATCAGATTTGGGGATGAAATTTTTTTTTGGTAATGCAATACACAAAAAGCAATTATAGTGTTTTTTCCTTATAATCAGTTAAGTAGTATAGAAAATAGGACTGCTGCTTAGTAATCATCACACTCTGTTCAACTTCCTCCATAATTTAATAGGTATAAGATTCATCTAAACCTCAAATTATCCAATAATTGAGCAAATTTGTAACTTAGATAAATCACCTTACATTTTTCTAGATTATTCAACTAGTTAAAATGATGATGTTAAAATATACCACATCTAGAGCTTTTCTTAGAAATGTTTTTATTCTATAATGAGTTTTCTGAATGGAAAATAACCATGCTCAGAATTCAAAACAGCTGGCCTTACCTGTATCATGACTGAGAATTGCTGGACTATAGCAATCCACTAGTGGAAAGAAGTAGAAACCTATGTGTTATATTGGTCTGAATTTGAAAAGAAAACTGCTTCAGAAGTGAGAATGGTATAATCTCTATTCATTGTATGCTAACAACAATTCATTTAAACATTTTTTTCCTGAATTTCAAAAAGTAAAAGTTTGCCTCTTTAAAAATTGAATGATTTATCCAATATATTTTTGACACAAATGCAATATTTTCTTTTGTATTTTCAGAGGAAAAATTTTCCTAACCATACCATAAAATCAGGCTATAAACTTATATTTATGATTAAGTTGACTCCATTAAGAATATATTCAATTTTCTTTCTTCTCTGACCTTTGAAATACATAGAAATCCTGAGCAAGATATGAGAATGCAAATGGGGTGGTCATGGGTGTGTAGGGAGAGAGTGATTATGGATTGAAAGGAGTTGGGTCAGCCTTGAAGTCCTGTCAGCTTTGTCAATTAGAAAACCACCCAGTCAAGCTTCCCAAAGCTAGGGATTCTCATAAACTCGTCCAACTTCTGATCATTTTTTTGCTCTTGTAAGGAGCTTCATACTCAGTCGTTTGTGCCTTTAATAAAGCACATCTCTCCTTTGTTTCATTCTATTACTTTGCAAGGTGGCAATGATTCAAAGAAAGTTTTGGATTAAATGTTAGAAAGCTGATGGGTTACCCTTTACAGTGGCAAAATGCCTCAAGCCAGTGAAAATACTGTAGGCCGTAAGAATGTCTTGACAAGTCAGATTTACTGACATTCTTTTTTATGAGACCATAAATGTGGAACTCTCTACCACCATGCTGGGTACACTGGAGGACTTTCAATACTGTTATTTAAAAAAAAATAAATTTAAAAATAAGTATATGTGGTGAGGAATCCTTCCATCCTTCCACTTCTGTTTATATAATATAGAGATGGTTATCTATACTTAGAAAAGAGTCATTTTATTCCTATCTCTAGAGATAATAAGCTTTTAGATAATATTCATCATTAGGGCATTAGATCTATATTAGAAAGTAACTTGTTTACCAAATGTGCTTATTAAGCATGCAGATTCTGGAGCTCCATCTCAAACGTACTGGATCAGAGTGTCTGAGTGATGGCCCAGGAATTTGCTTTCTATTATGATTTTTATGTATTCTTAAGTTTCAGATCTTCTATTGCTCAGGGACATGGGGCTTTTGCACCAATGGTTAAACTTGGTTCAATGAACTAAGTTAACATTTAATAGTAGATAAAAACACATAAAAAAATAGGGAATCAGAATTTTTTTCAGAGAGCTCATCTTTTTTCAAACTCTAATAATTACGATTTTTAAAAATTTCAAAATATTAAGGGGGTACAAATGTTTTTGTTACATGGCTTGAATCAGGGCTATAAATGTGCCCATCACCCGAATAGTGTTCATCATACCTGTTAGGTCATCACATGTGAGTTCTGAGGAGTAGAAAAGAGAAGTGCAAGAAACATGTGAGGCACCTCTAAGTGGAGGCACTTTCTTTTAAGAAGTCTTCCTGGTAGTCTCATACAGGATTTTCTCATGCTTCTCATTTGCCAGAATGTTGTTAACTAGTCACACTTAACAGCAAGGGAGGATGGAACATATAATCTTCCTCTGGGCAACGGAAGTCAAGCTAAAAATAGGAGTTCTTTTACTAAGGAAGAGAGAGAGAACGGATATGAGGAAAATCATTTTTGCTACATAACTTTTCTTTTCTCCTTAAATGTTAACATCTCCTCCACACTTCCCTGCTCCCCACTAAGACCTTGCTTGTTTCATGGAGAAAATAGAAAAGGTGGAAGAAAATATTCACATAATTCAACCAGGAAGTTAACAAACTCATCTACTTTCAACTCCACGTGCTCCTTTAGTTATGGTTCCATTTCTCTGCTCCCCTTGAGAGCAAACTTCTCAAAAACATGTCAATTGCCTTTTATACTCCTTTGCTTCCCATTTTCACTAGAATCCAGTCAATCAGGCTTCTGTCTTCTGAAACTGTATTGTCAAGTTTACCAATGACCTCTTCATCATCTTACTTGATGTAGTTCTCTCATCTTACTTGGTTTTCATATTAGTTGACCTTGAGACTCTTTCATCTCTTGCCATTCAGTATACCACAATCTCTTGGTTCTATGCCCACCTTTCTGGCTATTTATTTAGTCCACATTCTCTCTGTTGGTTCTTTTTCATCTTCATGACTTCTCAACGTCTCCACATGGATGCCTAATAGACATCTCAAATTTAACATGTCTGAAACATGTGTCAGTGCCATGGTGTCAGCCTAGCTCACAGCAACCTCACACTCCTGGGCTCAAGCAATCCTCCTTCCTCAGCCTCTTGAGTAGCTGAGACTACAGATACTCATCACCATGTCTGGCTAATTTTTTCTATTTTTGGTAGAGACAGGGTATTGCTCTTGCTCGGGCTGGTCTCAAACTCCTGACCTCAAGTGATCTTCCTGCTTCAGCCTCCCAGAGAGCTAGGATTATTGGCGTGAGCCACTGTGCCCAGCTCAAACTAAAACTTTTAATCTAAGTATCCTCATTTTTCAGTCTTCGACATCTTGGTGACAATTCTATCATTATTGTTGCATTGGCCAAAAGGTTTGAAGTCATTGTTGTGTTTTCTCTTTGCTTCAGGTTCTACATCTTTTCCGGAAATCCTGTTGGCTTCAGCCTCAAAATATCTCCATAGCCTGACCTCTTCTCACTATCTCTACTGCTAAGAGCCTAGTTCAAGCCTTCTCATTTCTCACTGGGACCAGTGTAATTGAACTGTATGTTCCTGCCTTCTTCCTAGAATTTTCTTCTCAATATACCAGCCAGAGTAACCTTTTAAAAATATACGTTCCCACCACTCCTCTACTTAAAAATTCTCTTATAAATTCCCATCTTACTTAGAATAAAACCCAAACTTCTTAGCCTCTGAACACAACCTTCAAGAGTCCTACATAATGTGGCCCCTGCTACCCTTCTAACCTCACTTCCTCTTTCTGTCCCTATACTTCATTATACTCTAGTCACACAAGTCTACATTTTATTTTTCAAACATGCCTAGTACATTTTTACCTCGGGGCCTACGCACTTGTAGAATCTGTTCTCAGGCTCACTTAGCAAATTTATTTATTTGTTTGTTTATTGTCTGGCTTTCTCCATTAGAATGTAAACTTCAATAGAGTAGAGATCTTATCTGTTTGTTTTTTTCCCCCCTGTCCCTATATTTCCAACACATAGAACAGGGCCTGACATACAATAGGTGTTTAATAAATATCTATTGAACACATGACTTCTGTTAGAGACCAACTTGTATATCCAGAGTTATATTGGATACCTCCTGAAGTTCTCGTGAAATAAGTTGCAGACCAGTTGTGTTTGATCACAAATTGGCTCCTTTAGGGCTGCTTCCTAAACCCCCTTGGTGGATTTTCTGGCCTCACCACTGCCAAGATCCACGGTAGGGATGAAGGAGGAGGTGCGAAAGCAGACACTCTGGCTCACAGCCACCCAGTTGGAATCCCTTTGGAATATCCATGCCCTTCTCAGGATTTTTAAAGAAAAGACAGTGTGTACAAATTGGGAATAGACTGTTTAAGTAGACTTGGTGCTTCTGGCTTCAAGTACTGGATATATTTATTCTTTTTTCTTTGGCTACAACTTTATGAACATTCTCATTTTGTGGAAATTCATCATGGTTTGAATCTTGTTGAATATGGGGTGTTATCTCACATTGTGGAAGCCAAAAATATCCAATATTCTCTCTACCTGGGGTGGAGGCTGGAGAGTGGGCACATGACTCAGGGTTGGACAATCTAACGTTTCCCAGTGACTTTCAATCTCTGTTGAATGGTACGGAGATGGTGGCACCAATATTCAATAATGGCAGCAGTGGTGATGGTGGCGGTTGCACTGTCTAGTAGCAGTGGTCTGGTTGTCTCACTTCTTCAGCTACCTTGGTCCATTTTGCAATTCCGGTCTTCCAAGTTTTTGTTGATTATGTGATCTCTTCATGTTCTTCCAATATATAACATTGTATTTTGATTAAGACAACCAGAGTCAGTCTCTGTTGCTTGTATTCAAGAACTCTAACTGATATGAAAGACTAAAAATACCAAAACCAAATAAAACAAACTTTGGTAATAACATAACTTTTATATTAACTTTCTATCATTTGATAACTAATGCCCCCAATATGAAGGGTACTAATTTTTTTGTTATATTTTATATCTTAATAGTTGTTATGGTTAATCTTATGTCAATTTGGCTAGGCCATGGTACCCAGATGTTTGACCAAACATGATTCTAGATGTTTCTGTGAAGGTATTTTTTTTAGATGAGATTAATATTTAAATCAGTAGACTTTGAGTAAAGATTACCTTTCACAATGTGGGTGGGCCTCATCTAATCGGTTGAGACCTTAAGAAAAGGACTGACCTTCCCTAAAGAACAGGGAATTTTGTTAGTAGACTGCCTTTGGACTCAAACTGCAACTCTTCCCTGGGTCTCTAGACTGTTGGACTATTCTGCAGATCTTGGACTTAACAGCTCTGGTAATACTTACTCTTTTGTGCAATTGTGCATTCTCACCCTCTTGTTGGATTTAAGCAAAGATTCTTTTGGGAAAAGAAGCTTCTAATACAACAGTAAGCAGACCCATTTCCCGCTTAATATCACTTCTCAGGGGGCCTAAAGAAGGTTTGATTAATGTCTGGTCAGGGAATGTCAATTTATATGCAGCCACCAGTGATGTTTCCTGGACCGGCCCTTTCAAGGCTGCAAGATGGGAGCTACACTCAGGAACAACCACCTCATAAGCCAGGGATGTCCCTCCGAGCACACTGTTGACTGGTGGTAGGAGGTTCTGCGTGATTTTATATTAGACAAGATGTACTCATTCCAGGAAATTCCAATAGGGTCACTGAATCTTCCTGGCTAGTATTAGAAATAGACTAAAGAGACCCCCGCCCCCCCAAAAAAATGGGAGTTGAGGCAGGAAATAAATGGACCAGATTGCTTCTTTGCTTCATTCAAACTTGCCTGATGCCATTGGAATTGGAAGTTTAAAGGAGGAGATAAGAGAAAAGCAAGTGGGGAATGATGCTCAACAGGCGGAGGGGATGCTTGGTCCATGAGGCGAGAGGAGGGACTCGTTTTAGTAACAGACAAAATGGCCTGAAAAAGGGTAAAAATGTTTTCTGTCTCTTTAAAACCCCCTAACCCTTTTTGAGAACTAAAACCTACATCCCTGCCTCATGCTAGTGGTTGGGAGGGGCAGGAGAGTGTTTTTTGTTCTTTGTGCCACAGGAGATGGCTCAAGGGAATTCCCCGGGTGGACATCATGAGATTGTCTCAGCCAAAGACGGGACTACGAGATTAATCAGAACTTTTAAAAGCTCTGTACTTCTGCTCAGAGGCAGGATGTTGGTATTTGGATACTGCCAACCTCCATATTTGCTAGCAAATTAATAAACTTCTTTTTCCTTTGCCTCAAACCACTTGTCCTCGTTCTTCTGATGCGGCCTTAGGTACAAGTGCCGAACTTTCGGTAACATTTTTGAGAATGTGTGAGACTGCTCTTAGGGAACGTGTGTATGAGGACTAGGTGATGCTCTGGGGTCCTACATCATGCAGATGGGAGCAGCAAACTAATGCGATTTGACTTATTTCTGTTACAATGTAGTTATATAGATTTACTGTGAGGATCAAACAAATGACATGATGTATATGATGGTGCTGGATGAACTATAAACATGATGCAAATGCAGCTTAATAAAGGGTGTGTGGGAAGGCAGGAGAAAAAATATGGAAAGGAAAGTTGGCACATCATTTCTCCATTCCACCAGCCTGCTCCTCTTCTTGGTTTTCCCTGATTTCAGACACTAAGAAGTGAAACCAAAGAGAAGAAAAGGCGGAGTAGCAAACCTTATCAGTTCTCATCTAGACTACTGCAACAGTCCCTCCCCTTCAGGAATTCCTGGAATAATCCTTCTAAAGCTAATCTGTTCATATCACTTTCCACCCATGGTAAATATGGAGATATGCCACCTAGATCCTCATTCCAGGGAGAACTTTATTCTCTACAGCAGGGAATGTGGTCAGCATTCAGCCTCAGCTCTCAGTTCCCAGCTTTTCCCCACTCTCCTTCTGAAGACACCCTAATCACCCTGGGTGGAAGTGGAAGGATGAAGGCCTGGTGATTTCTGCTTGAAGCTGTACAACTCTGAAGGGCCCTTCCTGCTTTGGAGCTCCCTACTGGGTTGGCAGAGGTTTTCTTGGGCCTGCATCTTCATTTAACTTCTCTCTCTACCCGCTTGTGCTTCTTCCCTCCTTCTCCCCTTCACAAGTTTTGATCCCTCATAAACACCATGCACCCTAAACTGTATCTCCGCACCTGCTTTCACAGAACCGAGTCTGCAACACCATCTTTAACCAATGAAATGGTCGCTCTCTGCCTCCACAGAGCTTCTCGATAGGCGTATGTGATGGTGTGTTAGCCCAAACAGTGCCTGGGACACAGTAGGGGCTGCATAAATACTTGTTGCTGTTGGTATACAAAGCCAAAGGATAAATAGGAGAAAACCCTTCTCTCCTCAGCCCCCTTTCTTGCCTATTCCTGGAGTATTGGTTTCTCAATGGAAATTAAAAACATTAAAAAATGTTAAAATATATGTGGCTATTTTATAGACTAGAGTACAAATGAGCATACACTTTAAAGTTAAAACATATGAATTTCAAATAATTTTTGCCCAAACAGAAAATTGCTTTGCTCTTCACATCAACCCCTGGGGAAAATATCTTGATTCGTCTGTGCTGTTAGAGACATTCATTAATAATCTGAGAAGTTCTGATCTTCTATATCTTGACCTACATAGCATAGCATAAAACCTTCTTCACCATCTTCTGACACCATCTTTGCAGCCAGACCTCCCACCCTTATGAATCTACTTGCTTCACCCTGAACATGTGGAACCATCGTGGAGTCCCAAACACCCTTGGAGTGGCCATGTGTTTTGGGTATGCCCTAGATCTACCCACTCATTTTTGTTCTGGTCATTGCATCTTGAATCTTTATTTTTGTTGAGCATCCAAACCTTCCTCACTCTCTCTCCATGTGGTTTGGGTGAAGATGACTCTATTTTTGGTTCCAGGAGTGGATTCATGATGTATGTCTGGCCAATCAGAGTATCACATTCCCTTGACCATAGTAACAGGGGATTGTGTGATTCAGTTGGACACAATGAGGCTCAATTTCAGGGATTTTGTAGAACTATCAGAAAAGAAGAAAAATTCCTTTGCACTGGAGTTATTGAGAGTCTATGATGTAAGCCTAGTGCTGTTGCCAGCCATCTGGCCACCACGAAGGGGATGCCTGCCTCAGTATTGAGTCTCCAGAGAGGAAAGTGGAGCTCAGGGATGAAAAGGGAGGCTAGTTCATAATGCATTGAGTGCCTCGATCTAGACATAACTGAAGGCTGCGTACCCTTGGATATTTTTCCTATGTGGAACCATACATTTTTGTGTGTGTTATTTTAAACCAGTTGAGTTAGGCTTTGTCTATGAATTTGTATATGTATATATGCCATAAATAACACCTTACCTCCTACCCCTGGCCCTGGTGAACCCCTTTATTTTTTAAGAGTGAGGACAAAAATTACTTCCCAAGTGAACATTAATGCCTTGGTTAGAAGGCAAAAAATTGCCTCCTTTGGTTTTTCGTAGCATCTAGCCTATTGCTTCATTAGGGCACTTTTTACTTGCTATGGTTTTCATCTGTTTACATATTCTCCTGTTGGATAGTGATTTTCCCCCCAGTTCAGGGACAATACATTCTCCATTTCCTTATCTCCAGTGTATCACAGAGTACCTGGCACACGGCAGGTACTCATTATATTTGCATACATGAATAAAAAAGAGATAAGGGATGATCTATTATTGAAGTGTAGTTATCCAAAAATAAGGTATAAAGATTTTTTTTTTTTGCCTCTACTGATGGGGCTATATATGTTTTCCCTTCCCAAGCAGCTTTATTTATTGGAAGTATTAGAAATATGATTATACAAAGTATAATTTGTAACTGGAATAGATGGTTTCAAAAATAATATCTTGTGATCCCATACAGAGTGCAGTATGATATTTCCATTGCTGTGCTTTCTGGAGGCAATTTCATTTCCTTGTTTTTGCAATGATTAGGAAATAGCTTTTGTTTCACACTTTTGTTGTGAAAAACAATTGATTCTTAGCAACAATATTGGAAGCTTCTTTATCCCAGAAGGATTTAAGGTGGATCCAAATCTGCCTTTTTCAAGTAATGCTTGAAGTTTTCATGCATATTGTGGGAAAACAACTGTTTCTCGTTAGTCTAAAATAAAAGCTGGTTAGTCTTTTGAACATTTTAATGAGTTTCTTTCTTGGTTGCTTAGATGGAATATCTCTGCAGTTGAACAAATATATTAGAGGCATGTAGAAACCTGTCAAACTTGGTGTGTTGACTTTACTCAGAACTTTGTTAATAATAATTTCTTAATAAGCAGCCCTTTAATCCTTCTGGTTTTGTAGACTGAACCTTCCTAATATCAAAGGATGAAGAGAGAGACACACAGTAAACCCTTCTGTAAACACTGAGGGGAAGTTGGTAGGACACTCTCCAGCCCTGATGTGGTTTGCAAAATATATCAAAGGGGAGCAATAGCAAGTAATAATTATAATCAAGGAACTGAAAATCGTGCTATGGATAGTTTTCTCTTACTTCATCATACCATTTGACAGAAATGGTTGGGAATAATAATAAACAGATTTTATTATTAAGAAGGACCAGGAATAATTTTGTCTTTTCATTTTACGACATGCAGGCGGACCTATAGACTGTACGTCTCCTTTTTTCAAAAATTTTATTGTGATTTTACTATTCTTTGCAATAAACTTACATTCTATAGGTTAATTCATTGCTCTACTTTTAATGACTATGGGTATGTGTGTATAACTGTTAGGCAGTAGTCCCCAACCTTTTTGGTACCAGGGACAAGTTTCATGGAAGATCATTTTTCCAGGGACTAGGAGGTGGGGAGAATGGTTTGAGGATGATTCAAGCACATTACATCTATTGTGCACTTCATTTCTATTATTATTGTATTGTCATATACAATGAAATAATTATACAGTGCACCTTAATGCAGAATCTAATGCTGCCTCTGATCTGGCAGGAGAAGGAGCTTATGTGGTAATGTGAGTGATGGGGAGCAGCTGTAAATACAGATGAAGATTTGCTCACTTGCCCACTGCTCGCTTCCTGCTGTGTGGCCTGGTTCCTGACAGGCCATGGACCAGTACCAGTCTGCAGCCTGGGGGCCGGGCACTGCAGTGCTAGTAGGTAAAGCAAATGAAATTATGATTGCATTATTAAAGTACCAAATTTGCTAAGTAAGACTTGGCTCCATAGGGTAAGGGGTAAAAATAAATATCATTTGGAATCTTTTTTAATGCACAGTGACATTTTAGAAGAAATATACTTAGTTGCCTATTTTTTTTTGAAAATGCAAAGATCAGAGAAATGAACTGTGGGAGTGATTCTATTAATGTTTCTGGTAGATTTTCCTATATTCTTAAAATCTCAAGATTCTTTCAGATACATACACTAATAATTGTATAAAGAGGGCAGAGAAAACAGCAATTATTATGATGACTGGATTATGTACCCTGGCATGGAACCGAGAAAAACAAGCATATCTGGAGATGGGAACATGGCCACATAATGTTTTCAGCAACAGATTTCTATGGAGGATTTTTGGCATGAAGGATAAACATTCATATTGCTGGAATTGCCATATGAGTTATACTGGGGGGAGGCTATTTTAAGATAAATTGGAACCTGTTAATTATTTCTTGGACTCTATAATTCTGATTTATATATTGGAGGACAAGAAAAAATATAAGTTGTTGATGGTTTTCCTCTGGAGCGTTATTAGGCCAGGTGTTTGTGGGTCTGAAATAATTTGAAAATTGAAAAAAATCTTGTTTAGCATTTCTAAGTCAGAAGGTATAGAGTGTATTGATGATTGATGATTCAAATAAAGATGTGATTAAGTCAATTCTAATTAGCAGAAGCAGACTAGAACTCTAAGATGGGACATTCTTGTCATTTTTAAGACTCTGATCCTGAGAACTTCATGAAGAAAATGTGAAAATGACATACCAATCTGATAGTATGGCTACAATGAAGATTAAATGAAATAATTATGTGAAGAGCACTTTATAAATTACAAGGTACTCAATATAAATAGTATCTATAATTATTACTATTTCAAAAACACCAGTGTTACTTCTAGCAGATGCTTATGAGATACCGAACTGCATCCTTTTAGCCCATTTGATCTTAGGGTAGCTGATATGGACAGTTCCAAGTGAGTTACCAGCATCCCCCATCAAGCATAGGATATGACGTCTCCCTACTTTGCTGCCTTAGAGAGCATTTAGTGAAACCGCAGAAGGCTGATCAGCCACATACAGACACAACCTGGAAGTGTGAGCAAGTTAATGCCCTATGGGCAGCCCTGCCCCAAAGGCTGATGGGCATCACTGTGTCCTTGTCTCAGGCTTCCTGTACTCTGTGAAGACAAGTCTGAGGTAAGGTCCTCACAGTTCCCCAGTGGCTCTGCAGCAAGAGTGAACTCCAGTTGCCCCCTGAAATAACCAGCACATGAACACACAATTGTATCGTCTTTTCCCACTCTCCTGTTCCCTGCTCTCTCACTTCTGCTTTCTGGGACTGCCTCCCATAAAACCATCTGTACCCAGCTGTTGTCTCTAGCTTCGCTTTTTGGAGTTATTACCCGAGTCTAACTTCCTCTAGACGTATTAGCATAGTGCTGAAGGGGGAAAAAAGAGACATCAAACCATAGCAAAATGAGATATTTCAGTAAGCACCCTATGGAGAAAATTCCTGGCCGTGAGTTTTACTACTGTACTGGAGGGATTAAGAGGACTGCTGTGATGATAGCCAATGGATCAGGACTTTTAAAGCTCAGAGCTGTTGTTTTCAGTATACTTCAATCCTTTAATTATAGAAGAAAGTCTCAAATGTGGGGAGTGTGAGCTCAAATCAGTTCTGATTGAGTCATTGAATAATACTGGATAAAAGATGCTGTTAAAAAGCACTGTGAATGGGGCAGCCAAAGGAATGAAGAATAAAACATCAAAGGAGTGAGGGAGAAGGAAGAAATAGGAGAAATATGGATAATTGAGTCTTCAAACTTTGCCTTGTTTTAGGCATCCTTCCAAACCAGTGTTTATCTCGCCATGGCTGGGTTTTAGGTTCCACGAGGGCTGGGAACTCTGTGTATTATTCCTGTTGTGTTCCCTCACACAGCAGCTGGGACATAGCAGCCGATAGATAATAAGCAAATTTGGAATAAATGAATAAATTAACGGATTGAATTTTCCTCTTTAAGAGTGTGACATGAAGGAGAGCCTTGGACCAGAAGGTGGCAGAAAGGGGTTGAGCTTAGGGTCTGTCATTAACCAGACACACCAGCTGGGCAAGTCAACCAACCCTGCTGGTGTTGGGGACCCCAACACAGAGTTCTAAGGAAAGAAACCTGTTGAACAACTGGGCTTTGAAGTCAGGCAGAAATGGATGTGAATCCAGCCCATCTAAGATGTGAGACCTTGTGAAAGTGAGTTTACTGTTCTAATCTTAAAGTTTTGAATTTGTCAGAGGTGTATAGTGATAACTTCCTCTCTGGATAGTGAGGATGTTAACATTGAACATGTAAAAAGTTTTTGGTATGTGGTAGTTAATACTTTCTTTTATCCCCTGCTATCCTCTTCCATTATTATATTTTTGTGAGTCTCCATGTGTCTGACAAAGTACCCTAGACTAAAGGAAATAGAAAGAGGAAAAAAAAAAGAGGACTGGATCATCCACAGCTTGGGAATAAACTCTTTAAATATCAAAGAGCTATTTATTGTAGTCACCGTATGTCTAAATATTATAGACATATTATCAGGGAAACTGGCATGCATGCTAGTGGTTCATTTTCCAGAAAGACTTGTATTTTTTAACTTTGTTAAAACTCAAGGCCTTTTATTTTTGTTCTTCCAGATTTCTATTGTCTCTTTGGTTTTATTTTTTTTTTTCATTTTCTCAGACTTTGCTTTCACAGGCATTCTGCTTCCTTTTGTCAGGGGCTTTCCTCTCCTCCTTTTGCCCTGAGGGCTTTGAGCCTCTCTGGGAGTTGGTGGTACTGAGGGAGGCTTCTGGTGCTTATGTTCTTGCGCTGACCTTCTCTGCCAGTTCCTTGGCTCTCCAGCTCCCTCCATTAGGAGGAGCCAAGCATTCATTTGTCCATCAAGTGTTTATTTTTGTAGCTACTGAATCTTCCAGTTCAGTGGATGCATTCCAGGCCAGAGGCTGCCTAAATTACTTTTGAACAATTACTGTCCTCCAAACCCTCCTTCCTGGGTATGAACTGAAAAATTGCTTATTGGGAATGAGAGTGTTTGGCAACAAAACTCAAAGGGGAAAACTGGTGATTTTGGTGAACTGGAAGCTTGGCTTTACCTGTTTAACGTGCTTAGATTTGAAAAGATCTTTCGGTGTTAGAAAGAATTCTTTCTCTCATTTCGTATTAAACCCTCTACAAAGAAATACCATTTTTCCTTAGAAGAGTTACTTTATTCTGTGGCAGACTACAAAAATAGCTACCATTCTTCACCTCTCCTTATATGCCCTCCCTTTGCAATTGGAGACTTTGCAGCTTCTCCCATAAAGAGGTAAATTCCATTTCTCCAACCCTTGAACCTGGGCTGGGCTTGTGATTTCTCTTGACAAAGAGGATGCAGCAAAGTGATTGCGTGTGGGTTACAAGCCTGGCCTCAAGAGGCCTTGTGAGCTTTCACTTTTTCTCCTGGAACACTGCGGGCTATCGTGGGAGCAAGCCTGGGCAGGCTAATGGAGAATGAGATGCTGTGTGGACCAGAGAGGAGGCATCCTTGTTTCCCAGGCAAGACCTCAGATATATGAAAGAGCTTAGCCCAGATCAGCCAGTTTTGGGCAGATCAGCAGAATCATCTAGATGGCTTGTAGATTCGTGAGTCATAATGAAGGGTTGTTTTAAACCACTACATTTTGAAATGGTTTGTTATGCAGCACAAATTCTAACTGAGTTTGGGTTTTGTAAGCCCACCTAAATACATTATGTTAAATTGTTTAGACTCTAGGGAGACAATGACAGGCATGGATGATAATAAATAGCAGAGCAGAGATGAGAATATGGGGCAGAATTCCAGTATGCAAGGATTTTTAAAAAAATATTGCCTTTATCTGATCCTATTGATAGATTATTTTAAAATGTTGCCTTATCTGATCTTACTGATAGGTAAATATTTGAGGACTCATGTTTTTTAGTAGCTTTCATAGTATAAAACTTTTGTAATGTCATCAACTACTGTTCCAGCTCAGAAGGTCTCAAACTCAAGGCTTCAACCCTCCTGTTCTAGGACTTCTGTGTGTCCTGGAGTTGTGTGAAAGATGGGTACACAGGACAAATCAGATGAGGACTGAACTAGTCTCAGGGCACTGCTATTGAATGAGCAAAGCATAGAGAAGTTTATTGAAACACTCTATAGCTTATATATTACATTTAATTGTGTGACTTTAAGAAATTATTTTTCAAAAAATTATCTTTTGTCTCCAAATACCTGAAAGGTTTAAGTAAAAGATGAAAATGGGTAGTTCAGATCTTGTTAACTCAACATTTAATCTTGTTACTGGCTTACGCATGACATCAAAAGGTTTTTTTTTTTTAATTTTTCTATTTCAGGGTATTATGAGACTATAGAAATTAGACAAGAGAGGGGTATTAAGGGCACCAAAAGGTTTTAACACCAAGTCTAAAAAAGAATTTAAACAAATTTGGTGTAGTAATTTTCTTCCTGAAATTTCTTTTCTTCACTTAGCAAATTATTTTCTCTGCACAGAAAGTATATGCTATATCTAAGGCTTCCTCCCATTTAAAAAGTTAGAGGGGTGCTTTTTTCTTTGTCAGGTGACAACATGCAGATTTTATTGGCTTTATCCAAAAATAGGTAGTTTCTTATCACTAGTCAAACTCAAAATACACAGAGAAGAATTTGGTAAGCTCAAGCAAAAATCTCTAGGTATTTGAAGTTATTTCTGTATTTATGTTTCTTTTTCAGGAAATTTTAGGACTAAATTCAATTAATATTTTTTTATCTAAGGTGACCAACTTTCCTGTTTTTTTTTTTTAAACAGGATTGTGAAATAGTCCTTACTTAAAAAAAGATATTTGAGATTCAAGAGAGAGAGAAAAGTTAGATAGAGAAAAACACTGTTGTGAATCATACGCTTTTGAAAAGGAAAATGTTCAAATTATCACAGTGCTGCCTGCTGTTTGGCTGGTTGGCTGTGCCAAGACAGGGTTGGCACTTTGCCTGCCAGATTCCTTGGCTTCCTTGAGCAGAGTCTTGCTTGTACCAATACTGCAGTGAAATTCTTGCTATTTATTTAAGATACAAATCAACAGAAAAGTATATGTCTCTAGTCCAAGAGAACCAGAGAGAAAACTAGCCCTGACATAAATTAGTAACGCTACAACTTAATTACTTAGAAGTCCATGTTAAAGCTCCTTCCAGAAAGAGAGGCACACAGAGACATTGCCCATTGAGTATTTCATGTGAAGAGACCGGTGCCAAGATTGGGTGAAACCAAGAGCCTCGTCTTCCCTCTGCCTCTTTGCTGAATGTCATCTCAGGCTGGCTTATTTCTGCCCAGTCGTGCTATGTATTATACCTATAATCTAGATGTAGAGGTTCAAGTAATGTAAGGTTTCCCTTTTGGAGGCTGTATTTGTATCCAAAGACAGGTAGCAGACCCTGTGGAGGATCTGTTCATCACTGAGTTTGCCTCATATGGCCACAGGGACATTTTAACAGAGAATCATGAGCCTCCATTCCCAAAATGGTCATTTCTGATTTTGCTGTCAGTTCTCAATCATTGTTTTCTGGGTCTGACTTTATCACATTTCCTTCTAAATTAGCCTTGTAATAATTGATTCTTAATTAGGGCTTCAAAGGAATGATTTAGGGAGTCTGTGAAACCCATGGAAGTATACGCAGAACTCTGTGTGATGAAAATACATTTTTCCAGGGAGAAAAGCCAAATCTCTCTTGAGATTCTTACAGGGATGTATCCTTCATCCCCAAAGTTAGAGTACCATCACTGAAGCTGGGCAATGTGATTAAAGATGTTCTATTTGCTATGACTCATGGCTTCTTCCTCAGAGAAACTGGCATAAAGGAGCTCACTGTCTAACAGCTTAAAATTATCACCCATAACACAATTACCAAAAAAGTTGTAAACAGTGTTGTACTGACCCATATATAATAGGAGGGTATAAAGAGAGATTCATGTGACCTGTAGTGGAGCTTTATGGAGGATGTCATACTTTAAAACTTTAATAATCCTATTAATAGCTAGGAAATTCTTAGTTATTCTTAAGACAATAGACAGTAAAAAAATCTACACAATGTTTAATTTAATAAATGCATTTTTAAAATCTCACTTAATAAGAGTAGAGATAGAAGTTTTCAGAGTTAGAATCAGTGGCTCAAATATGTCAGAGCTCTAGGTTGGCATCTCCACTATTTGCTTGTCCTAAGCCTCATGCTTCTAAAATGGCTGCCACATCTCCAGGCATCACATCACATAAGGGCAAAAGAGGGATGAGTGCCAGAATAGTGAATTTGATCTCTCTTCACATCCTTCTCTTCTCTTATCAGGGAAGAGAAAAAAGAAATCTTCCCAGAACACCTTTCTTTACAATCTCCCCAGAAAACTATTCTTTTTTCTTAAAGGTAAAATCTATGTCATATGGCCATTCCTAGAAACAGGACGTCTGGGAAAGTTGAGTAACTAGCATTTTCAGCCTTTGCAATGGGAGGTGAGTGATGACTCACGGGTTCAGGAATGGCTACTGGGCAGCAACATTAGTGTCTCTGCTGTGGCTGCCAAAATCAAAAAATTGAGAGATATCACATGAATATCTGAATTACAGCACCTTTTGAAAAATGAGAAAATCTGGAAATGCTGAACATTCTTGTGCAGAAAAGATAAGTTGGCTCTCAGTAGCAACTGCTACATTGATTTGGGACATGAGAATTGATTTTGCCATATGCCTCAGTGTTATCCAATTTCTTCCCATTACTGAGATTCTGTTACTAGTATTTGCCATTCCTCATTGCATTTGCCCTGTTGTTTTTATTAGATGAGGAATCTTTTATTTGTTCATGTTACGTGGTGTACCACTGTAGGTATTTCAAGATGAATTTCTTTAAATGGTAGGGCCAAGAAAATACAACATCCCATGGGGATCTTCTGGGGTCCCTGGCTGTATGTAAAGTTTTAACTTTAAAGAAGAAAAACCTGATTTTTAAACAGAGCATCTAGAATCTTAAGCTTTTGTAAATCAAGGGAAAGTAAGGCATTTGACTGGTGATGTCAACTTGTCATGTCCAGCAGGGAAAGTCAAAGAGGGGAGAAATCAATTTGCATCAACCAAGAAGATGATCATATTTGCACTAAACATAACACAGGTTTAGAAACAAAATAAAACCCAGTACAATTTTCTTTAAATGAAGTTAACAAGTTTGTTCATTTCATAACAGTAAGGGAAACATGAAACAGAATGATTTAAGGGAACTTTAATGGATTCCCACATGAAAAATCTCATTAAAGAATTTAGAAAATAGCATCATGAAGTTGAGGATATTTTACTTGCATCATTCTTAGAGTGCTTCCAACTGATTTTCATTTTCATTTGACTTCAGGAACCCAGAACATCAAAATTGTACCGTTTGATACAAAATGACACAGCAGCACCAACGCTCCCTAACTCGTGAAAGTGAAGAATATACTATATTCCTATATTTTTATATAACCTATACTTTTATATATGTGAAAAATTCACAAGTTATTTATTGAATGGATTAGATCACTGCAAATACAAAGAGCTCTTTAAACACTGCTTCTATCAAATGTCTCTCTCCACTCACAAGACTTCAACAGTCTCTTAATTTATACACATTGAATCTTATCTCACCTGCTCAACTCATAAAGTTTGACCCTATCCAGCCTCTCCCACGATCTCTTCCATTATTTTCTGCTAACTCTTTTCACTCCAGAAAGATTAATTTCTTTATTGTTTCAGGCATATACTGATACTGGCTACATTCTTTCCTATTCTATCCCATTCTATTTCTTTTCTTTGTCTACAAAGCCAGTTGTTTTACATACCACTCCCATTCAAATCGAAGGAAATTTTCAAGGTCTAACTTAAGACTTGACCTCCTCCGGGAGGCTTATCTCATCTTTGATATTATTAATATCACTTTTCATTGAGTTGCAACACTCTTTACAGCCTTGTAGAGAACATTATTGCTCTATGGTTAGAGATGATAGGCTCATCAAGGACAAGGATACAACATTTTATTTCTTTTGTAGCCTTCACAGATGGACTCAATAAATGCTGGTGAATAATACTTCCCTGACATCTTCCAGCACAGTCCAGTGCTTCTTTTTTTTCTTGCCCTACGAAGCATTGTTCAGAATGTCATTTGAGCAGTGGGCTCTATAAATACCTGTTTATAACCTGTCTCTTATACTAGACTATAAATCCTTGGTGATCTGTAACTATATTCTCCTCATCCTTAAGTCTCTAGTATTGTTTACATTGCTGAGCATGTAGCAGGCTCTTGATAAATATTTGTTGACCAAAGGTATGCATAATATTTTTTCAACTTAGAGTAACTAAGAACACTGAAGACAATTTGGTTAATAAAGTGTCATCCCTAATGTTAGATACTGAGGATGTAGAATTGTATTATATATGAGACTGGCACTTCTACTCAAGGGAGAAGTTTGCTGAAAAAGGGAAAAATTGTAAGGATAAATAATGTATTTGGAAAAATTGCCTTGTAAGAGTTTCTAGTTGTGATTTGTGAGGTTGGGAGTATTTTGAAGGTTATATTTTGTTTGTAGAGGTAAAAAATAAATTAGACATTCATGACTTGACTTGCAAACTATTTAGAAATATAGTCATCATCACAATGGAGAGATTATTGACTTTTTACCTTCTTGTAACCACAAGACAGAGGATGGAATTAGAGGGAGCTTGAGGGGAGGTTACACAGAAGGAAATACCTGAGACTACAAGAGAAATGGCTAAGTAATAGATACAAGGATATAAAAAAGGATAATCTGAGCCTCTTATTTTATCATGTGGGGTGGTGTTAAACAAAGTAGATAAATTGAGAATGGGAAAGTCTCCTAGCCGTTCACCTTACATCCATTCTCTGCTTATATGGTGATCGGAGTTTGGCAGAGCAAAGGGATGGACTACATTTCCCACTGTGTCCATGGCAAGTGTGTCCAACATTTAGTGTGTGCATACTAAATGTATGCAGTGTGTGCCACCTCTGGATCAGGGCTTTTAAGAAAGTATGTGTGCCTCCTCCTCCACACTCTTTTTTAAATGCCAGTTGGATACGGAGGTTGTTGAAGTCCTAAGGGGTTCTAGAGCTACAAGATGGAAGGAATCTTGGTCCCTGAATCTCTACATGGAAAGGAGTCACAGCCAATCAAGAAGACCAACCTTGGACTGTTTTGTGAATGAAAAACAAACTTCAATTTTGTTTGTACCAGTCACATTTTTGGACCTACTTGTCACAGCAGTCTAGCCTAACCTGACTAATACAGCAAATGTCTGTGTATTGACATAATTTTGTCTTTTATATTGGAACTGCCACAAAAGAAAATCCTGTGTTTGCTTTCTTGGGTTGATTTGGATAACTAGCAATTGGGGCAGGTTTCTTCCCTGTTACTTGCAACAAAAAAAGAAGGGTGAGGTCTTTCTAGTGCAGGAAGAATGAGGGGAATGAGGTCTTATCAATGAAGACATTGGTATTGTTATTAGACAGCATGAGGTCCAGTGATATAATCTCTGTTTACAAAAAGTTCATTGTATAGTTGAAGAAATGTGATATTGACAAATGCAAAGTAAATTCATAGACCACAAACACATGCCAAACGAATAAGCAATGTGTGATCTTGGGGTTCATAAAGATGTTTCCAATCCAGGTTGCTGCAGTAAGAAATGGAAATAACATATGTGGAAACAGAAACCTGGAGAGAGAGGTGACTCAAGAATATTAGTTCCAGGGACTCCACAGAAATTTTCATGACAGCTTTGCACTTCCGTGGGTTATGGTATAGGAATTGAACATCATATTACCTACATCTTAAGGGAACAGGGGACCTCAGCTGGTAAGTGTTTTGAATTTGTATCTCCTTATCAGTACTATCCATCACTCTCACTCATATTTATCATATATTCCTAGTACCTAGCCCAGAGGAAAGCACATTGTAGAAGCACAGTATATTTGTTGAGTAGTTATTGAATGCTTTTATTTTCTAATTGTGTTCTTATCATCCTTAAACTGTTCAGAGAACTTCATGATCCCAGAAGTTGCTCCCAGCTCTTCTTTGAAGTATACCAGTGACTTCCAAACTCATAGCTGAATCCTCAAGCTCATCTGGGATTGTAAGGCTTGTAAATCCAACTGCCTCCTAAACATCACCAACAGGATGTCCCAAGGATCCCTCAAATTCATCACACATAGAAGAGCCAGGCTTAGGTGTCCACTTTAGAAATAGCGCAGAAGAAGAGAGATCCTCTGGTTCCCAGCAACCATAATAATAAAATAATTATTACAACCCTGAAAAAGCAAACGGTTCCAAACTGTCCCTGGGCTAATTCTGTGCCTGGGGAGATGGGATAATCCAATTGGCTGACTTGGGTCACATGGACCACTCTGGAGCAGGGAAGACAAGACTCCTTCATTGACAGCCTCATTAGGGGCTGACATGAATTGGAAGAGATGCAGTTCCCAGAGGGAAGTAAAGTGGGACAGATGAAATAACAGAAGCTACCTATGGTAGGAACTCATAAATGTGTGTTAAATTGAATCGAGTGAAAATCTTCACAACCGAAAATTGTTCTTAACTTTGCAAAGACAACTTTTTGGCCTACCTTTCCATATGAACTTAATTTTGTTGAGCCAGCATGCTCATCTTTGGTCTAGAAATTGTTATGCTAAGTTTTAGCTCAGGCTATCTTAGGCAGATTTATAACCTCCTGAGATGCAGGCATTATAATGAAAATGCTGACAGCCCCCGTGGTTTTGCTGACAGGAAAGGCACAGCTGTGATAAAACTAGAAGACGAAATACAGTGCCTCATACTTGCGGAGCTGTCATGAGTTTAGGTCAAAGAGAAACAAGTCCTTAATTAGCCAAGGGCTAGAAGAGAGGCCCTTCTCCAACATTTGAGCCTCAAAGTTGGTTTGGATTCAATTGTCTGGGTATCTTCCCAGGGCATTTTAAAACAAGCCTGAAAGAGTTGAGAGACATAGATCATTATTTTTAAAAAATCATTTCACTTTTGGCTTTATTATCTAAATCAGGAGGCAACAAAGTAGGGCTTATGAGCCAAATGTGGCCCACCACAGATTATTGTAAATAAAGGTTTAATTAGAATACAGCTATGCCCATTCGTTTATATATTGTCTAGGGCTACTTCGGCGCTATGGCAGAGCTAGTTGTGACATAGACAATATGGCCCACCAACCTGAAAACATTTAATATCTAATCCTTTATAGAAAACATTTGTGACCCCTTCATTTAAATGTATGATTCCCAAGGCTTTTTCACTGTTTCTTTAGTTTCATGATATCACACATTACCTCTTAGTCTTCTACACATATCTTTCTAATTATGCTTAAAATATATAGTTATATCTTTTTGTTTTTTTAAAGCTAGTCAAATTTAGCAGTGGGGAGTTAATACCAACTTCAGTGACACTAATGTTTATAGATAACCCACTACCGTCAGACCATCCAGTAGTTATGTCTTAAAAAATAAAGTGACGTAGACATGTTTAGAAAATTCCATCGTAGTCCTTGAGATACTTGGAGACACTTGGGTTCCTAACATTGAGATGATGGCTTTTAACTTTTCTAGTAAGAGTGTTGGATGAATTTCAGCAAAGGTAAAAGAACACAAAGAATTATTTTTCAGAGCCATTATCTTCCAGGGAACATAGGGCCAGACGCAGAAGTTCAAAAAATTGTACTCAGATGGATTGGAATCATTTAATATTGGTGAATTTCCAAGAAAAGTAGATTAAGGCTCTTCCTTACAGTTTTATTTTTCTTTGTTCATGCTGCATGGGAGTGAAATTCCATGTAGAAATTCCACAAATGTTTGTGGAACTCCTGTTGTATTAGTATGTTGGACACTGTGGTGGGAATTCTTAATTTGTGTGCCATTTAATTGTAACAACAGCTATATGAGCTAGGTATTGCTCTTCTCATTGTTCACTTGAAGGACAAAGGCTCAGAAAAATAAAATAGCCTTCCCAAGGCTACCCTGTGAGAAAGTCGTGGTGTTAGAATTCAAATACAGATTTTCTGATTCTGTCCTGTATTCCTAAAAGTCTGGGCTTAATTTTACACCATGATATCTGAATTGTGGGTATAATAAATAGCACAACCTATCATTCTGATCATTAGATGTTCACTTTCTTCTCACTAACAGAGAGGCAGCATAATGTACTCAGTGGTTCTCAAAGTGTGGACCCTTTCCTAGGATATGTGAGATCAAATCTATTTTCATAAAATCAGGACATTATTTGACTTTTTCACTGTCCTTATCTCATGCATACACAGTAGAGTTTTCTGGAGGCTACATGAAGAATGATCACATCATTCCTTTAAAGACTAATGGTTGTATATTCTTAGATTTGAAAATTTTCTGTTTTAATATTAATATTGTAAATATTGATAAACATCTATGAAAACAAAAACTCTTTAAAGTCCTCAATAAATTTTAAGAGCATAAAAAGGCTCTCACCAAAGCATTTGGGAACTACTGGTAAAGTGATTAAGATAATGTCCCTGACTCAGCTACCCAAGCCAGACCTCCTGGAATTGAAAATCATTTCTACAACTCCTTGACTTGGGCAAGTTATTTTATCTAACCAGTGCTTGGTTTCTTCTCATCTCCAACATAAGAACAACACTAGTCTCTACTTTACAGGGTTGTCTACATGCATTGATATTTAATGTTAATGAGTCTTTGTTAAATAAAATAGTAAAGACTTCAGTTTTAAGAGCTTTGAGACGGTGTTCAACTTATCAAGAGTAATCACCTCCCCATCCCATGCCCTAAACCTTAAATAAATTAGCTTTTTATAATTGTTCACAATTAAATTATCCTGAACTTTTAAAAATGAAATTTGTATTGCAGATAATATATGTAAAGTATTAATCATTACTATGCAGCCTATTTAACACAAATGAGCCCATTTATGCAACCACTGCATCAAGAGGTAGAATATTGTCAAATCTCAGAAACCCCGTTTGCACCCTCCCGGTTACCATCTCCTACCTCTTTCCCAAGGACAAGCACTGTTCTGACTTACAACACTGTAAACTAGTTTTGCCTGTTTTCAAACTTCATATAACTAAAATCATACAGTATGTAGGATTCTGTATCTGGCTTCTGCCACTCATTATTCTGTTTGTAAGATTTATGTATGTTGTTATGTGTAGTCTATAGGTAGGTCTTTATTATTGTTGATAGTATCTCATTGTTTGAATATACATAATGCATTCATCTATCCTACTCTTGATGGATTTTTTTTTTTTTACATTTTGCCTATTATTAATAGTGCTGCCATGAACATTCTTGCTTATGCTTAGAGAAAAAATTCTGTTGGGGAAATCCTTAGGAGTGGAATTGTTGGGTTATGGGGATTACATATTGCTATGCCAATATTGCTGGGTCATAGATAGTATGTATGTTTGGCTTTCCAATAGTTTTCCAAGGAGTTATACAATTTTACACCCTTATTAGCAGTGTACAGCAGTACAGTTGCCAAAACTTGGTATTGTCGGTATATTTCATTTCAGTCATTCTTGTTGCTGTGTACAGATATGTCATTGAATTTTCATTTTCTTGCTGACTAGTGGAGTATCTATTCATATGTTATTTGGATAACCTCTTCTGTGAAGTACTTGTTCAAAACATTGTTATTTTTTTTTCTATTGACTTATCTCTTTTTTCTTATTGATTTGAAGGAGTTATTTATATATCCTGCAAGCACGTCTTTTGATAGTTCTAGTACATTTTTAAGGTCCTTTAGAGAACTATTCTAGCATTCTGCCAGCTCAAACATTTAAAATTTAAAATGGCAAAAGAGCTTTATTGGTACAGCATGTAATTTCAAATCCATCTTTATAAGCTTTGCTATTATTATGACATGCAAGTACAAAGTGTTGAGATGAGGAAAACAAAAAGGAATTTGCTTCTGTAAGTTAGCATTTACGTTTCAGCTGCTCTGTTTATACACCATTAAATGCACACTCCACAATGTGGTAGAACAAGAGAGACAATAATGCTGCACTTAGAACTGTCCATAAGCCACACTTCATAGCACTTTACAAATGACCAGCAATCAGCTCTGAGCTGGTGGACTCAGACAGTGAGCAGAGGCTATCCTGATTTATAGACATAAATCCACCATCCAACTAAGGGATGGCTTATGGACAAATGTTCAAACTTACTTCCAAATCCAACTTTACACTCTTTGTTGTGGAAGGCAGGTACAGTTCATTGTTAAATGCTCTTTACATTCACTGGCCAGACACACAGAAGAATAATCAAACTTTGGAACTGAATAATCCTTCCTAAACTTCTCATTACTGGTTCTAAACCATGACTTCACATTAAAATCTCCCGGACAATTTCTAAACAATATTGGTGCCAATTGTGGTACTGGATATCAGTTTTTTCTTTTTTTTAAGTTCCCTAGATGATTCTAATTGCAGCCAGGGTTGAGAACCATTGTGTTACAGTATCCAGTGAGGTAGCTGGTGTGTTTTGGAAAAGAAAAATTCAGAAATAGAGTCTATAACCCATACATCCCACTCTCTGGCTCTTTCAAAGAGTGGATGTGGGATTGGACTTTCCTACTCTTAGGGCAGCATTCCACTTGTCCACCTTTTGAAAGTCAACTAAGGACCTACTAAGGATCTTGCCACTTCTGGTTATCTCAAGGTTCTTCCCCTTTCCTCCAAGCCTTTGGTCTTTTAGTATCTTTTGCTTCCTTCCTCTTCTCTTCCCTTCTATGTTTCCTGTCCCAGGACTTACGTTTCCTTGTGTCTAGCCTCTGCTGAAAGTTTTTGATCATTATTCTAGATCTAGTTCTGCTGCTGCAGGCATCACAGAGCTTTGGATATTGGGGGTGGATTGGAGGTAGGTAGGGAGGATTAGGCCTTTGGCATGACCCATTCTTGAGAAGGAACATAAAAAAGGCCTTTCACACTGCCAAAACTAGCTTACTACCAATATATCTTTTGTATATTATAATGATGAAAGAAGTTCTGGCCCTTCTTCCAGCTGGAATTTCATTACCAAAGAACCCTTCTGTTATACTAGTTTGGGTATGTGCCTGGTCCCAGGAAAGCTTTTGATTATGCTGGGTGGCAGGAGACACGTTCCTTGGCAAGAAAAACCTAAGAAAAGCAAACTAAAATAATAATGAGCTGCTACTCCTTTTCCTATATTAAATTAACAAATAGTGTTTTTCTTCCCTGTGTATACCCTATATTGACTGCTATGGTATACTTTTGAGGAAACAATTTGGGACTTTGTGTCTATAGCCATGAAAGGAGTCGTGTAATATTCTTTTCATAATCTATCTAGGAAAACAATCTAAAAATGCAGAAATGACTTCATTTACAAAAGTATTCAATGTGGCTGTCGCTCTTAATACTGAAATATTGATAATAGCCTGAGAGTATAACATTAGGAGAATGATGAAGAAATTATGGAATATCTATCTGAAGGAATATCATGTTATTTTCAAAAATGATGTTTACAAACTTCTGGTTTAAAATGATATCTAGCTAACAGGCCTTAAAGCATACACTTTCACTAAAATATCCATGATGACCACTCCTGAAAGTCAAAATCGACAAATAAATTGATGCTGGAAGTTTTTAATTTGTTTTACCCAGAGAAAATATGCTCAAGTTTGGCTTCCTGATATTAAGCCCACCTGGAAAAAAAGGGCACTCTTCACTCTTATCACTGTCTGCTTTGACTCACAGGGATCGTACCAATTGGAGAAGAGGACGTACATCCTTCCACTGCAGTGGGTCTTAATGAGTGGTCCTAGACCAGTGAATCAGCATTACTTGTGAACCTGTTAGAAATGAAAATACTTGAGGCTCCCTTCAGACGTACTGAATCAGAAACTCTGGGAATGGGACCCAGAATCACTGGCAGGTGATTTTGATACACCTGAAACTTCGTAATCAGCCTACATGATGATTTTTGAGGCAGCCAGATCATTCTTTTGGTCTCCCCATTGTTCACCAATTTTATTTGACAGGTCAGAGACAGCCATTCCTAGAAACTAATGACAAGAAAGATCAGGGTATCTGCTAGTGGCCAGTGGCACGCTGGGGGATATGGTCTCCAGGAAGAAGGCGCTAAAGAGAGTAGAGAAGTGAAAGAACTCGGCAGTACATTCTCTAAATGGTAACTTGTCTTGGTTGATTCAGAGAACCACAGCACGAGGAAGATGTGAACAGGAGCAGCGGAGAGTGCTCCTCCAGGTGAGTGGCAGGAAGAGGCTCGCCAATGGACTGAAATTTGACCACTACTTCAGTGGACAGAGAGCTGGGCCAAAGGCACATCAGTATTGCCTCATTTAGAATGAAGAAAGAGGAGGAATCACGTCAACAATCAACATGGAGCTAATGGAAAAAATGTCATAGAATAAGTGATGAGAATTGACTCATAAAATTTCTCTAAAAATTATCTACTGTGTGATTTAGAATAAACTATGAAGAAATGGATATTCTCAGTAGTATGCAAAGTTCCACCCTATGGAACAGCAGCCAAAAATTATAAGGGGGCAAAATGCTCTGATAGAAAGACAAGAGGGTGAAATGAAAAGGGAGATGAATGGATTTCAAGTACATTAAAAATTAAATAGTAAAATTAAAGTCTACATTGATGGCTAAAAACTGATAATTTAGCATTCTAGAAAATCAAATCAATAAAGACACACTCTTCTCAAATATAGAAATAAAAGAAAAATTGATAAAAATGACAAGAAAGAAGATAATAAAAACAGAAGACAGAGAATAGAGATTCAACAAATGGATGATTTGTGTTCATTAGGAGAATGCTAGAACAAAAGAAAGAAACGTAAATGTAATAGATGAGCTTAAAAGACTAGTGTAGGCATATTGAACAATCCCATCATGGTCCTAGAAAAATAATTGAAAAGAGACCATTATTCATACTTACCCAGACAAAAAAAAAATGCATTAAATGACAAAAGAAAACAATCTTATACAGCATCAAGCCAGGGAGGAAATAATCTACAAGTCTGGAATCTAAAAAGATGTCAGCAGCTGAAAGTCAACACAGCAGGCCCCGGCACCTCTTAGGTATTCAACCACAGATACAATCCCAGTCCAGCCAGAGGGATTTTGTCGCCATCATACAACAAAGAGGCTTCATGGCTTTTTGCAGCAATTCCCAAACGGGAGTCCCCAGAAGTTCAGTGCCAACCTAAAGCTTTCACCATCTGATTCAAATTTTATCATTTGTGGTAATGTAATTAAGGATATACAGCAAATTATTTATAAAGCTAAGTTTATTCACTCTTTTGATGTTAAAATGTCCTGTCTTTTAGGAAATGGTGATGAGGTGTGTGTGTGTGTGCGCGTGTGTGTGTGTATGTGTATGTAATATCCTTCCTTGGAAAAATCAAAAGTTGACAATCTTATGTTGATCCCCAAAATGTTTTTGAAACGTTAAAATCTGGAACCTATTCTTTTTTTTTTTTTTTTTTTTTTAAGTATTAGACATCAGAATTTGGAATTAGAAAAATCAGAGTTCCAATCTGGTGCAGCCACTTACATTTTACATGAAATTTCTTAATTTCCCTGGGTCTTCCTACTTTTTTTTTTTTGGCTGTAAACTAGGGAAGGTAACGTTAATCTTTGGAACATTGAATATTTTCATTCTCTTAAAACATTCAGAAAAAGGGCTGGCACATAGTTTCCTTCCGATATGCTTGCTACAAAGTCAGGGCATAATAGAAAGTTATAATGTGAACATTAATTCTGTGAGATGACTTACAAATCAATAAATGTTGGTTCCATTTCCTTTTGTTATTTCTTAGCACCATATAGTCATTTAACAAATTCCATCAGGTAGAGTCGTCTTGAGGAAAATGATGTTTTTTAATCATTTCCCCAAATGTTCTCACTATAATCATACACCTTTTAAAAATTAGCTCTAAAAACTTTCATTGTAGGTTTGTAGCAGCAATTTTCAAGTAAATTCTCATATTCTGAAACTTTTAGGTTTACTTCAAAAGGATTGTCATCCAAGTCATGATATTGTACAGTATTATAGCTTGACTTTGTGGCAAATGTTTCTGGAACTAACAAAGGGAGGTGAGTGTCCTAAGATAAGAGCATAGTGCAGAAGTTAGTATAGTGTCCATATGTTTGTGGAATGATAGAATATTAGAGATCACTTCACCTTACTCTCCTGTTTCGTAGACATAACTCATGATGCTCCAGCTTTCTTGGCTCTGACATTTGTTCGTTCTCTCTACGCACTGTTCCTGCTAGCCTGTGTCACCTTCGTTAATGGGTTAGCCACTGGGGTGTCTTGCTGTCTTGCTTTCATGCTATTCTTTTATCCTCTAGACCTTAAGAAATACTTTAAGTCTTTTTCAAGTTTTTACTTCGAAACAAAGAAACACTAAAACCTCATTTACTCAAGAAGTCATCCTTGAAAGACTGCAGGTCAAGTTAGAATTTAAAAAAAAAATTTTGTCCTATTATAAGAAATTTATACCTGAATCCTTCAACTAGGAATAAATATTTATTTTCCTACAGTCCAGAAGCGTAGAGGTTGTTGTTGGTGATGGAGTTATGATTATGAATATGATTTATCCTTTGTTTTTATTTACTTGTCTCCTTGGGAAAAATTTATGTGAGAATCATCATGTGCCTGTTTGATATGTAAATGTAACATAAAGATACACTTCATTAATTCCCTTGTATAATGTTGGGAGAGAGTTGTCTCTTTAATGAAGTCAGGATTTGCTCAAGTGTTTTTAAGCACTTGCAATATGTAAGACACTATGGTAGAAAGAGTTGAATTCAGCAGTTTGTAATATCAACTGCTGAGTAAGACAATAAGGACAGAGATAGTCTGCAAAAAGTTATAGTTAAAAGTGGTGGGTTTTTAAAATGTATTAGGACACAAACCCGACGTGGTTTGTGATACTAGCTAACTGGTTGTCTTCAGTGGCAGCCAGTTGATGTAAAACAAGTAGTTCACAAGTGGGGAAGAGCTAATTCTTTTTACAAATTTTTAATTGACAAATAATAATTTTATATATTTGTGTGATACAATGTGATGTTTTGATATAAGTTCACAATGTGGAATGATTAAATAAGGCTAATGAACAAATTCCTCGTGTCACATACTTCCCTTTTTTGTGGTGAAAACAGTTAAAATCTAGTCTTTTTATATGCACGGGGTATCAGTGGGGGCAGCTAAGGCCATAGAGTCAGGGAGTGCTGACCAGCAGGGGCCAAGGGTCTAGACGAGAATGTTTAAGGGCAGTCTTGGAAAAAAGAGTGCAAGAAAAGGTTAAGGGACCAATCAATTTATTAAGCACCTACTATTTGTGAAGCTTTCTACCCAGCATCTTGGGTATGCAAGAGGAATAGAATATGTTCCATTCCAGGGATGAATTGGCATTTAAAGGTAGAAAGAGATGTGTAAACAGATAATTAAAGCACTGTGGGATCTAGAGTAGATGATTTTATTCATACGACATTTTTATCCAAAGTTTGAGTACCATGTTCTGGGCAGATTTGGTTGGAAAGGATCGTTCCCGACATCTGTTGTTTTCCTAGGGCTTTGTATTCCTCAGATTGGGCTTATTTTTGGTTTTATTGTTTGATTTTGTATGAGCCTGATAAGTCATGTTTTTTTTCACTGATATAAGCCTGAAACTATGTCTCTAGTTACAGTGGGAAGCTTAGCAGTTCCTAGGGTCCAACGGTGTGCTCCGATGGAGCCAATGGATGCAGCCCAAAGTGCCAGCAGGCACTGCATAAACTTTCATTCTCCACCAGGTGGTCTAGTGCTCGAACACTGTAGGTTTCACCCATTCCAGAGGCCCACGTTGAGTGGGTAGGACTTTATTCTTTGGTTCAAGGTGGGTAGGCAATTTGTTTAGTCCCAGGGGCCTTTGGACTTTGAGACATAGGCTGAGAGAGTCAGTTATTTGAAATGAGGGTGGCTGGCACAGACAGGCTGAGGGCCCAGCAGGGAGGGGAGACAAGCAGCAGAAAGCCTTCCAAGAAGCGGCTAAAAATTGACCTAGTTATTTAAATGGCACGCTCTGTTGCGTTTTCCCTTCAGGCCAAGCCCAGGCTCCCTGACATGAAATTGAAGCACTCATTGCCAAAGACTTGAAGTTTGGGCATTTTTTTTTTCCCAAATTTTTTAAGTTTCTTTTTCCTTCTTTTCCCCCCAATAAAAATGCCTCTAGCTGAAAATAGCCATAGTAATTAGGATTACTTGTGTTGAGTCACTGCATTCAGAGAGGAGTGGACAAGCAGAGGGAGAGAGGCAGGGCCATCTGGCTTTTGTGCACCTTCCCTCCAGGATCCGGAGAGCCTATTGGGACATATGGGGAACCTCATGGGCAGAGTGTGGGGGCTGCCGAAAGGGAGGCAGGTGCAGTCCTGCCCTTTGATTCTCTTGAGCTCTTTGCCAACAGCACACTCCCCATCCCTTTAGTGATAAGAACTGTTTTTTCTAACTGTCTATCTCTTTATTTCTTTTGGGCCATTTCTTGGCCTTGTAGGCCTAACCATGGCACAGGATTTATCAACAGTGGCACTGTTGTCATTTTGGGCCAGATAATTCTTTATTGAGGTGAGGGGGGCTTTTCTTAGCATTGTGGGATGTTTAGCAGTCTCTCTGACCTCTACTCTCTAGATGGGTAGCCCCTAGGTGCCCCCCTTTCCCGATTTATGACAACCAAAATTATCCCCAAACATTAGCAAATATCTCCTGGTGGGCCAAGTCAAGCTCTTTTGAAAATCAGTGCTATAGAGCTATGAAGCAGTTGATCCTTCTCAAAGGCTAAATGTGGAATGCTATCCTGCTGAATCTGGAGCAGAGAACCATCCAGATTCTTTCTTCAGACCTTAATGCCATCATATGCAGAAATGATCATAATGCAACAACTCTCTAAAGACTTTATTATTTAGTATTGTTACTATGGTCTCAGTAAGAAATACACACACTGGCCAGGCGCAGTGGCTCACGCCTGTAATCCTAGCACTCTGGGAGGCCGAGGCGGGTGGACTGCTCAAGGCCAGGAGTGAGAAACCAGCCTGAGCAAGAGTGAGACCCTGTCTCTACTAAAAATAGAAAGAAATTTATTGGCCAACTTAAAATATATAGAAAAAATTAGCCAGGCGTGGTGGCGCATGCCTATAGTCCCAGCTACTCAGGAGGCTGAGGCAGAAAGATTGCTTGAGCCCAGGAGTTTGAGGTTGCTGTGAGCTAGTCTGACGCCACGGCACTCTAGCTTGGGAAACAAAGTGAGACTCTGTCTCAAAAAACAAAACAAACAAACAAAAAAAACAAGTAATACACACACTGAATCTGGGGGTGACATTCTTAATGGCTTAATAATTTTGAATAATTTACCAGATTATTTATTTTGATTCATCTGTAGTGTGTATGAAATGGAATCCGGTGAAGTAAGACTGGGAAGTCAGGTTGGTGCAGGACTGTGAAGAGCCTTGGCTATGAGGCTTTAGAGGTAGGGCTTTATTTTGTAGACAATGGGAGGCTTATTGAAGGATTCCCTCAATCCTTGTTTGCTACCATTACTCTGCAAATTTTCACTCCGGCCAAACTGATCTTGTTAAAGATACATGCCTAAACTGTGTTTGTGTCTATTTTTTTTTTTTTT
>VBSM01000813.1:9283211-9335496 GCA_008086735.1 Cheirogaleus medius | reverse complement strand
CAGAGACGCTCTATCTGGCGGTGTTTCTCGTCCGCCATCTTGCTCCGCCCTCTCGTTTGTGTCTATTTTATGGAGGATGTTGTGGTGCACTGTACTAATCCCCTCTTAGGAATCCCTCTAACTACTGAAAGCATTGCCTGCTGACGGCTCATTGCCTGGCTGAGTCCCTCTGCAAGAACTGCCCTAGCTGAAAGAAACGTATGTGGAAAGGAAGAAAGAAAGCATTCCATGTTGGTGATCATTGGAGGTAAACCAGCCTGAAGGTTTGTTGTTAGTAGGATTTCCTGGAATCTTAAGACAGAGATTTATACACAGAAAGTTTATTAGGACTTGCTCTTAGGATCAACACCTGTGAAGGAATGAGAAAACAAAGAGTAAACAGGGGGAGACATATCATCTCTGAACCCTCTGTTTCTGGACTGCTATGTGGGAGAAGAGATACATTTCAGTGTTGTTTAGACCACTGTTATTTTAGGTCTCTGTATTAATCAGCTGAGGCTAAGTTATGCTGCAAAGACAAAGATGATACTCAGATTTTAACAGCTTAAATTCTTTGGACTGCCAAAAGGACCTTCAATCCACAAAAAGAACATGTGTTCAATGCCCTCTTCAGATGTAACAAAGAAATTTAATTGAAAAGGATACCTCTTCTAGAGGGCAGGGCCAAGATCCATGGAGAATAATGACCAGGTGAGATACTCAGAGGTTGCAGAACCAGGGACAAATGAAGGCACATTTCCCATCTTGGAGTCTTGGTCATATCATCTTCCCAGCAGGATTCCAGGATTGCAATGGACCAGAGATTGCCATGTGCCTGTTACCTTCCTCTTACCAAATGAAAGAGCTTATTTCTGAATGAAGTGTTCATTGCACTTATCTTGTTCTTATTCAACTGATGTATATGGCAAATGGGGGAGGGCAGAAACTTATTCTTTTAAGTTTCTGGGGCTTTGGATGAAGAAGTGCCACATCTGGAACTCAGGGAGAGATCCATGCATCAGCTAGCGATTCTGGACTTGGAGCTTGGTACCTTTCTTTCTTCCCCATTCCCTGCTGGCCCCTTCCTGTCTTCCCTTCCTCCTTCTGTCCCTCTTTTTTTTTTCTCTCCATCCCTCCTCTTTTTCCTCCTGTGCTTTCCCTCCCTTTCTGAACCTCTTTCCTCCCTCACATTTCCTTTCCCTTCATTCCCTTTTCTCTTCCTCCTTTTCTCTCTCTCTCATTTTCTCCATTCCTTCATTTCTTCTCTCCTATTTTTATTTTTTTGTCTCTGGTTGGTTTATATGATTCTCATGGTGATTCATCTACCTCCCATTTAGTATATGGACCCTGAGCAGAATTTCTCTTTGCTCACATTCAGTATTTATGAATTCTTCTTGACTTTCTCCCTTGCACATCTGCTTACGCTTTTTCTGAACTAGAGTTTTGAGGACTGGTATTGTGTTTCAACCACTTTTCTATGGCCTGAGGTTTTGGGGGCTGGGAGAGAATAAGAAACATTTATTGGAGAACTAGGTTCATCCTGATTTATAACACCATAGGATACTTAGGCTATTGTGATCTTCATAAGTATGAAATCTTACTGAATGTTTTCTTTTGTTTCTGAGTTTTTTCCTTCTCAACATTAAGTTATGGAATTCACCCATATTGTTGTAGGTAGTGACTGTTAGTTCATTCTCATTGCTTTATAGTACCCTATTTTGGGAATATGGGCATTTGTGTACTTTCCAGTTTGGGCCTATTTTGAATAGTGCTGCTATGAACACTTTTGGACATATCTTTTGGTGAGTACACATATGCATTTCTTTTGGGAGTATACATAGGAGTAAAATTTCTCCTATGAATGATAGAGTATGCTTAGGGTATGTATACTTCCAAACAGGTTACCCAAGTGGATGTACCAATTTACTTCCCAACAGCAGTGGACCTGAATTCTAATCATTCCATATTCTTGCTGACATGTGGTGGGGTTTTTTGTCTTTCTCATTTTAGACATTCTATTGATTATGTTACGATATCTCATTATAGTTTTGATTTATGCTTTCCAGTGATAAGTGAATCTGAGCCTCCTTCTCTCTCTCTTTTTCTCTCTCTCTCTCCCTCCCTCCCCTAGAATATAAAATGAATTATATTCCAGTTTTCCCTTCCTTCTTTCTATTATTACTAAAATGTTTTTAAATTTAATTGGGAGCTGAAAGGAAGGGAGAGGGATAGATTTTCTGTTATAACATGAATTATTGACAATAATATTAGCTACTAGCTATTAAGGAATTACCATGTGCCAGGTACCTTTAAGATTCTCCTGCCATTACCTTATTCTTTTATTCTTCTTAGTTCTAGGAAAATATATATGTTTTATGATTTGAACATCACAACATATGATACTATTATATCCATTTTACAGTAAGAAATAGAATCTCAGAAACATTAAAATATTTACCCAAAGACATGCAGGTAATAAATGGCAAGGCTCAAATCTGAACACAGGTTATCTGATTCCAGAGTACAGCCTCTTAATATCAAGCATTAACTCAACTGTATAGATTTCTGCTTCAAAGCCAACTCTACAGAAACTACCTTTATTTCCATTTTAGATTCCAAAATATAAATTAACAATTTCTTTGTGTTGTTATAATCATAGTAAAATGCTTTTATTAAAAAAAAATTGTCTTATTTTTAATGACAAACTGGTACACTAGATAAGGCAGGTATTATTAATGCCATATGTCCAATGAAGAAAATGACACTTCTAGGAGAGTAAGTAACTTCTCGGGTCCCCCTAGTAGGTAGCAGGTGGGTACTGGACTTTAAGGTCTGTGTCCCCATGTCCATGACTTCCAATGCTGTACTTTGCTGTCTTTCCTTGTGGAGTGTTCTCTAACAAGAACAATTTTAATTTCTTTTTGCATCTGAGAGTATGACCAACATTAATGATGATAAAAATAGTCCTTTCAGATTGATTGTGGAGGGTTGTGGTGTTTAGAAGGAAAAGTACTTATAATCCGTGGCAATAAATAAGAAAAAATTGAAAAAGGCAGAAATACAGATAAACCTGAAATATATGGACTAATTTGGTGGACTATGAAAATAGTAAGAACTAGGTGATGGCAATTCACTGGAGTCAGTTATATTTCATGTGAGATAAGTGACCCTGTTGTGTCACAGGTGGAACCCCGAATCCAGTGTAATTAGTCAAGAATTTAACAATACATTGGCTGTGAACATGTTATTCTGTGAATTGCAGAACAGTACTCTATAGCTCCTTTTTGAATTTGACTTAAGAGTCATGGAAGTTTTTTAATTTTTTAAATGCTTCTGATTATTCTTAAAGTTTATGCCTTTAAATTTATTTTAACTTAGAGTCTTGCTCTTTCTTTTTCTGTCTCTTTCTTTCTCCCTATGGCATCTTCTACCTGAAGTTCTTCTGCCTATGTCCTCTTTTTGGGCAAGAGGTAGTTGATGGGTAAGCAATAATCTTTGTCTTCACCCAATTTCAAGCCCTCCTTGTGCTACAGTATATGGGTTTCACATTCCTCAGACACACAGGTAGCAAGGGATTAATTTACCTGTGATATGATTATGCTGGTCTCCATATGCTTTCTTCTCTCCCACCTTGCACCCAGCTGTCAATCTCTTAATGTGTAGTTGCCTCTCTGCCCAAAACATCTTCAGGATTCTCTTGACACTACTCTGTCCTTGTTATTCTTCTTACTCCTGGGAAAATAGAAAAGAGATGCTCCTGTCTTCTTCCTTGGTAGGTCACATTCTCCCATCCCCTTTTAGAGAACTACTCCCAAATTAGGAGAAGTACTTAATCTGGCTGCTCAAAGTCCAGTTACTTGACCAATAAAACATGATGGAAATGACCATTTTCCAGGCCTGTGAACTAAAAATATTAAGCTCTCCCCAGCTGACTGAAGGGACACCCTCTTGGCTAAGGGTATACCCTTAAACCGAGTTGCTGGCCATGAGAGGGGAGGTCAGACATGCCTCATCATGCCTCCTTCCCTTCTTGAAGAAATCATCTGTAACTTATTAACTCTACTAAGTCTATGCAAGACAAACCTGCCGGTCCTCAACCTACATAACAAATCACTGAGTCCGGTGGCTTGTCTCTGATTAACAGACTTCCTTATCAACTTAAAGCATTCCAAGCCTTTCAACAAAGCTTCATTTCTTTAACCAATTGCAAATCAGAGAGCCTTTATATTTTGTGGTAGCCTATTACACAGCAAAGGAAAACCAGAACAAGGGCCATGTGGTCTCCAAGGCTTAAGCAGAAATTTCTAATCCAGCTTTTATTTGTGAGTCTTTCATGAATGGCTGTAGGATACTTGCTCTGCTGCTTAGAAATAGGTGAATTATTTCCCATTTGGTTATTGTCTTTTGTGTATTAGGAACTTTAAAGGGAAAAAAGGTGAGAGATAAGATAATTAAAACTCCGTCCAGAATCCTTCAAAAAATATCATTGACCAAAAACATTTGTTGAGAAAATATGCTGCTAGAGATTGGTGATAGGAAAAAGGTATTAAATGCTGGGTCTCAATCTTGATTTTCCATTGAGTCACCCTGGAAGCTTTACAAAATACAGTGTTGAGGTCTGCGTCCCCCAGGCCCTCCCTGACCCCAGAGGTTCTTGTTTAGTTGAACTGTGGCCTGGGCATTGCAATTTTGAAATCTCCCCAGGTGAATCTCATTTGCAGCAAAGTTTGAGAACCACTAGTATGAAATACCATTACTGCCCTGGGAGGCTTCTAGTCTACTTCAGGAGCCAGAGTTTCACATAAAAAGTTAAGTAAGGTTCCAGGGAACACCCAGTGTGTGAGATGGACAATCCTAACTGTGAACTAGGCATTGAAAGGCAGACAGTGATTCCTCTCATTTTGATTTCTCTTTTCCCTACAGTTGTAGCCTGTATTATGCAATGTATGCATTGATTATAGGACGTACATATTTTCCACAATTTAATGTTTTTGATTAAGATGCATCTAACAATTATTGTGGATGTTTAAAATGCTGCTTTTTTCCTTAAGAATTTGTTTTCTAAGAAATTGATGTGAGCTATAATTAGCAGTGTCTGAGAATGGAAGAAACACAATATGAACTGTCTTTCACTTGTTGCTATCGTGTGTGACGTGTTGCTGTCATATTCTACATTAGATTATAAGATCATTTAGGACAAGAGTCAAGTGTTTTGCTATTTTTATAACCCCTCAAGCACCTAGCATAAAGCTAACAATTGGTACAGGCTCAATAAATAGTCGCAGCTGATTGGATACCCTTTTCTACTTTTTATTACTCAACATTTAGAAATTCATGAGGCTGGAAGAGATATGAACTACATGCAGAATTCCAGAGGGAGAAGAATTGTAGAGATCCCCACAACCTACCATTTAATCACTTTTGGTGTTTAACATCTTGGAATCTGTGCACAATTTTCATTCAGAGTTTTGTTACAAGGTATTTCTTGTGGTTCTAATGTTTTTCATAGGGGAAGAGAAAGCATTTACACAAAACTACTGTGTATCTTCCTGAAGCATATAAATGTTGTCCCTGCAACATTTATACATTTTTTTGGCCTGAAGGATTAGAAGTTTTATAAATCCTCTTTATTTAGCATGCTTTACAGTCAGAACCCACTAAATCAAGTACTGTTCTTTCCCTTAAACACATTTCTTAGGAGTACTACGGACACAGAACTATATTAATAAATTTAATCAACAAAGCTCTCAATATTCAACTTTCAATCAGTGGCTGGTGCATGAAGATGATAAATCTTCCTTCTCTATCCTGCATGTTACCAAGCTGCTGCTTTCTGATTATATTTGTTTTACTTAGGGTGGCTGAAGAAATAGGAAGTTCTTCCACTACATTTTTCTTAACTCTGTGACCTGCTTTGTTAACACTCATGCTGTAGTTGGCCCCACTTCCATGGATTCTAAGGGGAATTTTTAACTTCCTTGCTGATGTAGGTGTAGAGAGAGCTGTACATGCTATTCAGAACTAGCAAATACATACCACACTCACTTCCGGCACCATGAAAGTGGGGTGGGAGCCTTCTTTTCTCTTGGTGTTGCCACATTCTTTTCTTTCTCCCCCTATAGCTCTTTATTTACTAGAATTGTAACTTCCAGTTGCATTACTATTCTCCCTCTTTTTCCTGCCACCCTTCACAATGAAATAACATAAATACATGAGTGGGCAAGGTGAGCTGTCATGAGCTGGTGATTGGAAGAATTGGGTTATTTGCTAAAACTTCTTTCCATGGTAGGCGAGGGAGAAATTTACATTTTGACTTTTTCTTACCATGGCTTTGGTTTGCAAATTGCTGAATGACACTTAAATTCTCAGAAAATATCCAAAGTCAAGTACTGCTTTGCATCTATTTTTGGGTATTCACTTTGTAGACTATCGTTCTAGTAGTCTTCAGAAACCAGTGGCTGCTTCTTGCAAAATATCCCAATGAGAAAGACTGAAGGAAGTTTGCAGGGACATCACCAAAAAGAAGCTGCCTTGAATATAACTTCTCCTGAGTAGAAACCTGAGGTTAATTTTGATAAAGCAGTTAAAGATGAAATAAAGGACCCGTTTAGTCATTTGAAGGATGAACTTGTGAATCATTGGATAGGGCTGGAAGGCTGTCCTCTGCATGAGGTCTTGCTGGAACAAGCCAACGTTGTCTGGCAGTTCCATAGAAAAGAATATTTGGATAAGTGGATAGTAACTTCTGATAAGACAATGGGAGGCAGAAGTGGCTTTATGAACAGTTACCACTAATAAAGGGGGGTTCAGAGAAGGACATAGGAAGATTGGTGGTAAGCTTTTGTGAGCTACCTCCTGGGAGCCATAAAATACTTCTAAAAAAAATTAAAAAAAATTTTATAGAGACAGGGTCTTACTTTGCTGCCCAGGCTGGAGTGCAGATGTGTGATCATAGCTCACTTCAGATTCAAACTCCTGGGCTCAAGTGATCCCCTCACCTCAGCTTCCAGAGTGACTGGGACTACAAGTGTGCACCACCATGCATGGCTAATTTTTTATTTTTTGTAGAGATGTCGTCTCAGTATGTTGCCCAGGCTGGTCTCGAACTCCTCCTCCTGTCTTGGCCTACCAAAGGGCTAGGATTACAGCCAGAAGCCACTGCACCTGGGCCACATGAGACACTTTTAGAGAGAATTCTGCAGGGACATGTGATACTGCCTTATGCAGGTGAGAGAAAGACTCATTGAAATTTGATGAGATTCATGATCACATTTGCACCAACAGTGTGGTAAGACCATGGCATTCTCAGGGTAGAGTAACTTCAGGATACAGGAAATAGTTCTTTCACATCTTCTAATTTACAAATTAAGGAAGAGTTAGGTAGGAGTGGCTATAAGTTTATAAATATACTGTCAGTAAAAGATTAATCATGTAATTAACCTGTACAAAGTCAGGCATTCAATTTGGTGTCTGTTGCTAGCTTAAGATCCTGAAGACCCACTTGGGACCACTATTGCAAAGGAAGTTCTGACTGATCCTTTTGCCCTCAGATTTGAGTTTCCTTGATCCAACTCATTATGCCATGCAACCCTAGGTGTAAAATCAAGGCATAACATGACAGTTCTTTGTAAGGGTATGACATTTTAAAATGCACTAGCCTATGCCACTGTTTGAGAGATATTTGAATGAATCAACACGAGTTTTGCTCAGCCCTTCCTACTTTAATCTTGGCGAAATGAATTGTTGGCTGCTTACAAAGAGAGTGACAGCATGTATTAAATTAGGTACAAGACTATCTTCTAATTGTTATTTTTCAAGACAAATTAAAGTTCTGGTCTTGGTTGCTATATGTCCTGAGTTTGATGGGATAAAATTTGAGCAGTGATATGACATCTCAATTAGTAATTGCCCAATCCTCTTCAAGTAGCAGGAATGATACTAAGAGCATTTAAATGCTGTGTATATCTCTGGCTTCGTTTTTAACTTGACAGGCAGATTTTTCTATGACTGAACACTCACTGTTATTTAGTAGGTGGCTTGGACTAAGATCACAGTGATCACTATCAATTTAAATAATAGTTACTTGAATGTAGCTAAGAGAGCCTTGGATAATTTTAACAAAGCCATATGTCTTCCTAAAATAGTTTTGAGCTTTACAGAACAAAACCCGGATTCCTTATGTTTTCTTTGATCCCAATATTAGTGGTCATGATGCTGCTGCTGTGCTGTCATCCTGCACTCATTTTGAAGAATTTTAGCAACTGAATGAGGGTGAAAGTAATTGTAGATAAATGTTACTGGAGTGATATGTAATTTTCTTCTTATGAATTATTCATATCAACACCTATTTCTGTAGCACTGGTTGTATAAAATATTATATGCTGTATATGTAAATGCCTTCATATTTTATTTCTATGTACTATTTTAAAATTAGTTGACAAAAACTCTATTCTAAAACAAACAAAAACCTCTTTATTTATACAAAAATTTTCACCCTCAAAAATATTAGTCATTTGAACAACAAATCTATTTCTCATGATACTTTCATAATTTTACCATCTTGAGTCATTATTAAATATGTTAAAACCAAATTTATTTTCTTTCCACCTACTTTTTCCTCAGTGAAGTATTAAAAGATTATTGCTGCTGTTTCCATGTGAGACACTGCATTTATTATTAAATTCCTTGTGGATACTTAGATAGTCCCATGGACTGTTCTAACTTCCTATAATTATAAGAAAACCATCAATATTGCATGCAATTTTCTCTATATTACCTTTAGCATCCTTGGAATATAATGGGAATAGCAGACTCTTGAATCAAGAAGTCATGAGCTTGAATCCAGGATTTGCCATTGACTAGTTTTGGATTCTCAGCTCACAGTAGTCCCTTTCTTTCTTAACCTACACCCGAATATCAGTATTTATTTCTCCCATTGGACAAAAAGCCATAATGGCCAATAGCAGACAAAATAATATCAGGGAAACAGTTGACAAGAGAGGATGCATTTGCTTCCAATGTCTTGTGCTGAGTTTCTTGGGCCTCAGGCCCCAGGGATTCTCAGGCCGAGACCTGACATGGCCAACTTTAAGGGACTCCCAGTTTTCTCACTGCTTCAACTGTATGGGTAGAAGACTAAAAAGAAGAAGAGAAAAGAGGCGCAACCAGGATCCTATATAGCAAACTGAATCCCCACTGGAATCATTTAGAAAATACAACAATCAACGTTTCAGAATGCAACTACCTGGGGCTCACACTCCTCTTTGTTGGAATGTCATTTCTTGCCTAGATTCTGACCCTTGAGATAGAGATGAATGGGAAGTGGTGGTGGAGTGGTACTGAGAAGAAGCCAAATTTTGCTTCCGGACTTGTGACAATCTGGTTCATGTAGGTTTCATTATTAAAACACTGAAATTTATATTTTTGTTACCAGAAATCAGGGTTTCTTTCTTTGAAATGGAGCAATTAGTTTCTAAATGATTTTTATAATTTTCTTTCTGGAAGGAAAGTTAAGAACTTATTTAATCCACCTATGCATCTCCCCTTTGGATATACCAGCTAATGGAGTCTCAGAATATTCAAATGGCTTGACCAAAGTCACGTGGATACTCTGTGTCAGAACTGACAGTAGAAACCAAGTTTTCTGACTTCCCATTTAATGTTCTTTCTATTAAACCATGCTATTTCACAAATATTTTAACTCTTTACCAGCTATTGGTGTGGCGGACCAACAAAAACAGATAAGATTCATGTTTCTAGTTTTGCTATAGGTTAGTAGCCATTCAGGGAAAGAATTCTTCCCAAATATCTGACACTTTTTGACTTATCTTTCTAGACTTGGAAATAGCAGGTTTTGGGTAGAAGGAGAAATACAAACAAATAGAGGGAAGTAAGAGACACTAGATAACTGAGACTCTTGCAGGAAATAGAAGGCACACTCCAAAGGGAAAATTGAAGAAAGTTTGCTATGGTCAGAATGTGTCTCTTTAAAATTCATGTTGAAACCTAATCCCCATTGTGGTGGTATTAACAGGTGGGGACATTTGGAAAGTGATTAAGTCATGAAGACAGAGCCTCACAAAGGATTATTTCCCTTATTGAAGAGGTTGAAAAGAGCTCCCCAGCCCTTCTGCCATGTGAGGACACAAAAGGTGCCATCTATGAGGAATAAGCCCTCACCAGACACTGACTCTGCTGGCGCCTTGATCTTGGACTTCCCAGCCTCCAGAAGTGTGAGCAATAAATTTCTGTTGTTTATAAATTGCCCAGTCTAAAGATATTTTGTTATAGCAGCCCCAATGGACTAAGAAACAGTGTGTTGAAGGGACTATGTATAACACCCTGCTCAGGGTTAAGGAAGCCAGCAAGGGATGTGGAAGCACCAGGACTAATAATAGCAGGGTCAAGTGCAGTGCCGGGTGCCAGTGCCAGAGTTTGAAGGACCGGAAGCTTACATAATTTGAGACCTCTCTTTTTTAAAAGTAGTAAAAATTAAAAATAGAAAATTGTATCTGACTATATGAGCATATTGCTGAAGCTTCTCCCAGGACCTTGGAACATGCCTTTCCCGGTGATTAGCCTTTCAGGAAACATGCTCTGCCCCTAGCTTGAAGGGGCATTACTTACCACACTCTAGGGGGAGCTATGCCTGCAGGCGAAGGCTGCCAGACAGGAGCAGTGGCTGTTAGGAGAGAAATGCTACCACCACTGACCCATCTCCTAGCTGGGAGTGAGCCAAGGAAATAAATACCCCAACCTCTTTCTTCTCACATCCTTTGATCTGCTCATGTCTCCTAGTGGCTGAATCCAACTAAAAACCAGAGGGTGAGGGAACCCATTGATTCCATATAGGTCAGCCTTCAGGGTGCAGAGCAGAGTGAAGGGAGAAGCATGGATCTAGATGGGCAAATAAATATTCAACACAGACGGTGAGCAGAGCTGCACAAGAATAGAGTGAGACTACTAGCTGAGCAAAGGGAACACCTGCAGAGTGACTGTTTTCTGTGCATTCGTCCAGAGTACCTGTGTGCCAGTGTGCAGAGTGTAAGGGCAAGTGGAATAAAAGAAGTAATAATGTAGCTGAGAAACTGTATGTGGAAATAATATAGTAGTTGTGATTGAGAAAACACAAAGGTAAATTTAGAGCTGATAAAATTAAATGATGATTCCTCTATCAACTCCTTGAATAAAGATAGGCAAGGTGTTGGAAGCTCAGATGAAGCCCATCTAGAGAGGAAGTAGGAATCAAATTGGTGGCAATTGAATTGATGGTCCCTAAGTTCTGGTAGGGTCTTTATTCTGAGTTATATATACTTAGTATGGTTATATATTGTCCTTACTATGAAATAGGAAGTCAGGTACCCAATTCAGCTGTCATTACTTTCTTTATATGTTATGATGACTACATTTGATATATAGACAGTTGTCCCTTGGTATCCATGGTGGATTGGTTCCAAAACCTCCCACAGATACCAAAACCCAAGGATGCTGATGTCCATAAATGTAAAATGGTGTATCATTTGCATATAATTTAAGCACATCTTCCTGTATACTTTAAATAGTCTCTAGATTAAGATTACTTATAATACCTAATACAATGTAAGTGCTGTCTAAATAGTTATTATATGGTATTGTTTAGGGAATAATGGCAAGAGGAAAAAGTCTAGGCATGCTCAGTACAGACACAATTTTTTTAAAGAATATTTTGGATTTTCGGTTGCTTGAATCCATGGATGCGGAAGCTATAGATGCAGAGAGCTGACTGTACTTTTTTAAGCTATGTCTGTAACATGATGCCTGGCAGAGATGGAAATGTAAGGTTTTTTTTTTAAAGTTTAATTTTGTTTGAAACCTGGAGAAACTGCCATTTAAAAAATATACAAGCAATTCTAAGGTAGAGACTGTGGTTTGCCTATTGGGCAGCCAGTACTCTAAGAGAGACCATTCTGGTGAGCCCATTTATTTCTACAGATAAAAGACAAGTTTCTCACTAGTATAGGGAGGTCAGTGTAGGGTGAGGATGAGGACTTGTTATCTCTCTGGGATAGGAAAGTGAGTTTAGTTTCTTCAAGGCATGGAAAGTCTTGTACATCCATGAAGGAGGGATTGGCCGTAAGTTAAGAAGGCACAGGGAGTTCACCCCAGCCACATAGGTGCTGCCAAGGCAGTAGGTAGAGATTTGGATATAAGGTTTGAGCCCACGGGCTCCACAAGAAGCTCATCTTGGCAGTATTTGGAAGAAATGATTAGCCAAGAGAAAAGCGGAGCATCCTTTACCAAGGCCAAAATAGGAGCCTCAGCACTGGTCACCAGTGCAGGGCAGATGTGCCCAGTGGCATGGTCATCTCCCAGTGATCACTGGCATTAGCCACCACACCATACAGATGACAGGAGGAGGTCATAATGGAGTGTCTTGGTGTGCCCCTAGGCAGTAGGCTGGAAAACTCCTAGCAATAGCAGCGGACACTTTGAAGGAGCTTATGTTGGTAATCAGGTAGGTGAGAAATTCTGCCTTAGTAATTTGTCTATTAAAAAGGAAGTTTAACTATATTTTGCTATCAAAGCCCAATGAGACTTTTGTTATTTTCTGATGATGTTCTTATTTTCTAAAGCACAAAGTGAACTTGCTAATTAATATATTTATTAATATATTAATAGAGCTTTGTATCGGAGACATATTTAATGGTTCAACTTATCCCTCAAGAATTGACTCATTGGATGGCAGTAAGGGTCAGAATTAGTGTGTAGCTAATATATATTATTTCAACCAAGATACATTTTGCTATGGTATGTATAGGGAGGTAAATGTGTATTTGTATCATCTTTCTGTCCATCCAGCTTCTATACTGCCACTTAAAGAGAGTTTATTTCGGGTGAGTATTACCCAGCACAATCTACAATGTGGGTTTTCATGTTGACTCAGTGATTCAGATTCTTGCTCTACTATTGATTCTGACATTTATATGTCAAATGTTAGCTGTAACCTTTCATATTATGACACCATTTAGCAAACTCATCCTCCAATATCATATATCTAGAATAATGGATGATAATGTTTGGTCATTACACGTGTTAAAAAAACTATTTGTGGTTAAATATATTTATTAGTTTGGGGCTGTTAATATCTTTTGTGACTCTTTTCTTCTTCCACAGATGAGTGATAGTGTTTGCTCAGTCCAGTGGTTGGTTATCATTGGAAGCCCCGTGGAATTTTGTGCAGCACATAATATTCTGCTATGTGCACATATGCTTGTATGTGTTTCTAGAACTACTATATTGCACTTTGGAGTATAGACATGTATTGAAATGACATCATTGGTGAAAATGAATAAGGAGAAAAAGGGAGTGAGAAGTGAAATATGTTTTTTAGGCAGTGTGAGTGAAGAAAATAGCAAAGTATTAAAATAGCTTAAAAATGAGTCTACTGATAACCTCTTACATTTTATTTTATCATTATAAATCTTTAATTTTATCAAAGGCATGCAGGCACACATATTAAAGAGTCAGTTGGTTTTGCAGTGTTAATTTTTTTAATGCTCACCCCATTTCCATTTTCCCAGAAGCAACCACTTTTGTCTCTTAACTGAGACATATAAAATTACAGTTATGCATCACTTAACAATGGGGATATGTTCTGAAAAATGTGTGGTAGGCTATCTCACCATTTGGTGAACATAATAGAGTTTACTTACACAAACTTAGATAGTATAACCTACTACACATCTAGGCTATATGGTAGAGTCTCTTGTTGCTACTCTACAAACCTGTTCAGTTACTGTACTGAATACTCTAGGCAATTGTAACACAATAGTAAGTATTTGTGTATCTAAACATAAAAAAGATCTAATAAAAGTACAATGTTATAATCTTATGGGACCATCATCATATATATGGTCTGTTGTTGACCAAAACATTATTATGTGGTGCATGACTATATATAAGTGTGTGTGTTATTCACCTTCATAGCAATAAATAATTTGCTTTTGTGGCTTCTTTGTATTTTATTAATTTGGGCATTATATTTGGCCTTCTTTCTTTCTTTTTTTAGAAAGAAACACATTTAATATGGCTAATTTTTGAAACAATAGCTAACATTTATTGTTATACTATGTGCCTTCTTTCAGAAGGTGAAGATTTAGTTCTTTTTTTCCTCCCACCCTACAACACATGCACACTTTATTTTAAATTAAGTTAACCACTTAAAAATGCAGTTAAAATAGGCAGATAACTGTAGTTAGTAATGTTTATTAAACATAGGATTTAATCTACCTAGTCAGGAAATATATACCCTTTCTTGGAGGATATGATTGTGGTGGATTCATGTGATTTTTTAGGCATATGAGAAATTATTATTGGAGGAATAATATGAAGATTAAAATTTCAAGTCAGAGGAATTGAGAAACTAGAAGTTAGTAGAAGTTCTAGGGATAAGGAAGAGCCAGTATTTGTTAAGCACCTATAATGTGCCAGGTATTATGTGTCAAGATTTTAATACATGCTTATAAAAAGCCTGGAGTGGGACTGCTTCAGTGTGAAGAGACAGAGATTGAACCCAAACAAGCTTAAGTAAAAGGAAATTCAATGGGAATTTTCGCAGATGGTGTGCGCTTCAGCCACGACCAGATTCAGGGACTGAAGCAATGGTGCCAAGGCTCTGGTTCTCGCCCTCTCAGCCCTGGATGCATTGACTTGGTTTCCTTGCAGGAGGGATCTCTCTGCGTATCTGCCAAGAGGGCTGCTGGCCTACCCGTACCTTCAACCTGTCATTTTAGCAAAGGAGCAGATGAGGAATTCCCTCTTCCAGAATCACTGTTTTAATCCCAAGAAAGTCTCTGGTTGGCCCTGTTTGGGTCACCAGCCTACACCTCTTGAAGGGTGGCCACTATCATGGTAGACAGCTCCTCCATAGGCAGATAGAATGAGGGAGGACTCATTTTCCAAAGAAAGAAATATTATACTTCAGAGACAAAGAACATACATCTATTGACAACTTTCTGAGGCAAATATTATCATTTCTATTTTCTACATAATGGAACAGTTTGACAGAGGTTAAATCATTTGTCTTAGCTCAATAGAACTGGGTTTAAGATGTTAGTTACATTTTTTTCCCTATGTAAAACTGTTTATGTACTGAACACTTTTATGGAAGTTCACTTAGTGCTATCTTTTTACTAATTCAATACAATGTTTAGGATACTTTATACTTGAGTATAAAAATATTTCTTCAAAATAGCTTTTATATCTGAGATTGTATTATTTAAAGAAATGGGGAAATAGCATTAACTTTATAGAATTATAACCTTATGTAATCACAGCTACCTTTCTGGGGAACCATTTATTCTTTGAAGTGAAAGGCAGATGCATCAAGACATGTAAGGGATGCTCCTGGTGCACTGGCCACATGCCTCGAGAACTCAACATTCGTTGATTGCTAATCCCATGGCTTCCCACTGTAAAAGCCTGCTGCTCTTTGCCTGAAGTCTTTCTCTGGCAGCCAGAGAAATGCCAGGTGTTGCCAGTTCCTGGACGTAGCTCTCAATCAATGATAGACAGGAGTTGGTAGATAAATACCCCAGCTCCCTCACACCCTGGAGGTACATGTTGTACACTGCCTCTCAGAACCCAGTCTCAGTGGGTTTGATCCACAGTTGCTCACAGCAGTCACCTGCTCAAAAATGCATTTTATTGGCTTCTCTCCCTTTCTTGTGTCATGTACCTACTTCCTTTCTGATGCTTCCTGGGATCACATCCCAAATAAACTGCTTGTGATCACATCTTTGTCTCAGGGTTTGTTTTTGGGAGAATGCACCCTAATTGTGCATCAGATGTATGGATAACTCTGGTTACTTCACTCAGATCATCTTCCAAATATGTTTATTTTAATATGTTCATTAGCCATAGTGGTGAAATACTGCAAAGTAACTTCTGTTATCTGTTTTTTGATAATTAAATTGAGCCAAAATTAATAAAAGCACTCACATTCTTATGGCAACTACTTTGCCTTAACATGGACTCTGAAGATGGACAGCTTGGGTTTGAATCCTTTCTAGTTGTGGTTCTTGGGCAAGCTTTTTATCCTCACTATGTCTTAGTTTCCCATCTGAAGTAGACTACTTCAGTGTTGCTAGGAGCATTAGATGAATTAAAATTTTTCATGTATTCAGAAAGATACCTGGCGTATAATAAGTGTTATTAAACACTTGAATAAAAGATTAGGTCTAACAATGGCAAAAGTTAAGACTCTGCTTTCCCAAGTAGGCCACAGACTATTTCATTAACAAATTATTTTATTTTAATAATACATTCTCTTCCATATTAATTATACATTTTAAACCAGAGCACAATTATGCTTTAGCTTCATGAGCTGTTCATCTTTAATGAGTACTGAGTTAATTAGCAAGACCTGTCTTTTTGGGCACTGCATCTGTTCTGCAACATTCAGTTCAGTATTCATTATTTTAAGACAGCAATTCTCTTTTTCAAAAATATTTGGAAAAGGAAATGAATAATTACTCTGGTACACTACATCACTAAGTTTCAAAATACAAAAAATTGGAAAATATGTATGTCAGCATGGATATACCTGAGAAGTGACTCCATATTTTATTAAGCATAAGAAATACTTTCTTGCTTATTGAATTGAATCAGTTCATTATCTTTTCTCCTAAGAATTATTTTTAGTCTGTTTTCAAAATGCCTATTTGTGCCTTCCTTTTGTCCTCAGAATGTCAATCTAATTCCACTCTTGTGAAGCTGTAAATCATCCAGGTTTTCTTCCATTCTGAGAGGCACCAATCCTCAGTATACAAATTAGGTCATCATTGGTTTGAAGAATTATAATTTCTCCAACAGTGACCTCTCATCTTCTTTTCAGTCCTATAATTTTAGCTGTCAATAGTAGGGCTGCAAATAATGGTCCATGGACTTGCTATATCAGAACTGCCTGAGAAACCCACATATGTACACACACTTACACAGGTACCAAATAAACACACACACACACACACACATATACATACATACCAAAATGCACCACTGCTAGAGATTATGATATAGGAGTTATAGGTTGGGCCTTAGTAGTTCGTAGTTTTTGAAAGTTGCTCAGGCAATTCTGCATCAAGAACAGCCAGGTGTGAGAACTCCTGGATAATGGCTCATCCAATGGTCCACTGTCATTTCAAATATCCTATAACTTTGCTAAACAATCTGATTTTCCTCACTCTGTTCTTGTCATCATAACTCTTCTGTAACTTTAGGGTTAAAGTTTTAGAATCATATTTTGTTTCACCTGCTGCTTCATTTCCACCAGCAGATATTAAGTAACCCAGTAGCCTCTTCCTTGTCACCTTTTCTTCCATTTTAACACCTCATGTTTTAGCTTAGATTAGAGTTATTTAAACACATTTTTTTACTTGCTATATTTGATTATGAACATCTGGAGATAGGAACCTATCTTATTCATGTGTAAATGTGCCTCAATCTTGCATCCAGCACATGTACCTAGCATGGAGTAGGCATTTAATAAATGTTTGATGAATATCCCTTCATGGTCAGTCTCCTTGGCACCCAATCCTTCCTTGCTTGCAACATGGCCCTATTTTCCAATCACAGTCTACACCTTATGCCTAATTCTCCTTTCTCACTTATTGTTTAACCCAGCTGGAACATAGTTTCTTCTTTCTTCCTTAAGAAATATTTTATACTTTCTTCCCAGAACTAGGTTTCCAAGCTTGTTATGGAATAATTCATTAAATATGGACTGTAAAGAAGCAAGATAAGACTCTCTTTTTCTTTTTCTTTCTTTCTTTTTTTTTTTGTTGAGACAGAGTCTCACTCTCTTGCTCAGGCTAGAGTGCCGTAGCATCAGCCTAGCTCACAGCAACCTCAAACTCATGGGCTCAAGCAATCCTCCTGCCTCAGCCTCCCCGGTAGCTGGGACTACAGGCACATGCCACCACGCCTGGCTAATTTTTTCTATTTTTAGAAGAGACAGGGTCTTGCTCTTGCTCAGGCTGGTCTCCAACTCCTGAGCTCAAGCGATCCTCCTGCCTTGGTCTCCCAGAGTGCTAGGATTAGAGGCGTGAGCCACCAGGCCCGGCCAAGACTCCCTACTCACTGATATTTCACAAAGGTTTGAGGTTAATCATGGAGGACATGACATTTAAGGAGAGAAAAGGTGTAAAATAGGAATTGGTTGAGGAGGAGAGTGAAAGGAAAAAGAGTATCATTATTGGGCCCATTTGAGGGAATTCTTAGGCCAGTAACCATGAATGTAAAGTAAGGTAAATCAGCTTGATTTCAAATCTTCTCCAGCCATATTCAGCTGTGTGGGGAGAGAACAGAGTTTCAAAGAGCTATATTTAACCATGGTTGGGCTTATCAGGAAAGTATAAAGAAGGATGAAGGCACAAGGGAGTTGAAAACATATGAAAGGAAGAGACTGTAATGAGAGACCCTGTGCTATTAATTGGTATACAGGGAAGTCTGGACATGGGATAATGAGTGAATAGTTGTAGAGTCAATGCACAAAGGAAACTGGGAGGACAAATAATTGTTGGAGTCAGGAGTAGTAAGGGGAGTGAGCTGAAAGAAGAGACAACGGTCAGAGAGTGAGGCTATGGGAGGAGGTCTGTATAAGGTACAACAAAGAGAGTGAGCTGTTAAGGTAAAGGAGAAGATCACTGGAACGAAGTGGTCAGAAAGGTGAATTTCTGGATGTCAGCAGTAATTATGAACATATCAATGAATAATATTAATATATTTTCACTTAAATGTAAATGAACATATGTAAATATGTTCATATGTGAACAAAAATAATGATGAATAAAAATAATGAACAATATTAATATCATCCCCATTTTCCATTTTGTGAATTGCTTTGAAATATGAATCTTCTGATCAATTTATTAAAGGGATCCTATCACTTTTATAAGACGGTAACTCTTAGAAATCTTACATCTGCTTATGCTGTGTAGTGTAAAAAACAATTTCACATACACTATTTCACTTATATACTTTACTTTCCCTGTCTCTGGAATATTTTTGGTGCAAAAATTTACTCATGTAGAGGGTGGACAAGGGTGTAAGGGCAAGGAATGAAAATGTATGACATCTGGAAATACTCAAAATTCTCATTAAACATTATTTTCTCTTGAGTTTTTTTAAAATATATTTTTATCATATTCTTCAGAAGGTAGAACGGAGAAAGAATATCATGAAACTTTTGCCAAAAGCTTTTCAATAAACATTTATTACATGAATCTATTGTATTTTAAGTGGAATAGCCTAGACATCCAGCTTCCCACTCGGGAAAGCACACGAGAAGGCATTTGAAGTGTCCAATCTGGTCAAACTGCACTCTCACTCTTATTGATGAATCAGCAAGAAGATCATTTTATACATCAAAGTTATTAAATTTTGAACTGTTTGTGCAATGGGTATTTGCTGTTAATATTAGTAGAAACCATCAGGTTGTGACGATGACTTTCAGAGTGATTCTTCTTTTGTTGTTAAAGAGAAGAGCAAGACAAGAAGAAACCTGGTAGAGAAAGAAGTAATGGCTTTTTTTGTGTAAATGAAGGTCCTGCTTCTTACCCATTCACAATGATTTCTTCCAAGTGAAGAAGTTCTACTAATGTGAGATTTCAGATTCCTTTATGCTTTTCTTAAAACTCACTTGGGATTTACTTGATTGATAAAATTGGAAATAATAACAGGCATGCCTAGTTCAGCTCTGCCCTTCTTGTTTAACCTGGTCCAGTACCAGATGGTCTGGGTATATGACTATACTTACTTCTGGGTGTTGTAGATAGCATGTCTCTTTGGTTTTCATGCTAAATTATGTCTTCTAATTAAGCCTTAACAAGTAAAAGATAAAATTTGATCTCCTCTGCCACATCATTATTTTATTCCTTAAATTGTTTAAAAGCTGGGACATACTGGTATTGTTGTGATCAAGTTGTATTATACATTGGAATCCTCCTTAGGTCTTCTACACTGGGTTAGATGCTTCTATGTGCTCTGTGTACTTCCTCCTTTATAGCTCTTAACACACTTTGCTATTGGTTTAATGCCTGCGTCTTTGCTAGAACATAAACTCTATGGTAGTGACCACGTCTGTCTTATTTATCTCGGTATTACTAGAAACTATCATGGTGTCAGACAAATAGTAGACACCCAATTTCTTGAATGAATGATTAGATGAATCAATGAGCTACTGCTTGAGAAAAGGTTAAGTTCTCAATTTACATAGTGAATGAGAAAAATAGAATGAATTTGGAGCTCTCCACTCAAAAAATGAAAATAGTAAGGATAGAGAGTAGACACTGCCCTTTTGTACTTTAATTTTGAGTACATTTAATTATAGCCATTAAAAATGTGTATCTTACTCAGTAAGTCATGGTTGAACTGCACTAGGAAACTGTTGTTAACTTTGAAAACATCATGTCTTTTATAAGGATTGGCATTTCACTGAAGTTCAATCCTAATTCTAGTGTATTTTCAGCTCAGCCTCTAGACAATGATCATTTCCATCCTCTAGTATTTTACATATTAAAATACAGAGATGAAAGCCCATAATTTAGAAAATGCTTTATTCTACCTATTGCTCATTAACAATAACATTAAATACTATTTAACAAGACTTTTAAGGGCATACAGATATAACTGTTTTAGGAAGGTTTAGCTATATCTACATGTAAAGAATTGGAAGATAGTGAAAAAGCAGATAATTATGATTATTTTGAAAGAAAGTAATGGAATCTAATTCTACTTGGATTGAGACTTTGAAATAAACATTAAGATGAACATTGAAATAAACTCTGAAATGAACATTGTATTGAGACTCTGAAATAAAGCTTGTAGAATTGTAATACCCATTGTAAGACCATTTCTACATATAGCAAAAATAGAAAGAAAGCCTATCTTGGTTTGCAGTTAATTATTTCTTTCAATAAGTGAAAGGCTATAATATCTATAACATTATATGCAGGTTATCTATTATATAGTAACAAATCCTCAAAGATCTGGAGGTGCAAGCATTCACACTGATGGTTCTTGCTTGGGGTGTCTCATATGGTTGCAGTCAGATAGTGGCTAAGGCTGGAGTCACATGTCTGGTGCCTGGCCTGGGATGGCTGAAATAGCTGTGGGCTGGTTGATTGCCGTTTTCTTTCCTTGTGGACTATCCATGTGGCTAGCTGAAACTTTCTCACTGGATGGCAGTTTCGGGGCAGCTGGACTCTTATATGGAGCCTGGCTCTGTCAGAGAGTGTTCTCAGAGAAAGGCGGTGGAAGCTGTCAGTCTCCTTTAACATGGACTCAGACATTGGCATAATGTCACTTCTGAACATTGTTCTCACTAGCATCATTTGGTTGTAGTAGAATAAATGGAAGGTGTTAGGTAAAATTTATTCTTAAAAATTATGTATTCATGAAATCAGGAAGCATTAAATTTGAAATACTTGTCTATGGGTTATATGTACTCTGTTCATTGATTCTTACAGATCATTTAAAAGTGTAACTTCAAAAGGTAAGAAAACAATGAAAAGTAGAATAGGTGAGATCTAATTTTCTATCAGTTTATGAAATTAATATGTATCTTAAGGCCATGATGGCTAGTGAAGTGATTGCTGCTAATGTCTTTGAAGATTTATTTTCCCCATTGAGTCTTTCTATTATGCACAAGCAAACGATTTTAGTGACCTCAATGATTTTTCTTTTTTTCTTTTTTCTTTTGTCTCTAGAGGAAATAAACTTACATATACGGGTCACTCCTTTCTCAATTACAAATGTTTAGACAATTAAAGGAGGGATTTGCAAAGCTCAGAGCAAAATTAATTTTGACCTTGGGAAAAAATATTGAAATGAACTGTTCTTTTTCTATCTTCCCATTAAAAATTCAAGAAACCAATATTTGGTGTATGTTTTTCCCTATTGGCATAACCTGGATTCTGTCGCTGCACAAAATCTCTACTTTTCTGGGTGACATAATTCATTGTCGATGCCATGATTTCATTGTATATACATTGTTAAAAATAATATTACTTTAATAATAGCTAATATTTGTTGAGCACAAACCATATGCCAGGTACTGTGCTAAGTGCTTATCTTTGCCTTATTTCAATTAATCCTCTCAACAGCTCTATGAGGTAAGTACTAATATTATTTCCATTTTCCATGTGAGGAAATGGAGGTGCTGAAAGGTTACGTCACTTGCCTGAGCTCGCCTAGCTAGTAGTTGATGGTCTAGGAAGTCACAACTCAGCGTGTCTGATTCTGGAGATGGAGTTCTTAATCACTTTATCATATACCCTCCAAATACGCATTCAGTGACCCCAATGCCACTGAATGTATGAGTGGATCTCATACATTTTTGACTGTGGCTCTTATAGGCTGGGGACAAACTACAGTGGTTCTTTAGACTCACTTCCCAGTTGAAAAAGGCCTTATAATAAAGAATTGAAGAGAAACAAACATTGAAAAGTGGTGGTTTATTTTATTACCCTGTAAACTGAAATATGTTAGTAATTTTACCACATTGATCTTGATAATATGTTATTTAAATAACCCACATTCATAGACAATGTATCACTAATAAAATATCTCCCACCATAAAAGCAAAATTGTGGGCCAATTATATTCCTCCCCAAAGAGACTGGTATTCTGGAAGTGAAATGAGAAAATATACTGAGGAGGAGTGATTGTGTGTCAAATGCTACTGATAGATTAAGTACGGTGGGTAAGGGCTGAGAATTAACCAATGGATTTAGCAATTTAGGAAAACTCAAATACTACATACACTCATGCTAGATAGGAGATTTGTGACGTTGCTGAGTAGAGAGCTAGTTTATTAGACTATTGAATGAGAATATTTAGTAAACTTTAGTAAAGTGCTAATTTTAGTTTATAAATGCCAAATTTCAGTAATGTTCGATAGCTCTGGTAGAGGCAGGTTAGCACAGAGTTCTGGAGTCAGAATGCTACATTCATGGGGTTAGATTCTGGTTGCACTGGTTACTGATTAGGTGAACTTGGGTAATATATTGTATTTCTGCGCACCTCTGTTTTCCCATCTGTAAATAGGGATGATAAAATACCTATCTCCTGGGTTTGGTGTGAAGAATAAATGAGTTAGTACATGTAAAGTGCTTATTATAATGCCTGGCAATGATAAACAATAAATGCTATTATTATTTCTGTCATTAACATATTGCTAGAATATGATAAAAACAATAAAGTCTATGAAATTGTGTATCACTCACCTGTAAGAACTGAAATGATAGATTATTTGGTGGCCTTTCAGGAGAATCATTGTATTGTGCAGCTCACTGATGGGATGCAGACCACACTGTGAGTGTCCTTGGTTCACGTGAATAAATTGGAGGTTTTGTAAGAGTTCACTCTTGTTTGGAGTTTGAAATGGAAAGAAAAGGATCTGAAATTGTTTTTGTAAAAATGAACCGTTTTTTTTCTGCTTTCCCCTTCCTCGCTGGTTTTCCACCCTTTTTTTTTTTTTCGTACTTTTGGGAAGAATGGGAGAAACAAAAACTAGAGAAAGGTAAAAGTCAATAAGTAAGAAGGAAAGAGTAGAAAGGAAATTCAGGAGGAATACTTTGAAGAAAATAAGTTATAAGCATATTACATATGAAGTGATTGGATAGAAATCCATTGATTGCCAAGATTTGATTAAGCTGATCTAGTGTATTAGGAATTTTTATATGTGTAAGGTGGCTGTGAATATCCCAGACTAACTACAAAATCCAGATGTGCAGAAGTTGTAGCTTTCTAAATGTTTCCATACTCAACATAATCTCTTTTTGGAATCTCTATTATGTTAATAGCAGAAAGAATAGCAATCTTTTTTTTAATTTTTATTTTTTTATTTTATTTTATTTTTCCACAAGCCAGTTATCCCTGTGGTAACTTTTCTGACACCTCCTGCTTAAAACCCAAAAGGTCAGAAGGATCGTGAGGCCCTGCTTTCACGGTCTGTATTCGTACTGAAAATCAAGATCAAGCGAGCTTTAGAATAGCAATCTTAATAAAATTTGAAAACCCTAATGTATACAATACTGTCATGCCCCAAACCATATCATCTTTTCTTCACTTCTAATTTAAGCCTTGCTGAGTGCACAGTTCCATATGGGCTTTGACTTACTCCCAACTGCCATCCTTTAGTCAAATGTCTATGGTTTTGGTTTTTTGCCCAGGGGTTCCTTTAAATTCACAAACATTGGCTGGTATTCACTTGGCCTGTAATGCACAGGCAGCCTAGAAATGCAGAAGAGTGAACATCTCTGAGGGTATGATGGTGACTTTTATGTGTCAACCTCACTGGGCCGTGGATGCCCAAATATTTGGTCTAATGTTATTCTGGGTGTTTCTGAGAGGGTGTTTGGGGATGAGATTATCAATTAAATCAGTAGACGGAATATAGCAGTTTGCCCTCTCTAATGTGGGAGGTCTCATCCAATCAACTGAAGGCCCCAATAGAACAAAAAGCCTAACCTTCCCCTGAGTAAGAAAGAATTCTCCCTGCCTGATGGACTTTGAACTGGTACCTTGGCTTTTTCCCATTTTTGGACTTTATTTGAAATACCAGCTCTTTCTGGGTCTTGAGCCTGCTGGAACCACACCACTGGTTCTCCCGGTTCTCAGGCCTTCAGACTTGGACTGGAACTGCACTTTTGGCTCTCCTGTGGCTTTAGCTTGCCAGCTCACCTTGAAGAACTTGGGACTTGCCACCCTTCATAATCCTGTGAGCCAATTCCTTCTGATAAATCGTGTATTTATGCACACATAAATATGTGATTTATATTATAAATATATGTGTATATATATATATGATGAGGGCATCCCTTGATCACTGGGGGGTGGAAACCAATAGATAAATGTCTCAGTCTCCCATCCTTCAGGCAGACAACTCTCATGACCCTCCGAAGGTCTCAGCAGAATTGAGCTCCTATTGCCCACAATGGCTACCTCAATAACACTCCTTTATCTTGGCTTTGCCCCCTTCCCTGTCTAACTCCCCCAGTCCCTCGCTCCTGCTCTCTGGATTCATCTCCCAATTGAACCACCTGCACACAAATCCTTATTTCAGGCTCTCCTTTTGGGAAAATCTGAATTAAGACACATAGTCATTTTAGATTTCACCTCAATCAGTTCAGACATTTCCCCTTCCCTCTCCTCCTTGAATGCTATGGACTGAATTGTGCCTCTCCAAAATTTGTATGTTGAAGTTATAACCTCCCAATGTGACTGTATTTGGAGATACGGCCTATGATGAGGTAATTGTGACTAAAGGAAGTCAAGGAGGGGGCTCTGATGTGATAGTACTGGTGTCCTTAAACAATAGACAACAGATCTATTCTCCTCTCTGTCTCTCTCCCACCCCCATCTTCCTTTCCTTTTGTCTCTTTCTCTCTTTCTTTCAACCTGTGGAGACACAGTGAGAAGGCAGCCATCTGCAAGCCACAAAAAGAGCCTTACCAGATACCAAATTAGCTGGCACCTTGACTGTCTCCAGAACTGTGAGAAAATAAATTTTTGTTTAAGCCAGCCAGTCTGTCTTTTTTTCTTTTTTATGGCAGCCCCAGCAGACTAATATACCGAAGAAGCATTTATGATTTTAGGGACTTTACAGAGTATATAACTTTAGAGGGAAGAGTCTGGAACTTGTCATCCAGCTATCATTATCCTTCCATCTGGACTTCTGCTGAAATCTCCATATTCCTACCGACCTTGGCTAGCAGTTCTGGAACTTTGCTCCCTTCTCAGCATGACCTTGTACCTTTCCTTGTTCATTTTTGTAGCCTTTCGTATTTTTATATGCTTCCTGACATCACCCTCTAATACCATTTTCAGTCTACTTGTGTTACTGTTCCAAGCTAGTGAGGTATGGGGTGGGGGGAACTCAAGGTCTCTGTTTGCATTCAAGGACCCTATGAGGGACTTGAACATGGGTCCTTTCTGCCCTTAGACCCCAGTGGGGGGTTCAATCCTTCTTCCTCATGCTGGACTCGGTCAGTGGGGGACAAGGAGAAGGGCCCATCTTAAAGAGCCATATGAGAATCTCATGCCCTTCTTACCTTCTGTCTCTGTCCCTCTCTGCCTCCCCTCAGCCCTAAAGCATGTTATAGTGGTCACTATTGATGCCCTGCCCTACATTTGCTCACTCCCTTGCCCACCTGAGCTGCATCTGTAGCCAATTCCTGACACTTGGCCAGTTCCTGACCTAATGTGTTGGCACCCTCTCTTTATTTTTCTCTGCTGAGGGCTTTTTTATTGGTGTTATAAAAGACCTTGCTCGGCTATTCAGGTACACCCAGAATTACATGGCATTGACATCCCTGTGGGCAGCTGTTTGCCATCAGGTGATGGGATTTGGTGGATAAATGCCCCAGTCTCCTTGTTCCCCAGTAGGAGGATTGTGAGAATGCTTCACACTGTTGCTCTGAGGGTCCCCAATGAGATTTAGCCCCACTTTCCCACAGCAGCAACCAGCTCCTTAGCACACCATTTATTAGATTTCTTCCCTTTCCTGTCTCACTTCCCACTTGTGTTTTCCAGAATCACTTCCTAAATAAACAACCTGCACCCAAGTCATTGTTTTAGGCACAAAAAAAATCTCTTCCATGTGTGGGAAAAGATTCTTTTTGCATGTATTCTTTGATGCCTTGCTATGATAGCTGAACTTTGAACTTAAAAGCCAAGTATTTTCCATTTTTCCCCTGTGTTCTTTCTTGAAAAATCAAATGGAACCAAAAGACTGCAGGTTAAAGGAAGTGAGGAAGACTGAAATCAAGCATTCCTCTTACCATGTATACAGTAGTTCTCCCCATCCACTGTTTTGTTTTTCGTGGTTTCAGTTACCCACAGTCAACCATGGTCTGAAAATATTAAATGGAAAATTACAGAAATAAACAATTCTTAGTTTTAAATTGCACACCATTCTGAGTAGCGTGATGCAATCTCATGCTGTCCTGCTCTGTCCTGCCTGGGTGGTGAATCATCCCTTTGTCCAGCGTATCCATGCTGCATAATCTACCTGCCTACTAGTCACTTAGCTGTCTTGGTTATCAGATCAATAGGCCACAAGAAGAAAAGGGTGAGTACTATAGAATAAAATATTTTGGGAGAGAGAGTGTGCATATTCAGGTAACTTTTATTATTACAGTATATTGTCTTAATTGTTCTATTTATTTATAAGCTGTTAATCCCTTAGGGTGCCTAATTTATAAATTAAACTCTATCATAGATTTGTATGTATAAGAAAAAACATAGTAGATATAGGATTCAGTACTATCTGTAGTTTCAAGCATTCACTGGGGGTCTTGGAACATATTCCCCATGGATAAGGGGGAACTATTTTATCTGTCAACCAGGGCAACCTTCCTGGATAAAGAAAAGCTATTCTTGGTTAAGGGTGTCTGTATAGTCACGCCCCACCTGGTACTGCTACTGTGGCATAGCAACTGAGCACACTGGGGTTTTTAGCCCATCTGTCATCCTTGACATGAGGAGCTATTCTCCGGTTATATCTGCCTATGCAAATAGGGCAACAGCCGGCATCCCTGAGGTATATGGAGACTTCTCCCTGGATAGCTGCTATTGAATGCAGAGGTGGGTACTCAAGCAGCCAACAAGCTGCTGCAAACAGGTGCCAGACTTAACCATTCAGGAAAGATTGATTTTATTGCCAGCTGGGTTTATGACTGGGGAATGTGCCTCACTGGCCTGCTTTTCATTAAGTCAAAGAGAAGTGCTAAGGATGTTTTCTTGTTGAATGGGTGGAGCTCTCTGATAAGCAATGAACATCATGCAGAGGAATCAGCACTTTCTGTGAACAGTCTGTACCTTAGAGGCATTAACATATGTCAAGGTCATTCACAACTGCTTTCAATAACTGTCTCAGTAGGGGAAAAAAACCAGTATAAATTACAATGAAAGAGAGGCAATATGGCCTACAGGTGCAGGTCATTCCTTTAAAAATTGTTTGTTTCTATCATGTAGAACAGATAAGTAAAGAAGCTTTTGGGGGATGTTTTTGTTTGGGCTCTCCCAGAAGCAGACCTGAGATAAGGATCTGAATATACATGGTCTATTTGGGAAACACAGGAACTGACTGAGTGGGGAAGGGATACAAGGAAAGAAAGGAATCAATAAGTGGTGTGATACTGAGCAGGCTGTCACTCTGGGCCACTGGGGAAATCTGGGAGATAATATAGACTGTGCCGTAGAGTTATCACTTCACCAGCCCCAAGCCTAAGAGGTGAGGAAGCTGGGGTATTTATTCTCCACCTCTCATTAGGCATTGGCTGGGGCTGTCCTCTGGGGCATTGTGGAGGACATCATGAGATGTCACCTAGGTTCTCCTTTAAGAAAAGACCTGTTGCCCAGCTTGTGGGGGTACTGTAAGTGGACAGCCTTCATCTGTCAGCCCATTCTGTAATTATCTCAGCTGCAGAAAGCCTCCTTGCCAAGATCATGCCCCTCCCTGATGGCCCATATCCAATGATGGGTTGAAGTGGGAATATAACGGCCAACTCGGGACAACTCTCATTTGGCTCCAGAGCTCCCCATAGGGCAGGCCAAGGCTGGGACTGCATTGCAGCTTGACTTCTCCCTCCATCACATTCTGCTTCCTTCCAGTTTCTTCCATGGGTGTCGATCCCAAGAGAACTCCTTAACACACATCCTGCACACTGAACTCATTCAGTCTGCTCCCTGGAGAGTCCAATTTATGGACATGCACTCGGGCAATCATAGATGTTTCTGTAGGAGGCTTGGGCATATGCCAAGATGGTGAGTGCTGAGGGCAGGGCACACAGGTTCTGCCACCTTAGTGTTAGGATGGTATTAATAGTTATTTCCTTGTTTGGATTGATCAGGGAAAGTGAGATCAAGTGAGGGCAATGAGAAATAAGGGGTGGAATGAATAGCTAGAGAATTAGGAAGGGGCCCCTGAGGGGTGATTTGGTGTCTGATATGATGATAGTAGACTCAGAGCCCCAGGATGTGAGTGGGAGGGCAGGTGGGCTACCAGATAAATAGGTGTGTGAAGGTATGATGTGAAAGAAAAAATGAAAATGGTCCAGAACAGCGAAAAGTGAGACAATAGAACTGGTGGGTGGTACTTTATGTATTAGCTAGTTTTATTATTTACTATCATTATTTTTCTCCCTAGCTATTAAATCACTTAGAAAATCCTACCGATTCTGTCTTCTAAGTGTCCTGAAACCTGTCTAGTTCTGTCTTTCCCTATGGCTACCACTATAATGTGAGCCTCTTTCATTTTTGTTAAACTGGATCCCCGTAATGGTGTTTTAATGGGGTTCTTTCTGGTCTTGTCCCTCCCATTTCTTCTCTCTGCAGTGAAGCCAAAATGGCCATCTTGCTCAAATGAATATTTGATTATGCCAGTCCTACTAGTTTATGAAGTATTCCATTAAACCTGAAATAAGGTCCCAAGGACCCATGTAAGGAATAAGATCCTTACACGGCTCCCAAGGCTCTGCTCAGCCTGGTCCCTTTCTGCTCTTTCATATCTTCCTCCTTCTCCTCTTCAGCCACAATGCATTGTTTTTCCTTCCATCCTTTCTCCAGCATCACACCTTTGCACACATTATTCCTCCTTCAAAATATTTCTTGTGTCCATCTCTCATATTCTGTATCACCATGCATAGTCCACAGCAGGGACCTGCTTCCTCACACCTGGAATAACCACCACATTTTGGAAGTCAGGGGAGTTTGTGAGTGGCTCTGTTCTGACCCTTTCATTTTATTAACCAATAAAGCAAGACCCAGAAGAGTAAAATGATGCGTGTCTCAGGTTACAGCATTAGTGACTTAGCTGTGAATGGGACTCCTGTCCTTGGGGCCTGATTCTTTCCACCTCCTCACCTCTAGGCTGCCCTCACTGATCTCATTCTCTTCCACCGCCTGTCTTCATTTCATGCTGAGTCCAGTCACCTCTTTGTCTTTGATAAGTTTACTCCCGTGCTCAGAAAGTCACTGTGGCTCCCTACTGACTCTCATACCAAGTCTCGAATATGACTGGTTTCCAGGAGGCTCCACAGACTTCTGCCTTTCCCTGTTTGTTTCCCAACAGGTACCATCCGGAGGAGTCAGACAAGTCATTTCTACATTGGTACTTTATTTTGTTGAATCTAAGATACCATCAATTTTGAACTGGATTGTTATTTTAATTTACCATCTAAGGTAGAAAAAAATCATGCCCATTAAACTCAAATATGCCATTGATTGAAATATGAACTCCAACTCCAGAGACATAAAATGTGAAGATATTTAAGTCTTAGAACTAATGCTATATGATTTATTTAAAAAATCATTAGTTGGCTCAAGTTCCACCTGCTACATAAAATTCCCCTTGACTAATCTTGGCCATATTTTCTGAATTCCTACCAAACTTATTATCAGCCTATTACTCATTTTCCAACTTTACTAATTTCTTTCCTTCTTCCTCCTCCATTTCATAAGTGATGGTTGAGTGCCTCCCGTGTGCCTGGTACTGGTAATGAAGAGCATCTTGTTCCTGCACTCAAGGTCTTTTTGTGAGGAAGCAAAGAAATGCATAAGTAATTATCTACCATAAAATGCTATGAAGGAAGTAACGCTGAGGATAGACAATAAAGGAAGAGTGGTAGAGACATCTACTTAGGTGGAATTTCTTATACCTCCCTTCACATACCCACCTCTTCTTCAAAGCCCAGCACGCATCTTCATCTTCACTCAAATACTTGACTTGTTTTCTCCCACATACTTTTTATCTTACAGTCTCAAAAAATCACTCCCTCCTCTAGCTTTGTATCTGCGCTTTTCTTTTGAGAGATGTAGCATAGCATAATGTTGATAGCATGGACTTTTTAGAGCCAGGTTCTCTGGGTTCAAATCCCATCTCTGTCACTTACTGGTTGTGTGACCTTAGGTGAATTACTGAATTTCTCTGTGCCTTAGTTTTCCCGCCTTTAAAATGAGAATAATACTAGCACCCCTCTCATGGCATTATTGTAGGGATTATATGAAAAAAAAAACCATACACAGTGTTTAGAACAAAGCTGGGCATGTAGAAAACATTAGAAGGATCATTATGTCTACCCTGATCATCTTTGCTTTTATTCATGTTTTATCTCCCTTTTAGACTCTAAGCTAGCCATGGTTAAGAGCAAGGAATCTCAAGTGGAAGGAGATCAAATGCTGGTTGATTAGCTTTTCCAGATACATGAACTTGGATACATTACTTAGCCTTTCTGAACCTCACTTTCTCTATCATTTAAATAACAGTTGTAGTGACCACATTTTGGGGTTATTCAGAAGAGTAGATAAGATGAATATGCAAAATGCCCGCTACCTCGCTGGCTCTCAGTGGAGGCTGCTATCATTCTTACTTCAACTTAGGAAGGACAGAGTCTGTCTTATTATCTTTGCGTCCTCATATCACTCAGCAGAACTCACCATCCATGATGTCGATGATTTTAGTTGTGTTTGATAACAACATGTGTGAAAGAGCCAGTGAGTGAGCAAACAGCAGTGTTCATTAGAGACCTCATATTGGGGACCATTACAGTATTCATCCTCCCACTTCTGACTGTCTCTTTTCTGTGTACACATGAAGAAGTATGTGGGGTTTCTCTGGAGAAGGAATCTTGCTTCTCTCCTCTACCTCCTTCCAGGTGGAGCAGATTCTTCAACGTGCTGATTACACCTCACCTTACACAGATTCACCAGATTATGCTGTCATCTCCTTCTATCATTCCTGTTCCTCAAATCAATGGGCTTTTGTTAGGGGCACCAGGAAACTGGTATTTTTGTTCTTATATAATGTAATTTAAAATTTCCACCGAAGAACACGATTATCAAGACCAGCAAAATATATGCTTCTAGCTTTGGTTTTTAAACTGGAACTTCTCCATTTGAAGACTGTATGACCCTACAGAATACTATATTCCATGATTATAAGCCCTGGAAAGTTTTACTCTCAGAAAAGCCCGTGTCTGCAGCCCTGAATGCACAAAACTTGTACCATTTGATTCACAACTAGCAACATTTGATTTGCAGGCTCCTTCAGTTCCTTTGTGTCACCATTGTCATGCTACTTTGTGACTCCCCATTAAACCTGACATCTGGCTTTCTTGCTTTTGTTAACTACTAATTTATTTTGGACAATTTCCAGGGCTAATCAACCAAAAGCCATATCCGTATGGCTCTGGAAAAACATTTTTCTTCTCACCTCGCCCACAGTACATCATTTAGAATAAAATGCTCCATTAGACTAGATCTCAGTGACAGACACATGTCACAAGTTATTCCATCTCACAGCACTCCTAAGAGATCAGTATAAAATCAAACTGAAGCTAAAATGAAAATGGGTCAGTTTTGACAATAACTAAAATTCAAACGTATGTCATACTCTCTTACAACTATGTTATTTTCTCCCTCTAGTCATTCTCTTTGGTAACATTGAAAAGCAGAAAGTGGAAATATTACACTGAATACTTAACTGCTCATTCCTGTCCTCTGCTCTCCCCACTCCCTCAGGACTCAATCAGTTTTCAAGTCTTCTTCACTACGTCTTAAATGCCTCTGAGGTTGGTCTGTTCCACTCCACCCTCACAGGCTCTACCTCAGATCAGGCTACCATCTTCTCACCTGGGTTATTGTAATCAGAGTCTCACTAGTATTTCTGCTTTTAGGCTGGCTCATTGTTTTGTATGTTAGACTGACTGCTTGCATGGTCCCAATTCTTCTCCCCTCCTTGTATACATATATTTGCCATGAGCCTTTCAATTCTCCTCACTAAGGAGAGAAATACATCTATTTCTCCTCTTCTTAACCACCTCGGTACCGCACTCACCGGCCGCGAAACCTTGCCCACAGCCGGCACTCATAGTCCGCACGATAGTTTGTGCTGTGCATTGACGATGAATCGGTTTTGCTCTTGTGTGATGAGGAAAGCTTTAAAACACTGAAAGCTTGTTTTACTTTACAGGCAGCTTTAGGAAAAGAACTATAATAACTCCTACTAAGGACTTGTTAAAAGGTCACAGATTCGTAGTAACTTATTAGCTGAACATACACACTGCAACTGCAGAGATAAAAGCTGTAAAAGTAAAAGCTTCTGGCTGTCGACTAAAGTCGACGCTCGGCTGTGCATGTTCATCTGTGGCTGTCGGCTACGGTCGACGCTCGTACCGAAGTGGTTAATCTGGGCTGGCTTTATAAGTTGCTTTGGACAATAGAATGTGGCAGAAGTGAGGGAATGTCACTTTCTGTCCTAATCCTCAAGAGGCCTTGTGACTTACCTTGCTGTCTTGCACCTCGGCTATTGCTATGAGAGCAAGGCCAGGCTGGCCTGCTAGAGGATGAGAGACCCCTAGAGCAGAGCCGAGTTGCCACTGTTAGCCAACTGAAACCAGCCTAGATCAACCAACAGCCAGCCCAGCCCTGGGCATGTGAGAGAGTCAGCCAGGATTAGCAGAGCCATCCAGCCAAAGCTCAGCTGACTCTGGACACACAGGCAAGAAACATTTATTGTATATGCCACAGAGGTTTTGTGGTTGTTATCATAAAGCATTACAGGGACAAAGCAGAAACTGATATACACTCTAAAGTAGAGTTTCATTATCTTGCTTAAAAAATTATGTCAGTCAATGCTCATTGCTTACCAAATAATTATTCTACCTCTTTTTCCTCTTTATAAGTGAATTTGATTTTGTTGGGGGCAAATTTTTTTTACTGTCAGGCTCCCTTACCACTAATGTTGGCTATATCATATGGTTCTGACCAATGATATATAGGCAGAAATCACTGGAGAGGACTTTTGTTTTTAAATGAAAAAGAGAAAATGTCTCTAGAAAGATCCAAGAAAGAAAAAAAGTAATACATTGCATTTCATAAAAATGTAAAAGGTTTCTGCTTCAAAAGACATCATTTAAAAAATGAAAGATAAGCTACAAGCTGGGAGAAAAATGCTTTAAATTCTTTTGAATTACATATCTGATACAGGCCTTATATCCAGAATAATAAAGAGCTTTCATGACTCTATAATAAGAATAAAAATAACCCAAATAAAAAATTGGCAGAAAATCTGAATAGACACTTTACTAAACAAGATTTACAAACAGCCAATAAGCATGTAGAGAAATGCTCTTGATGCTCCATGTCATTAGGAAAGTGCAAATTAGAACCACAAATAGAAGACCACTTTATACCCACTAGAAGGGCTATCATTAAAAAGACAGACAATAATAAGTGTTGGCAAGAATGTGGAGATATTGGAACCCTCATACATCATGGGTAGAATACAGAATGGTAGAGCTACTTTGGAAAACTGCCAATTTCTTAAAAAGTTAATCAGTTTATCATAAATTTATCATATGACCCTGCCATTCTACTCTTAGGAATCTACTAAACACAAATAAAAACATAAGTCCACACAAAAACTTGAACATGAATGTTCATAGCAGCATTATTCAAAATAGCCTAATACTGAAAACCCAATACTGAAAAAATGAAATGTCCACCAACTGGTGAATAGATAAGCAAAAGGTGATATTTTCATAGAATGGAATACTATTTGCCAATAAAAAAGAATGGACTAGTGATATATACTGTAACATGAATGACCCTCAAAAACATTGTGTGAAGAGAAAGAAGCCAAACACATAAAAAGGCTATATATATCATTTCTTTTATACTAAATGTCCAGAGAAGACAAATCTATAGAGACAGAAAGTAGATTAGTGGTTGCCTGGTATTGGAGATGGGAATTGAGAGTGAGTGAAGGAAAATGGGCATAAGGAATCTTTTTGGGGTGATGAAAATGGTGACAGTTGTACGATTCTGTAAATTTACTAAAAATCATTGAATTGTACACCTGAAAGGGTGAATTTAACAGTATATGTATTCTATACCATTATATAATGGTATATTAGTAAAGCTGTCAAAAATAATATGGAAAATGAAACAGTTAAGACATTTCTTAAGTTTTTTTTAGAATACAAGAAAAAAACCCACCATGATTGTAATGATAGTATATAAAAATAAACCAAAATGACACATCTTGGAATCTGGCTCTCACTCTTGCTTTTCTGTGTCTTTTTTTAATAGAACACTTGGAAAGGCCCAACCTGGCAACTGGTATTGACAAGATCTCTACTGTACATTCCTAAATGGCATATCCCATTCCTACTTATCCGCAGTGATAAATGTAGCTTGATTTTGCTATGTCTCTGTTTAAACTTGGACATTTTGGGAGCATTTCCTTCCGAGGAGCTGCATTTTTGTTTGTTCCAGAAACCCCATGAGTCCCTCATTTTGCTTCCTTTTAGTCCCAGCATGCCATGCAGCTGGTACAGCTGGGAAAATCTATACCATCCCCCTGCTGAGGGATAATTACAGCAATTAAAGCTTAGACTAGTATTTCAAGGAAGCAGTATTTTCACATCATCATTAAAACTGGTTTAATTTGCCATGTGGTTTGAGTGGTAAACATTTTTTCTCCAATTTTGTGGATTTCAAAATACTCTACTATCAGTACTACAGAAATCTGAAAAATGTATAGCTTATAAAGATGCATTTGGCCAGAGTACAAAGAACAAGAAAAGTTCTTGTTGAATGTGTCAAATTTTTTAGGCCGGTTCAGCTGTTTAAGGAAGGGATTTGGCAATTTGAGCAAAGTAATAAGAAATGCTTTTTTATCAGAAGTTCAGCTAAAAAAAAAAAACAACAAACATAATTGGATTAAAAATTGGGAAGAAAAACGGTAATAACAAACCCTAATAATTTCTGTCAAATAGCTTAAAGGCAATCAATCTCAAATAGGAGTCTTTGGTTCCAATATAATTCAGTCCACCAAAAGTTGAATTTCCTTACTATGTTTAAAATATTCATGGACTAAATTTCCTTTCACTGACCTCTCTCTTCTCCCCATGTTTACAAATTTAATGAAAAAAATAACTTATCTATTAGAGTCACTCTACAGTTTCATGACTTCCAGCTAATTATGATCCTAATGAGCTAATGAGTTCCTCAAACATATCAACTTTAAGAACTCCAGTAATGGGAAAGGGGGAACTAAGTGAAGTTTTTCCTCGATTGATTTTATACTAACCAGACCAATAGAAACCCTAGAAAAAGTAATTTTATCTAAGAGAAGAAGAGGACTTTCTTTTTAATAGCTTCACACATATCTATAACTCATTAAGATAAGTGATTAACAAGAATCCACTTTCTTTCCCATAATTTATTGAGGGTATTAGCAAGCTACTAAAAACAGGATCTAGCAATTCCTGAGTTTATAAAAATTGGTCGAATGACTGATATTGCTGAAAAATGTAGCTATACATATTTCCCTTTATTTGATCTAATGTTTGGACACAGAGTTTTCCTAAACAGACCACTTCTTTAGCAGGAAGTTTTCCATCCCCCTTTCTTGAACATAGCATGTATCAGTAAACTGTGTAAAATAATGTCCTAATAGAAAAAAAAAATCACAAAACCTCAGCAGCACACATCCATAAACATCTATTTAGTTCATGATTTGGTAGATAGTCTAGGAGTCAGCTGATAGAGACTAGGCTTGACCATTTGACTCAGAGCCACATGTCTCTCACCCTTCTATGGGACAAGAAGACTAGTTTGAACACATTCTTCTGATGGCAGTGGCAGAATTTCAAAAAAAATTTAAGTGAAAACTTAAAAATGTTTCACTCTTAAACCTACAAGCCTCTTAAAGCTAGGCTAGTCCTTGATACCCGGTTACTTCTGTCTTATTCTATTAGCCAGAGCAAGTTATGTAGCTAAACCCAATATTAAGGGATAGGAAAATGTATTTTGCTTCTTTAATGTGAAAAATAGCAAACTCACATGGGAAAGAGTGAAAACTTGCAAAAATTCCTGCAAAAATTTTTACAGGAAAGGTAAAAAATTAAGGCTAATTATGCCATCAAACATAGCTATTGTGTGATTCAAGTGTAAAAGATGAAGGAAGACTTGATAAGTATCAAAGACATAGATGGAAAGAAAGATATTGATTGATTGATGGATTGATTTTACTACATATCTATTGCTATACAACAAATTATCCTAAAACTTAGCAGTTCAAAAATACACATTTATTATTTTACAGTTTCTGTAGGTCAGGAATCTGGCACACTTGAATGTGTCTGGATGTTGGTAGGATTTAATTCTATGTGGTATGTTAAATTGAAGTTTCAGTTCCTCATGAGTTGTTGGCTTATTTGATAGCGGTCTCTCGCAGCTCCTTGCCATGTGGGCTGCTCCATGAAACATCATACAACAAGGTGTTATAGCAAGCAAGCAAGAGGGCAAGAATGAATACCAGCAAAACAGAGGGAGAAGATGGAAGTCACAGTCTTCTGTAAGCCAATCATGGAAGTGACATTCTATGTTGTATTCTGTTTGTTAGAAGTAAGTCACTAGGTCCATCCCACACTCAGGGGGAAGGGACTACATAGAGTTCATGAGTACCAGGAGGGTAGGGATCATTGGGAACCATTTCAGGAGCTTCCTACTATAGTCAATCACTCTTCAATTTATGGAGACTCTGCTATATGGAAAACCCTGGGCTAGGAATCTGTGTATATAGAGATGAAGAAATTAGGAATCCTGACTTTGAGAAAATGACCTAGTGCATTCAGTGACATCCATTCAAAAAATATCCATTCAGGCCTTAATAACTTCATGCTTGCATTGTCACATCATAGTACCATCTTTGAATTTTTACTGTATGTAGAATCCTTCACTGTCCCAATAGTATTCAGGATAAGAATCAAGCTCTTTAGGCCCTATTTGACCCACACCTAAATATCTAGTCCCTGATTTTCTCCATCTCTATTCCTTAGAATACATGAGCTGTTATTAACATTTCATATTGATTATAAATGCTGATAAAAAAAATCAAGCTGGTTTAGATACTATAGGATTTCTTAGAACCTTCAGTTATGCTAAAATATGAATATAACCTGCTGTGTTTCCCAAAAATATTACATATTTAGCCATCGAATCATTTTGTCACAGAGCATTTCAGGAGACTCACTCATAATTCTGATGACTGTCATTTGGGAAAGACTACTCTCAACTCATCTTTTGTTAAGTCATCTCTTCTATCCTCTGATTCAGCCTGTCTCTGAAATCAGCATGCAGTTACTGGTTCCCAAATATCCTCCTAATTTCATCCCTCTACCGAGAATGTTATTTTCCCTTTCAACATCTGGTTAATTTGAACCAGAGCTCAACTCAAAAACCACCCTCTCAAAAATCTTTGTCCTGGTTTCTCCTTCTCTGTGCTAATTGTTTGTCTCCTTTCCCCATTTCCTGGAATTGTAATCTCCTTGAGGAAAGACCCATGTATATCCCTAGTGCATACATAGTGTCAGGAATACACTGTCTGCTAAAGAAAATAATACTTTTTGGATACTAGAAAAAATGAATAATACTTGGTTCTTTTTTTTTTTTTTTCCTGTAGCAGAGACAGTTAGTGCTCCTCCTGCATTTCTTAGCCTCCCCAGCAGTTAGGCTGAGGACATGTGACTTGTTCTAACCAAAGGGTTATGGTTATAACAAAGGGTTATGGTATACTGAAATCATGGAAGCACAAAGGTTAGATATAAGATGGAGAAGAGCCGTCTTACATAAAATATTAGATGAATGAAATACAAATGAAATGAAACTTTGTTGTGTTAAGTCACTAAAATTTCAGACTAAATCCTCGACTAAACTTTTATACCAAGGTTCGTAGAAATTTGACACAGGCAGGCATGTGTAGCATGGAGACATTTTTGAAAGCCATTCAGGAGATCTAGATAGGTGCCAAAAGGTTGCTTTGGAGTTTCTGAATTCTTTCTTATTCTGATTTCTAAGAAGGTGGTAGATGCACATTTCCTTAGAAAAGATGCCTGGGGAAAACTTACAGACATTCTAGCAATAACTGCTAGGTTTTAAATTGAGCTGCCTAATTTGACTTATTTTATGCATAAAAAAATGAAGTATGTGGAAAAGATGACAGAAAATCCAAGGAAATATATAATGGCTTAAGAAAAAGAATTTGATGAAGTGAATAACTGAAATTTAATACCTACATTGGACAAATTGGATGAATAATTGTTCACCTTAACCCTTGTTTTGCCTGAGCAGCCTAAACTTGAATCTCTAAGAAATTCATCTTGGATTAATCTGATTATAGCTGGATGCAAGGCCCATAATTTTAAGAGACAGGAAGATTCCTTCTTATTCATTTATGGAGAAGTTGAGAATTTAGGGCTTTATTTCCTCAGGAAAGTGACTATGACAAATACTAAGGATTTTGCTTTTCATTCTGGATTCTTAGTTGCAGATAGTAGAAACTGCCTCTGAGCTGAAAAGGAATTTATTAGGAGGATATTGTGTATTCCCACAGAATCAGGGAGGGATGGAGAACTGGGCTTTAAAAATGCTGAGAGACCGTAGGTGCAATTTGTAAGGACGCCTTGTTACTGTATACTGTAAATCCTTATCCAGAAATAGTGATTAGTCAAGTGAGAAAAAAAAATCAATGTCCTCACCCTGATAGAGAGTCCAATGCAATCAGCCTGTTATAAGATAGGTACATGGTTACCTTGCCCTTAACCCAAAGAAGTGGTTTTATATCAGGGGTTGGGGTTGGTTGCTGTTGCTGGCAATTAGAGCACTCATCGATGGTAGTGACTAGTTAGTTTTTGTGGGTTTTAGTGACTAGTCAGTTTTATCCTTTGCCATGGATAATCTGTCCAGTTCTGTCAGTGGGGTCTTGAAGTCCCTGACAATGAAGATGCTACTCTTTATTTCTTTTCTTAGATCTAGTAGAGTTTGCTTTAGCAATCTGTGAGCTCCTGTGTTAGGTGCATATATATTTAGGATTGTTATGTCTTCTTTTTGAATTGCTTCCTCATGTGTGGACGCTTCCCCGAGGTATCTTCTAATCTTGCTGAGCAGATCACCTCTCCTCTTTCTCCCCCACCGTGGGTGTCTCCAGTCGCTTCTCTGCCAATTCACAAAGCTCTCTGTAAGACAGTTCATCTGTGAGTGAACCTCTACCTGCAAGCTTTGATCCTCTCCTTGAGAGCAGTGAGTTCAGGCTGCTTGCCATGTGTGATTTCTAATTAGCATGAAATCAGAAAAAAGAAAGAAAAGTATCTAGTGTGGCAGACTGAGTAAAAACTCAGTAGAAAGAGAGACAAGTTATGTGTGGCCATGAACGAATTGGTAGTGTTTCTGTAGAAGCAGTCTTAGGTATATTTGCTCATGGATTGGTCAATCAGCACACAATGGCCTAATAGCCTATTTAATCTGTAGCAGATCTCAACTTTTTGGGGGGCTTGGAACACTTTACAAATCCAAGTAGATATGTAAAGCCTCTACCTTGAAACATCATAAACATCAAACTCTTTATATAGATACAAGGGATTCACCAACTTGCTGAAGTTCATTTACAGGGGTCCAAAGACTCAAATTAGAATCCATGCTTCACAAGTCCTGGCAGGAGTACATAGTCAAATGGGACAGGCTATGGGTATTTTTATAAAGTTTGGCTTAGGAGGCTGGAAATCATTCACCTTCTTGACAAATAAGGCTGCTAATTTCTCTTGGTGGCATTTCTTTTTATCACTGTCAATATTTTGCTTTTGGGTCCTTCTTTCCTTCTCTGGATTTGATTATTGTAATTCTTCATCATGTGCACACTCTTTGGGAACAAACACCTTAGGCAAACTCTTTAAATGGAGCCAGATGCTTTTTATTTAGAACATGGCAGATAAAACAATTTTAGTACAATTGTGGAAAAATAAAATATTTATTTCCTTTTTGGAGAGCAATTATTGCATATAATAAAGTCATTGTGATTTTTAAAAGACATGCTTCATGGGATGATATCAATATTTCTCAAAAACATTGGGTTAGAGTTTCCCCAATCCCAAAAACATATTGAGTGAATATGGTAATGCTAAGATTGGGTTGGAATTTATCCTAAAGGGATATATTGAATATTTTTTTCTTCTTTTGCCAGTAATCACTTACAAAATCCCTGAGAAATGGCAGTATTTTAACACTTCATTTATTACTTGGGATAGACTAGTAATTCAGAGTAACTTAATTTCAATAAATATTTACTAAGAATTTAATGTGGGACTTATGGCTTAAGTAAGGCCATCAGAATTTTAATAAGAGGCAATGTTGATTTTTGAAGAAGCACAAGGAAGTTATGGTCACATAAGTAGCAAACTGAAATATATCAGTGTTTTAGCAATAAGTGGGGGTGGAGGAGACAGGTGTGAAGACAGAAAACTTATTTGATCTTATCATTAGAACACTGCTCTTTGAGTGCCACAGAGGTAATTATATTGCGACCTCAGGGAAGAACATTTGATCGTAGCTTACTATTTAGCTATGCTGGGAACAATAATGGTGGGCTCTGTCCATGCTGTCCGTTCAAGTCTCAGTCTCAATAGTATCCTACAGCAGGGGTCTGGGGACCTTCCCAGAGGTGCATGGGAGTGCCTGGGCTCCTCTATCCCTCCTTGGAACTGCGTGGTGGCTGCAGGTGCACCTGCAGTTCTCCAGTATTGAGGCTATCAGAATGGTGCTTGGTTTAAGCTACTCTGGGTTCAGATGAGCCTGTGGTATTCTGAGTGGGTTCCTTTTTTGGAGTAATGTCTCTGTGCAATCTCTGAGCAGCTCCCTTTGTTAGATCCAAGACCTGTGTGGGTCAGGGTGTTCTCTTGTAGCCTAGATTGTAAAAGCTTGTCTTGGAGAGTGAATCCATGGGGGCTTCTCTCTTACCATTTCCCTGTGTCCAGAAGTTTTTCCCAGCTCTTAGCCAGGCAGGCTCTGGCTGGGCAAGTTGCCCTGAACTCTCTCCTTACCCACTTTTGGTATTTCCCATCACTTCACTGGTGAATCCTAGCATTCTCTCCTAGGTGATCTGTTAGAAATGTGAAAATCTGCTTACTACTCTGGCTCCTTTTGGTGGAGGAGGCACATAGTACCTGGGTCTAGTTGGCCATCTCAATCCTATCTATCTCCAAGATAATCCTTTGATGAACTCAAGGTATAATTTGTTGAAAGTGGTTCACTCTAAGGAATGGGGCCATAAAGTGTTGCTTTTTTTGTCATTACCCTTTGGGGCATTTTTAATGTTTTAACTTTTTACATGCTTTAATTTGATAAAAAAATTAATTTTTTTTAAGGTAACCAAGCATTGAGGAGAGAGTAATGGGTAACTCAAATTTCCTGGCCTGGGAGAAGTTGCTTCCTATGTGATCACTTGCTGTGTGACTTTGATAATAAAACATGACAATTGTCATGGTCTATACAGAGTGGAGAGTACTGATCAGTTGTATTATTTTGCTGATCTGTATGGGACATTTTATCCTTTCAATTTGATCCTAATACCTTCTTAATTGTCATAGGACAAGAGAGCCTCTGAAGGGGCAGAATAGGGTTAGAGTTTCCCCTATCCCACTACATATATAACTGTCATCATTTGATTTATTGGCAGTTCCTTGGAAAACCCACTTACAAAACTTGTCAGTATTTGACCTGACTCAAAGCTAAAGTAATCAGGGGCCATTATTAAGCATAACAGCTACTTGAGGTGGTGATAACAGTTGGGGCAAACAACAAGCTTTCCAAAAAAAATTAAAAAAGAAAATCTGGGGAATGAGAAGTACATATGGGGGTTTTGAAAAGTTTCAACATATTCCTAGGAATAGGAAAGACAAACACTTATGTAGGGCTTTGCGCATGTCCAGGGCTGTGCACACACCCAGGAAAGACCTGAGAAAGCTCTAAGCTCTCCTCTTTAGCTGACCTTGAAGCTCTGTGCAAGAGGGAGGAAAAGGCTAAGACACAGTTTTAAACTGCCTGCCTGAGTATTGAAGATGTGAGCTAGAGGCCCTCACAAAGTCTGGGAGACTTCTAGATTCTAGGCATTTAAAGAAATCTTTGTCCAATCATGATATGACCATTAAGCTAACTGGACGGAGATTTCAATGGCTACACACAACAAAGGATGCAAATATAATTAGAACACAGCTTATTTACAGAATTAGCCTAAGAAAGTCATTAAATAAACACATTGCTGCACTAACAAAAACAAAGAGCAACAACAACATATCCTAGAAAAGGGGGATCTGATTTTCATAGTTGCCACATTATACTATTTAAAACATTCAGTTTTCAACCAAAAGTTATGAGACATGAAGAAACAAGAAAGTATGACCCATACATAGGGAAAAAAGCAGTCAAGAGAAACTGTCCTTGAGACAGCTCAGGTATTACACTTCTTAGATAAAGGTTTTAAATGATCTATTCAAAGAACGTATCTAGAAGGAAAATTAGAAAAGTGAGCTGTGTCTAGGGAACTAAAAGAAAGTATGTGAATGATGTCTCATCAAATAGATAATATCGATAAGGAGATAGAATTATAAACAAGAACCAAATAGAAATTCTAATTTAAAAAAATATAACTGAAATGAAAAATTTGCTATAAGGGTTTAGAGCAGTTTTGAGCCAGCAGAATAAACAATCAATCAACTTGAAGATAGGCCAATAGAGATTATACAGTTTGAATAATGGAAAGAATAAAGAATGAAGAAAAAATGAACAGAGTCTCAGAGACTCTTTGAATATCAAGTGTAACAGCATACACATAATGGGAATTACAGAAGGAGAGGAAAGAAAGAAAAAGGAATATTTGAAGAAATAATGGTTCTTGGTAGGAAAATTATGTAACAAATAAAAGGCATCTAGATTGGAAAGGAAGAAGTAAAACTACCTCTTTTTATAGATGACAGGTCATGTATATTGAAAATCCTAAAATTTGATGAAAAATATGGTTACATATATCTAGGAAGCTCAACAAACTCTAGGTAGGATAAACTCAAAGAGATCCACCCATAGACATATCATAGTCAAAAGCCAAAAACAAAAGAAAATCTTGAAATCAGAAAGAGAAAAACGGCTCATTATGTATTAAGGATTCTTACTAAGGTTAACAGTCGACTTCTCATCAGAAATCATGGGATGATTAATTCAATGTGTTGAGAGGAAAAAAATTGCAACCAAGAATTCTATTTCCAGTAAAACTATCTTTAATAAAATAAAGGTGATACTAAGACATTCCCAGATAAACACAAACTAAGAGAATTAATTACTTGCAGGCATTCCCTACAAGAAATACTGAAATGAAAGGACACCAGAAAGTGAAGAAATAAAAAGCACTAGTAAAGGTAAATATATGGGTAGATTTGAAACTCAGGATAATGTATTTTTCCTTGTGATTCATTTATTTTACTCTTATCTAATTTAAAAGACAACCTTATAAAGCAATAAATCTGTGTTGATGGTCATACAATGTATAAAATGTACTTTATGTATAGTATCATGAAGGAAGGGGGAGGGAATTGTGTTAAAAGGAACAATATTTTTGTAGACTATTGAAATTAAGTATGTATTAATCTGAATAACTAATTATAATTTAAGAAATTAATTATAATCCCCAGAAAACAAAAGGAACAAACAAGACATAAGACATTCAGAAAAGGAATGGCAAAATGGAAGATATTAATTCTATCTTATTAGTAATTACATTAAATACAAATGGATTAAACACTCCAACCAAATGGCAGAGTTTGGCAGAATGGATAAAAAAATTATCCAACTATATTTTGTCTACAAGAGTCTTAATAATCAAAAACCTTTCCACAAAGAAAAGAGTAAGACCCGATGGTGAGTTTGCTGGTTAAAGAAGAATCAACATCTATCTTTTACCAGCTCTTCTAAGAAATATTAATAGAAGAGGAGGAATAATTCCAAATTCATTCTATGGGGTTGATATTACCCTCATACCAAAATCAGACAAAGACATCACAAGAAAAGAAAACTACAGACCAATATTCTTTATGAATATAGAGGCAAAACTCCTCAAAAAAGTACCAGCAAAAAGCACATGCAACTAAATAAAAAATATATAAATTTGACTTTATCATAATTGTTTTGGTTCCTTTGGGCTGCTATAACAGAATACCATAGACTGGATGGCTTATAAACAACAGAAATTTCTTTCTCACAGTTCTAGAGGCTGGGGAATCCAAGACCAAGGTGCCAGTAAAATTTGGTGTCTTGTGAGGGCATGCTTCTTAATTCATAGACAATTGTCTTCTGAGTGTGTCCTTACATGGTGGAAGGAGCAGGGGAGCTCTCTGGGGTCTCTTTTATGAGGTCACTAATTTTATTCATGAGGGCTCTAACCTCATGATCTAATCACCTCCCCAAAGCTCCACGTCCTAATATAATCACATTGGAGGTTAGGATTTCAACATATGAATTTTTGTGAAGAATGCAAATATTCAATCTGTAGCAATATCTAAAAATGTTGTGCTTCAAAGGATGCTATCAAAAAAGTTTGAAGACAAGCCATGGAATAGGAAACATATTTGGAAATTATGTATCTATAAGGAGCTAGCATCCAGAATATATAAAGAACTCCTACAACTCAACAACAAAAACAAACAAACAAAAAAATTAAACTTCAGGCAAAGAATGGAAATAGACTTTTATTTTGTAAAGATATACAAATGACCATTAAGCTCAACATCATTTATCATTAGGAAAATGTAGATAAAACCACAATGAGATGCTGTTTCACACACACTAGGATGGCTATTATTGAAAAGATGAACAGCAGCAAGTGTTGGCAAGGATGTGGAGCCTCTATATGTATCAGACTTAGTAGATTGATTGGAATTTCTATTTTTTTTCATGTTCATGGCATGACAAAGGGGACCAATCCCTTTGGGTACTTAGTTAATTCTGAATGGTGATGGGATCTCCAAGAAGGGAACCTACACATCTGATAATAAGGGAGGTTAGGGTTTGAGTGATTATTTGAAGAAGAAAAACATGTCCTATTTGTACTCCAAGTCGATGAATTATGTCATAGGAATTGCAGAGAGTAGAGTTGGAAGATTGAGAGTTTGTAGAATATTAAGAAATCCTCTGCTCAGAAAACTTCAGCCTACCAAATGGTACAGGGCACAAGGGAATAAATGGCAAAATAATAGGATTTTCATGTAATTCAGATTTCTTGTCATGATGTTTTATTCAAACCAGTTAAGGCAATAGTGCAGGATCTTCTTGGGGAGGTGGTCATTTCATGTGGTCACAACTCCCATGTTCCCTGTTTGTCATCCTCTTTCCAGATTGTTCCCAGTATTTCCCGTGTTGTCATAGAGCCAGATATACCATTTGAGTTCAAGTGTAGCATGCAAAGAGACCACTTTAGCTGGCCAAGGCATGATGCATCAGATGGCACTAATATTTTGGGAAAGTATCCTTTTCCTTTTCTATATATGTCCTTTCTTATGACAAACTACAGATACTTCAAAATAAGAAGGCTGTCATATAACAAAGCAGCCCAGCCCCCTTTCTTCTTCTCCTGGATGAAAAACACTGGTGCTCTAGGGGCACCAAGTTTTGTGATGCCAACTGCAATTACAGCAAACTCCTCAAGAGCAGAAGGAAATGCCTGACCTTCAGCAAAGCTCTCTGATTGTGTGGTGAAAAACAATGCTGCAATTTTATCTTTTCTCAGGGCCAGTGATAAGTTCTTTTGTTCTTTTGTTGTTTGTAGAGGTTTTCTGGGAGGGGAATTTATGGCAAGTGCTACCCTGGGATTACAGGACATTTTAAGGACGCAGTGATTTCACATAGGCCTGTAAGTGGAGGGTGAAGTTTTTGCATAAATCTTTTTAAGTACTTACAACTATTTTTTCAGTCCACCATGTTTTGATACTGACTTACGCTGGCTCTTTTCCAACTCTAGAATATCAGAAAGAATATGGATCTATGGCAAGTTTTCACATAATTAAACATTGTGGGAGCTTGAAGCAGATTCATTAGAGTGGATTGATCAGCATGCTTGATTTTCTAACTATTATTCAACTGAGTTTAATATCTGTAACCTTTACAAAAATACTAGCCGCATGTTTTCCTTTGTGGAAAGCCACAGTTGCTGGATTCTTCGAGGTCATGTACAATGGTACGAAGCTGTGCCAGGGATATGCTCTGTATTAGGAATGGTGCTTTCAGCCTATCATGAAATATGTCAGTTTAAAATAGCTCTACCTAAGGGCTGTCCAAATGACATATATAAAAGGGGAAAGAAAAGTTAAACACCCTGGGGAACTGAAGTGCTCAACTCAAAGTAGTAAAGGCTATTTCCCCTACTCTTTCCTCTGTTATTCTGTCAATCTTCACAACTGTATTTATTTTTAGAATCTTATTCTTAAATTGATGCCTTGCTGCTGTCTTTATTCCCCTTCATGTCATCTGTTAAAACAGTCAAGCAGATATTTGCTCATAGAATAGCCAGCCAAAAATTATGGACATTTTTGTAGTTCATCCTTCAGATGGCCGAAAATCAATAATTTACATCAGCAAAATTCGGCTTCAAAACATATACCTGCCAGCTGAAGCATCTCTCCAAGGGTTGCTCAGTTTCTATTGACCAGGGTGCTTATGTGTATAGCTGTCAGATATCAGCTGCAGTCTTCCTCCTCCTTCAGATCTAGGAAAGATTGGTTCAAACCTTAAATATCTTACCTTGTAGCAGTCTTCAAGATCTGTGTAAATTTCCAGAGGGCTTTTTCTTTTATAGAAATCTTGGCTTTCAAAGTTTTTGCCCCTTTCTTTATGAACCAGTGCATGGTTCCACAAGTACTATCGCAGTTCTCTACTATGTAGAAATAAACATACATTTTTGTGGGGTTTTTTTTAATTTCCACAAAAGCCTTCTACAATTTCTGTGCCCCATAGTTTTAACTGAAGATTTGGGAGTGGTGTGGTCTTAGGGATACAGAATTGGTATACATTTTTCAGTAACAAAACTTCAAGTTAAACACTGCACATTAACCACTACCTTCAGCTCCTCTTCCTCCCCTTCCTCCTTTCCATTCTTCCCCTCCTTCCCCTCCCCATCCTTCTGTTTGTTTCCTCCTTTCTTCTCTGTCCCATCCATTGAGAAGCAAAATCGGTTTCTTTTTGTCTCATACACAGAAGTTCAACCACCCTGCACCCTGCAAACATTCATGCCCTTAGGTTTCATCTACTTCTCCAAGTGGTACATTACAAGTAAAGACATTTTCCTCTTTAAAAGAAGTTCTTGTATCCACTCTAAAGAAAATATATTATTTTTCACTTCTGTTTTTCAGATATCACCCAAAACAATAAGGATTTTTGTGTGGTCATTATAAAAGTTAAGTACTCAATGTTGACTTTGTAATTTGGGTGAACACTGGACTCCCTTAGTGAAGTTCTGAAGTATGCAAATGCCCAGGCCCTGGTGGGAGATCCAAAAGGTCCAAGTATAATTAAGATTAACAACCTTCCTAATATGCTGTGCAATATAATTTCATTTAAGGCCAAGTGCCAATGCATCCATTATGATGTCCCCTTGCTGACTTTTAGGACATTATCTGAAAACCAATCCTTTGGTTGATCAATTTACTGGATGTTTTTCTTCTGGGAAATGTATTCTGTCTAAAAAGTGACTTTATACAGGTATTTTCATTTTCAATGGATTAATGGAGTGATGTCTCACTTTCTCCCACTACCAGGTAACGTTAGAAAGAAGATGGGAAAATAAAAGTTAATTTATTAATTGGCAGTTTGAGATCATACCAGACCTACTCTGTTGGAATTGAAGATTAACTTAACTCTATGTGTGTGTGTGTGTGTGTATACACATTATACGCATATATACATATATAGTATATGTGTGTATATATGTAGTACATATGTATATGTGTGTATTATGTATATGTGTGTATATGTATATACACAATATTAATTTTTTAAATATATATGTGTATGCAAAGCAAATGTATGTATATGTGGATGTGTGTGTAGTTTTTTTTTCTTTTTAATTAGGTGCCTGGGCAAAGAGATGATCCCCTGTCTGTAAACTCTGGGAAGGCCCCAGTACTTAGTCCCAGGAGATGTTAAAGAAGGAACTATGAATAATATTCATTGATAACTAGGTTCTTGTAAGACCCAGAGCTCATCTTGCTCTCGGGTAGGTCTAGCTGTGCCTACTGCATCAAGAGCCTCTCCAAACCCTGCCTGCCCTTAATTTGTCCCAAGATTCCCAAATTATATTGAATGGAATAGTCATTAATCTTTAAATTAATATAATGATGTTTGATATGGTAACCCATTCACACCCCCTCTCATGGTAGGATATATTCCTAATAAAAAGTTTATGAAAGATAATACTGTGTGAGGTTGATTCCAGATTTTTTTTTTTTTGGTCAGTGCTGCCATGAAATAAAACATACATTTGTCAAGCTACCAAGCAAGCCATAAAAAAGCCACAGAGGAAACTTAAATGCATATTTCTTAGTGAAAGAAGTCAATCTGTAAAAGGTATTAATGCATACTATATGATTCCAACTATATGACATTCAATTTCATTGGGTAAGTACCAAGGAACACGATTGCTGTATTGCATGGTAAGAATATGTTTAATTTTGCAAGAAACTGTCAAATTGTTTTCCACATTGGCTGTACCATTTTGCATTTTTACCAGCAATAAATGAGAGTTACCATTGTTCCACATCCTTGCCAGCATTTGGTGATGTTGGTGTTTTGGATTTTTGTGATTCCATTGGGTGTGCATGTTAAATATTTTCATATATATGATTTCATGTAATTCTTCAATAATCCTGTGATGTATACTGCTATTCTCATTTCTTTAAAAAAAAAAGTTGAGAGAATTTAGTGACTTTCTCAAATTTTCAGGGTTCCTAATGGCAGAGCTAGTATTTAAAACAAAAGTGTTTTTCTATTCTACTATATTGTCTTCTATAGAGGATATCATTTATTTATTTTGTTGGCTTGTTTATTTAAATACACCAGCACCAATTCACTTTTTTCCTCTGCTTCTGATAATAATCCTGATTTTCTTTCAGTGATCCACTGCCCTGCCCCATCATTCTCCTTCCTTCTCCCCACCAAACATTCTCAGTCCATTGGGTTCCAGTAGAAGTGACTTCACTCCCAGTTCCAAAGGAAGCAACTGAGGCAGGCTTTATATTGCATGATCCTGAAAACTGTAATTATTCATGGATGGGTTCATAATCCATGGTAGACCATTTAGAATAAATTTGACTCAGTTCTGGGTCTTTTGTGTGAACATCTGGGGAGGTGGGGTTGCTTTCTTCTCCACTGGTCCTAAATCCGAGATGTGAGTTTGGAGCTGTTGTAGCTTATCACCATCTTATCACTGCAGCTCAGCAGCTTTATGATAGAGACAGGCTGAGTCCTAACGACCGGCCTTGACTTCTGATATGGCCTTATCTAATGCTAAATCTTCCACTCGGAGTTACTTATATAATCTAGGAAATTTATTTGTTTTTGAAGCTTAAGCAAGTTTGAGTTGGATTTTTATGTCATTCACAACAAAAACTATTTGTTCCAATTTTCTTTCCTAGTTTATGAAAAATGTTGTGTGAATGTTCCCTTGTCAGAGAACTGTACTTTATATAGGCACAGCCCTTCACTTGTTCTTCATTTTTAGGCTTGCTTTTTTCCTTTGCTATTATATTCTTTTAGTTTTGAGTATTCTCAAAACTCATGTTCTTCTAATCATTCTGTGTACTTTTTCTCTAAGCCGACATATCTACTTCCTAGGATTGATTGATTTCCAAATGTCTATTGTTAATCCTGCCTTTCTCCTTAGTACCAGACTTCCATTTCCACACAGATATCCTTTTTGCATCCCAGATTTAATATGTTCAAAGCCAAATCTGATGTCTTTTCATTCAAAATTAGTATTTACCTTATATTCCTTATCTCTATGGGTAGAATCACTATTTGTTATTGAGTCATCCAGTCTAGAAAGTTTTGATATTCATTCATGTTGTAGCATGTATCAGTAGTTCATTTAAAAAAATGGCTCAGTAGTATTCTAGAGTTTGTTTAGTCATATTCATGTTTCAGGGCATTTGAGTTGTTTCCAGTTTCCAGTAATTATGAATAGACTGCTATGAACATTTGTATACAAGTTTCTCGTTCTTCCTTTCCCTCCCTCCCTCCCTCCCTCCCTTCTTTTCTTCCTTCCTTCCTTCCTTTCTTATTTCTCTTGAGAAAATACTGAGGAGTGGAATTGCTGGGTCATGGAGTAGAGTACGTTACTTATAAAAACTGACAGAACTTTTCCAAAATGTTTGTTTCATTTTCTACTCTCACCAACAATGTATGAATATTTTAATGTTCCACATCCTCACCAACAGTTAGTGTGGGTAATCTTTTTAATTTTAGCCATTCTGATCAGTATGATTCTTAATTTGCATTTCCTTGATGATGACTGACATAAAGAACTTTTTCATGTGTTTATTGGCCAGCATGTATCTTTTTTTGGGAAGTGTACAAGCCTCTTGCCTATTTCAAAAATTGGATTGTTTACATTTTTATTACTGAGCTGTTGAATTTTTTCTAAAATAAATCTAGATACATACCTTTTGTCATATATATTTTTAAAATATTTTCTTCCAATCTATGGCTTGTCTCTTCTTTTTTGTAATGGTATATTTTGAGGTTACAGTTTTTAACTATAATAAAGTCCAATTTATCATTTTTTCTTTTGTCGTTATTGCTTTCTGTGTTCTATCTAAGAAAGCTTTACTTACCCTCAGGTAAATATTCTCCTATGTAATCTAGAATTTTTATAGTTTTAACTTTTGCATCTAAGTTTATGAGCCATTTTGAGTTAATTTTCAGTATAGTGTAAAGTGGGAGTCAAGTTTCATTTTTCCATATCTGGTTGTACAAGAACCATTTGTTGAAAGACTTTCCTATCTTAATTGGATTGATTAACATCTTTGTCAAAAATCAAATGTCTATATACTTCTGAGGCTTTTGTCTGGGCTCTCAATTCTGTTCCATGGGTCTACTTGTCTATCTGTATGTCAGTCCCACACAGTTTGATTACTGTAGCTTTATAATAAGTCTGAAAGTAAGGTAGTGTAAATATAATTGTTTTTCCTGTTCAAAATTGTTTTAGATATTCTAGGTATTTGCAGTTCTATATAAATTTTAGAATCATTTTGTCATTTTCTTTAAAAAAGGTCTGCTGTCATTATAATTTGGGTTTATTAAATGTACAGAGTAATTTTGGGGGAACTGACATCTTTTTTTTCCCTTTTATTCCATCGTATAATGGGGGTACAAATATTGTTAGGGTTACATACAT
>VBSM01000813.1:9261642-9283111 GCA_008086735.1 Cheirogaleus medius | reverse complement strand
TCTTTGGAGAAGTTTCTGTTCATTTCTGTTGCCCACTTCTTGATGGGATTGTTTTTTTCTTGTTAATTCTTTTAAGGAACTGACATCTTAACAATATCAACCCTTCCAATTCATGAACGTGGTATGTAGCACCCTCTATTTAGGTCTTCTTTTATTTCTATCGGCGTTGTTTTGTAATTTCGGGGTAAAGATCTTACCTATCTTTTGTTAAATTTATTCCTAAATATATTATGCTTTTTAGATGATATTGTAAAACATATCTTTAAAATTTTTATTTGCCAATTTTGATACATATATAATATTAACTTTGTATGATATGGCATGAATAAATTCATATATTAGTTCTATTGGTTATTTTGTAGATTATTTACGAATTACAACAAAAATTCACATCATCTGCAAATAGTGACGATTTTACCTTTCCTTTTTTGAGTTTTACACCTTTTATTTCTTTTTCTTGACTTTTTGCACTGAGGGCCTCATCTTAAAATGCAGATCTACTAGCATCACTCTTTTGCTCACCATCTTTTGAATGCTCCCTCATTGTCCCCAAGATCACGTATAAGCTCCTGCACCCAGACTTATCTCCTGCTTTATCGTCCCCTGCACAATATGTTACTATGTCACACTTGGCTTCCTTTATTCCCAAGATACACTTTTCTTTTTTACTTTATCTATTAAAAATAAGATGCATTTCAAAATTGATCTGTACTTAATGTGTTTTTCTCTGCAATACCTCCCAGGTCTGTGGTGAGCACATTCACGCACCTTGGAGCTTTTGCTCAAACCATTTCATCAGTGTGGAATGTCTTTGCTTTGGAAATTCTGCTCATTCTTCAAGGAACAATTTAAATGTCCCATTTTTTTTTCTGAAGCCACTGTTTATTTTGGCAGGTTGAAATTAATTTTCTGTTTCTCTATATTTTAATATAGAATTGTATTTTTACCTTATTATAATACTTATCAGTTTTGCTTTGAAGATGTTGTGTTACATGTCTTATTCATTTCTATATCTTCCCTGGTGCCTGGTACAGCACATATATACTACATAGCTATATGGTAGGTAATTGTTTCCTAAATACCCCGTCAATGATTCTCTTGCATTAGAATGTTTAATGGGTAAATAGTCTCAATTAATATGAATATATTAACTGATTGTGTAAATGAATTGGGTGTCTGAGGCCATTTAATCAAATAATGATTTAAATTTCTAATTATCTCTAGGCCCAGGGGATCCAGTTGCTTGTGACAGAAACTTAGGGGTCATCCTTGACTTTTCCTTTTCCTCAACCCCTTATCCAATCAGCCTTTATTTATAATTTATAAATGCCTCCCACATCTATCCATTTCTCTCCATTTTATAGCACCTGATTCAGGCCACAATAGCATCACCCTGGATCACTGTAGCATTTGCTGTCTGCTCTCAGGCTAGTCCTTAGTCAATTCCATTTTCAGTGTTTCCAGGTGGATCTTTCCAGAATGCAAATCTGACCATGTCATCTTCGTGCTTAAAGCCATTTGGTGTGCCTGGATCCCAAGGGTCATTTTGACAATTACTTTCCAGCTGTGGAAATTCCATAAAAGACTACTTCTAGATTTCTTGCTTAATTTTGGGGACAAGGTGGAGTGTTCTTCTTTTTTGGTGACAAAGAGATTTCATGGTGGAGATAGCAAGAAGAGAGACGGGGGAAGGGAAAGAAGGAGTACTGTTTGTGTCTGCTCTGCATAACATGGTTTCTGGCAAGGCAATTAGCATGCAGATCAGCTGCACAGGGTCCTGCACGCATCAGCAATTGAACACCAGCTTTCTAAGCCCTTCTCTGCTTCTTCACAAATCTACACACCTTCTGGCTGCTCTGACACAGCCTCGGTCCAGAATCCATTAACTGGAGATTTAGGCCATGAACAAAAATGACTGTGCATGCTCGTGATTAATGAGAAAGCTATTTCAAAATCACAAGGTGCCATACTGGCTAACTAATATTAATTATTTTTAATCATCAGTATATTGGGAAACCATTTCTTCATAGCAGAAACAATTGTTCGAATTGGTTGGTTTGGGTAGGAAAGTGTACTGTGCATCATTTTGAAAAGCAAGTATTTTCTGATGTCTTTGATGTATGAAGTTAATCATAATGAACGTAGGCAAGAGTATATGCTTAAGTTATTTGTATGTCTCTATTTAATCCTCACAACAACTCTGTGAAGCAGGTAAGATTGCAATCTCTATTTTATAGATGAGAAGACTGAGGTGAAGGGGTTAGGTCACACAAGGGTAAGTGATAGAGCCTGCATTAAAACAGGCTGTCTCTTGCCAGAGCTCACACATAATAAGCTCTTCCCCTACGTGTACTGTGTGAGGAGAGGAGACTACTTGTTAAGACAGCCATTGGTTGTCATAGTCAGGAACACCCTGGACTGTGCTATGTGCTGAGAACTAGTAGGGCAGCTGGGTCGACTGATGCTGTGCTGTGTGGGGTTGCTAAGAAAAGCACACACACACACAAAAACAAACAGAAAAATAATATGTCTGATCCTGATCCCCATCCAGGATGAAGTCAGTAGTTAATATAATGTCCTAACAGATTCAGTGAAATCTAGTTGACATGGAAGTTTTCAAGAATCTAATTTAAGGGATAGAGAATGGGACATGGTCATGGGTACTTAGATTACCAGCCAAGAAAAGTTCTACAATTTTCAGACCAGAGTGAGGGAAGGGTACCAGAAGCAGGGTTTGAGAAGAACCTGGCTGTGGCAGATGGCATACTGGTTCAGTGTACTAGCTTTGGGAGCCACACAGGACAGAAATTCAAGCCTGGCTCAACCATTTACACTGTGAAGTAGGGCAAGTTTCTTAACATCTTCAAATTTTAGTTTCCTCATCTGTAAAAAGAGGCTAAACCTCACTACCTGAAAGGGTTATTAAGTGGATTAAATGAGATGAAGTTTATAATGGATACAGAATGGCTCAAAGCAAGAAGTAGGCACTATTTAAGTGGAAGTGCTTTTTAATGACAATGAAGACAATGATGATGATGAACACGATAAAATACTGGGTCCTCCGTAGACTAGTTTGGAGTTCAAATTTGAATCTCATCCCAAAGGAGAAGCAGAGTAGGTACTATGAATAAGGGGTATGGTAGAAGGCCAGGCAGTCAGACCTGTCACACCTAGTGGGCACAGGCTGGGAAGGCTGCACCCTGACCTCCCATAAGCACCCTAGAGCCCCAATCTACATCCCCATCACCACAGGCAAGTTGGCAGGCTCTTCGCAAGTACCGGTTGCCACTGGAGAAATACTACCTATGATAATGCCAAGCACTGGTTGGGATAATGTGCTGGATTATGTTGTCAAATCTACACAATCACCACTTCCTTCTGAGGGTGGAGCTGTTTCCCAGAATACCTTTTCCTCTATAGTTCTTTGTTCGAGTTTACCATTGGCAGGACTTGCCGAGATTTGGAAAGTGAAAGTGAAGAAACTATGGTTCTTGGGAGATCTCTTGACTGCCAGGCATGGTGGCTTTGCAGATCTCTCCATGAGCTTCCTTTTTAAGTCTGTACAGCAAGATGTGGTGGTTCCTCAGAATTCCTCATGAGCTCTGCTTTCTCCACTCACTCTGGGGCTTCAAACTGAGGTTAATGGTTAATAGTTTTCCTGATCCTCTAGCTGAAGCCTCCAGATCTTTGCTCTTCAAGCTTCTTTCCCTTTCCTGTAGGTTCTGATTACTATCAAACCCTCTAGTACCATGATATCGCAGTAGCTCAGTTTTTCCAATCAAACTGAGTATAATACAGCCTATTTCATTTACTGCCTGAGTGGTGGTAGTTATCAAGAGGAGGAGTTGGAAAACTTTTTCTTAAATGATGATAGTAAACATTTTTGGTTTTGTGAGACATTCAATCTCTGTTGCAAATATTCAACTACTCAACTCTACTGTTGCAGTGTGAAAGCAGCCTTAGATAATTCATAACAAATGAATGTAGTTGTGGTTCAATGAAACTTAATTTATGGATACTAAAATTTGAATGTTATATAATTTTCATATATCATGAAAGATTATTCTTTTTTTTCCTATTATTATAAATGTAAAATCCATTCTTAGTTCTTAGGCTGTACAAAACCAAGTGATGAGCTGGCTTGGGCCATAGTTTGCCAACTTCTGATCTAAAGCAGGGCTAATAGAAACACCCAGATGTGGATATAAACCTTTGCATGCCACTCACTATGCAATGTTGGACAATTTATTTATTCTCTGATCCTCACTTCTAAAATGGGGATATTTACATTGACATTATAGAGTAGGGTTTTTGTGAGGATTAAATAAGAACGTATTAATATGTGAAATCTTTTGTTCATTACTAGTCACATGTTCATCATCTACCATTTATCATCAATACTGTACAGGGAGCCACTATTTATTTGGTTCTTACACCTTACTTATGCAATAAAAAGGTAACTGAAGACAGTCTGCAGCCATTGGGATTTGTATAGGTCTTTGCACAGTCAAGGAAAAATGATGTTGAAGCAACAAACAATGAGAAAACTCCTAAGTTTTTTTGAACTTATCCACCACTCTTGAATTAAATATAATAATGTCAATAGAGAGTGCTCGTCAGTAATTTAATCATCAATCAAATTGTTACTGGTGATTTCTTCTGGTGCAGCAGTGAGGGTTAGGAATTGGAGGGCATAAGGATTAGAAAGCTGATAGAGGCAGAGGAATGGAGAACTTTAACTTCATTATAAGACTGTTTTTCAGAAATGCTCAACATCTCTAATCATCAGGGAAATGCAAATCAAAACCACAATGAGATATCACTTATCTCCAGTAAGAATGGCCTTAATCGAAAAGTCCCAAAACAATGGATGTTGGCATGGATGTGGAGAGATAGAAACACTCCTACACTGCTGGTTGGGACTGCAAACTAGTGCAACCTCTGTGGAAAGCAATACGGAGATAACTTAAAGAGATACAAGTAGATATACCATTTGATCCAGCAATCCCACTACTGGGCATCTACCCCAAAGAACAAAAGACATTCTATAAAAAAGACATCTGCACTCGAATGTTTATAGCAGCACAATTCACAATTGCAAAATGTGGACACAACCCAAGTGCCTATCAATACATGAGTGGATTAATAAAATGTGGTATATGTATGCCATGGAATACTATTCAGCTATAAGAAACAATGGTGATATAGCACCTCTTGTATTTTCCTGGATAGAGCTGGAACTCATTCTACTAAGTGAAGTATCCCAAGAACGGAAAAATAAGCACCACATGTACTCACCAGCAAATTGGTTTCACTGATCAATGCCAAGTGCACATATAGGAATAACGTTTATTGGGCATTGGGCAGATGGGATGGGGGAGGAGGGGGCGGGTATATACATACATAATGAGTGCAATGCACACAGTCAGGGGGGTAGGGGGTCAAGGGCAACATATGTAACTTAAACATTTGTACCCTGGTAATATGCAGAAATAAAAAAAAAGATTGTTTTTCAGTGGTAGAATTATGGGTGATAGCTCATTTCTTGGTATGTTTATTTGTCTTCAAATAAAATGTTAAAATTATACTGTGGAAAAGTATTTAAAAATAGAAATACTTTTATACTATATTGAATAAACATATTATAAATTATATAAACCTGTATAAAAACCATTCTAAAGTGTTGAAAGTAATTTGGCTACTATTTTTCAGCTTTCATCTCAAATGCTATCTTCCATAAGAGGATTCTCTTGATTACTTCGTATAAAATAGCCACTCACCTCCATCCCTCAGTTACTATGTCTTATTACCCTACTTTTTTTTCTTCATAGCAATTATTACTATCTGGATTTATTTGTTGCCTGCTTATCATCCATCTTTCTTCCATTAGAGTGTAAGTTCCAGGAGGCAAGGGTCCTGCCTGTTTCCATGGGACTCAGAATGACATTCTTTTGACTGACAGGTTACCTCTCCTCTCCTGGACAAGAAAGGAAGTAAAGCATCAGTGTTCTAGAAGGTCAAACTGCTACGTCAGCTGCTGCTGAACCATCAGTCTTCTTTGTGCCTGGTTGTATTCATTTTTTTCCCCTGATAACATTTAAGGCAAAGGAAACATCTGGAAAATTGGCCTGACCACAGAAAATAATAAAGCATTTACACTCACGGCAGATGGTACTGTCAAGTAACAACATCTGGTGCCAAAATTTCAGCTGACAACAGGGGTAATAGTCAAAATATTTAAAGACTGTCCAAGTAGTTTATTTCAAAGTATATCTTCATCACTACTGAATTCACGATTCAGTCAGCAGATAATGATTGACTTTTCCCTTTGTGCATAGAAAATCCCTGGACTCCTTTCATCCATTGGAAATGAGAGCCTCAGTGCTAGTCTCTTTTTGTGGCCCCAAATGGGAGTGTTTCTCTGAAAAGCCTTTTAAGATGACCACACCTTAAGAAGGAAATGCTTTTAAGATACTAGGTTTCAGTGAGTGTCTTTAGCAATGGATTTGCTGGAAGCCCTAATCTTTTCTTCTTATTATCTTTGAAATCATCTCCAAATGTCCTATTACTATCCTGGAAATGAGGCAGAATGGTTAGAAACATGAGACATTTCACCCTAGAAGGCTTAGACTTGCTGACTAATGCATTTGGTTGCTGAATTAGGGGAAGGAAAGAAAGGCAGAATGGAAGCCTGTCCCAAATTAAGCCCTTCATATACATTAACTCATGGGTATTAGATAAGTCCTGGTTGCTTTTCAAGAGAAGACACACCGTTAATTACATTTGGGCCTTCACAGATTCCTGGGATGTTGACGTTTCTCTGGTGTCTATGAGCTGATTAGTGCTTTTGATTAGACGAAATGAACCTACATTTTATCTGACATTTCCTCCAAATCAGAAATATCTTTTGTAATCTCAAAGCTATTCTTGTCTCATGAGGGAGATGGTCTTACATAAAGAGGAAAGTATATAGGAAGTTGATCCTTTATGGCTGACTAAAGAGAACTCGATTAGACCATTTTTTACTCCATGACCAGAGTAAGCAAGACCACAAATTAAAAATGGCATTATTATGATTATTTTTTGTTTTTTGAGACAGAGTCTTACTCTTGCCTGGGCTACAGAGCCTAGCTCACAGCAACCTCAAACTCCTGGGCTCAAACAATCCTCTTGCCTCAGGCTCCCGAGTAGCTGGGACTACAGGCATGCGCCACCATGCCCGGCTATTTTTTTCTATATATTTTTAGTTGTTCCACTAATTTCTTTCTATTTTTTTTAGTAGAGACGGGGGTCTTGATCTTGCTAAGGCTGGTCTCGAACTCCTGACCTTGAGCGATCCTCCCGCCTTGGCCTCCCAGTGCTAGGATTACAGGCATGAGCCACCGCGCCTGGCCTAAAAATGACATTATTAGCCTATCTTTTTGAAAGGTCCTACTTGTAAAATACTGAAGTCCCCAAAGTGGAGAAAATGATGTTTTCCTCTTAGACTGGTCCCAGTTAAGTAGATGGTACTGTAAGAACAAAAATCTAGGGGCAGACTTTGTCTAAAGCAGCCTCACTTTATAAGGCTTTATTTTATGACTTTATCATCCCCCAAATTTCTCTTCTTGTATTATAAAGTACAACTGAGAAAAGAGTGTGGTGTTAATGTTATATATTTTCCTACAGGGATTTACCCTTCTTTATAGAAGTTTCTGAAACCAGATGCCTTTTTACAAAAGTTTCATTTTTGAAAAATTTTTAATTGGCACCTAATAATTATATATATTTGTGGGGTACATGTGATAATTGATACATGTTTACAATGTGTAATGCTCAAATCAGAGTAATTGAGATATCTATACCTCAGATATTTATCATTTCTTTGTGTTAGGAACATTTAAAATCCTCTCTGCTAGCTATTTTGAGACATAAAATAAATTATTGTTAACTATAGTCACCCTACTCTGCTATAGAACACTAGAACTTATTCCTCCTCTCTTGTAATTTTGTACCCATTAAACAACTTCTTCCTATCCTCCATTCCCCCCTACTCCTCCCAGTCTCTGGTAATCACCATTCTACTCCCTATACTTCTAAGAGATAATTATTTTAGCTCCCACATATGAGTGAGAACATGTAGTATTTGTCTTTCTGTGCCTGGTTTATTTCACTTTATATAATGTCTTCTAGGCTCATCCCTGTTGCTGTAAATGACAGGATTTCATTCTTTTTGTGGATGAATACTATTCTATTGTGTATATAAACTACATTTTCTTTATCCATTCATCTGTTGATGGACATTTAGGTTGATTCCATATCTTGGCTATTATGGATAATGCTGCAATGAATATGGGAGTGCAGATATCTCTTTGACATACTGATTTCCTTTCCTTTGATATATATCCCTTAGTGAGATTGCTGGATCTATGATATTAAATAGATCTAATTTTAGTTTTTTGAAGAATCTCCATACTGTTTTTAATAATGGCTATGCTAATTTACATCCACACTGAGACTGTATAAAAGTTCCCCTTTCTCTGCATCCTTGCCAGCATTTGTTATTTTTTGCCTTTTTAATAATAGCCATTCTGATGGGATAAAATGATATCTCATTGTGGTTTTGCTTTGCACTTCCCTGATGATTTGTGACACTGAGCATTTTTTCATATACCTGTTGGCCATTTGTATGTTTTCTTTTGAGAAATGTCTGTTCAGATCATTTGCCCATTTTTAAATTGAATTATTTGTATTTTTGCTGTTGCATTGTATGAGTTCTTTATATATTCTGGATATTAATCCCTGTCTGATGAATAGTTTGCAAATATATCCTCCCATTGCGTATGTTGTCTCTTCACTGTTTGATTATTTACTTTGCTTTGCAAAAGTTTTTTAAGTTTAATATAACTTATTCTGTTTTCGTTTATTTTTGCTTTTGTTGCCTATACTTTTGAGGTCTTATCCAAAGAAACTTTGCCCAGACTAATGTTCTGAAGTGTTTCCCTTATTTTCTTCCAGCAGTTCTATAGTTTTGGGTCTTACATTTAAGTCTTTGATCTATTTTAAATTGAGTTTTATATATGGCTTTTGAGCAGCCCATACAGTTGGCCCTTTGTTCCCATGGGTTATGCATCCATGGCTTCAACCAGCCATGAATCAAAAATATTTTTGTTTAAATAAAGGGTGGTTTTGTCTGTACTGAACATTCACAGATGTTTTTTCTTGTCATTATTCTTTAAACAATATACCCCCTGTGTATTGTTTATTCACATATGAATTGAAATCATCAGCACATGGACTTAATGGCCGTTCACCTACTTCAGAAGAGTGGGTTTTGGGGGGGAAAGGAGAGGGAAATATATCTAGATAGAGTCACAAGGCATAATTCAACTGAATTAATAAATTTTAATCTTGAAAAAAATATATGAAGTAAAAAACATTTAAGATTGCAAACTGGCACTGCTTCTGAGTTAATAAAATGTTTAATATATGTCTATATTTGAGAAGTAATAACTCAAATGTAGCTTTCAAATCTTTGAGCCACATCTCAAAACTAGCCTGGCTGCATGTAAACGACTGGCCATGCATTGCTTATTTCTTTTTGGCTCAGATCCCCATCTCTGTGAACTCAGTCTGAGCTTCTCCTTGTCAGGGGAAGCCCTGCCTGTACAGTTCTCATAGTTCCTACAGACCCAGGGCAAAATGTGAGAGTGCCTCCTCTTTGGAGCCATGAGTTTGTGAAGCCAAAGAATCTGTACCAACAAGTGTCAATGGATCACTATGTGGATGACATTGTGGTATTGGGTAGTGTACAGTCAGTGCAACTGTATATTGTGGTGTGTCTGTGAGAGTACTATACGGTCAAAGTCGAAAGAGAATGTCCAAACCTATTACACACCAAATAAGGAAAGACTGGGATGGGTATAGAGAGCCAGCTAAGCTCATCCTGGTCAAGAAGCAGCAGGCAGACATGGGAGTTTGGGATGGGCATCTGACATAGTACTGGGTTTCAGCTCGGTCTGTACCTAGTGGCATGCTGCAAGGGACTGGATCCATTTACATGGTCTGAAGTAGAATGACCACCTCTGCCCCATGTCCCTCCATTCTGCAAAGGGAGGACAGGGTTGAAATTTTCCCAGGTTTGCTTAGTTAAAGGAGTTAAAACATTTTAGGGTGTTTTGGAGACAAGGCAGATTTCTTCTCTGGTCCTTCCAGTTGATATCCTTTCTCGAAGTAGTTACAATGTTTGTAAGACCCTAGTAGGTCTTTCTTGACTTTCTCAGAGGTATACTCTAACACGGACAGAGGCCAAATGCTGATGTGAGGGGTATAGGTGTTTATTGAATACAGCCAGATGCAACAGGGAATGGTGAAAGATGATAGTGGAAACAATGGAGTGGTGACTTGAGTTAAAAGCCATGAGTTTGGCAACTTAAGCTACTTAAAACAGTTACAGCCCAGCTGTAGTGTGAATGTTCCATTTGGATATAATTTCTATAGCGCTGGTTGTCAGATCTCTCATATTATCTCTTGGAGTGCCTGCAGGGAAGTATACCATCCACCACTAGTATTGAGGTGTGGTCCTCCTTGGGGTCAGGATGTATTTTTCTGGTTAGGGACAATTTTATTTTGATTGGTTAAGATGAAAGGGTTGAAAAAGATAGTCGATGGGTTTTGATGTGTTTTCCTCAAAGATGCCCTTGATTCCCAGGAGCAGTCTTGGATGGAATCAATCTCTGGAGAAGTCTGTGCAGGAGTTGTTGACTTCTGCTTCTACTCCCCATTCTGGGCAGGCCTAGACTTCCAGGAAGAAGTCTTGGAAATTCAGGAAAAAAAAATCCCATTCCTGGCTATACAAACCAACTAAATAAGCACCTTCCTTTTCTAAACCTTGCTCTTGATTTCCTTCTAAGCATTAAGGTTTGACTAGAACGAGTGACACAATGTGAGCATATGCTATATGATGTATTTCTTGACGCTGACACCAAGCAGTAGAAGCCAGTAGTCAACAGAAGCACGAGTTTTGTGGATCCTGGAAGCTCTTCATAGCCCCAGATACAAAGGACCTTTTTAATACCTAAGTCAGAGGCAGGATCTTTTCCATTTTGACATCATTCTTTGTCTTGTAGCACAAACCCCTCCCCAACCTTCCTCCAAAGGGAAGTTAACTGTGTGGCTCTGCCATTAAAATAATCTTTATTTGTATTTTTTCCATTATAATACCATTTTCATAAAGCGAGGATCCTATGTTATGAGAACTGAAAATGGAATATACATACAGCTCTTTATCTGGTTATTCTCTTGGGCTTAAAGTGACACACCTTTTCTTCCCCGTTTTGTCTCTGTTCTACCACAAGGTCTGACTTAGACAATTTCTCTCAAATTTAGTAATTTAACTCCTATTTCTTTTGGCTAGTCTCTGCCGTTCCCTATATTTTCTTTCCGATCAACATTTCACCCTCATGATATCTATTCACCTTTTACAAGTGTTCTCCTATTATTTTCTCTTACAATAAGGATTCCATTTGTGATTTTTTCCCATTTGCTTTTCTTGTTTCATTTTTATTTTGTATTGCTTTGCTGCTTTAATACATTACTATCGCAAGAATAGCCACATCCCCTATTATTAAAACTCTTCACACTAAACCATGTAATGTGCAACCTCTAATCCTCTCTTTCCAGGGTAATCTCTTCTTAACCAGGCCCAGGTGCTGGATTCAGAAATAACATTGTCCCATTGCCAGACAGAGTCATGACCTAGTTCTCCAGCCCATTATTCCAAAGGTTGCCATGTTACCATGGATTTTTTGTGATTCATTGGCTCCTCTAATTATAACTCTACGTTATTCTTATAATAGGCACCAAGGCTGAGGGTAGTTCTCTATAGCCACATCCTGGATATTTCTTCCATTAAGAACCATGTATCTTGTTTTCTGTGGGAACACAAATGTGGGAACACAAATCCTGGAGGAGATGTCTAGACCAAGACAATTCCATGTGCAGTTTTCAAACGTGTCCCTCCTAAGGAAACACAAAATCAAAATCATTATTCTGATTCCCAATAGAAAGAGTTCTTTCTTTCCTTTATCAATGTTAGCCACATGACAACACGTTCCTGATCACTGGCCTCATAAACAGATTACATTTTATACTATGAGATCTCTTGCCACTTACCTATATTTCTGGGTTTGATCCCAGGCAACCTAGCATGTAATCCATATGAACATGACCTCATAGGTCTGTAAATATCAGTCCCTGATTGCTCTTCCACAACTTTGCAGATCATGTAGCTAAAGTACAAGTTAGTACATCCATGGAGCCCCAGGTGGGTTACTATGATTCAGTTACAGAAAACACAGCAAAAGCCAAACATATTACCAAGCTTCTAGATTCTCTTTATATTGGTCATCATCACCATGGATAGAGGACTCAGGTTTTAAATTTAAGAGCTTAGTAAGGTCAAAGTTCTACCCAAATCATGAACCTATCCACTGCCAAATAGTAGTAAATATATTTTTTAAAATATTAATTTCAAACCTAATTTTGAATATATTTTTTCTATGATATATAAGGTGAAATTCCCCTTTGACCTCCATCCCTAATCCTAGTCCCCCATCAACTCTCCAGTTTTAACTATGGTTATCACTTTTTTTGGTGTTTATTTTCAGAACTTTACCTATAAATTTTCATAAATAACCATATTACCCATAAATAATACATAATTGCATTCTACATTTTGCTGCTTTTTTCCCAATAACATGCCTTTGATGATTTTACCATGTTAGTATGTATACATTATATTAATTACAATTAAATTCGGCAGGTAATAGAAAGCCCCAAATAACTCTGGCTGAAGAATATAAAAATTTATTTCTCCCTCCCATTTAGTAAGTAGAGAGACAGTTACCATGGGGCTGCTTTAGTGTTCCATGGTGTCAGTGACCCAGCCTCTTTCCAGCCTGCTGCTCCAGTTTGTGGCACTCCTTCTCAAAGTCACTTCATGATCCAAGATGGCTCATGATTCAAGATTGCCTGAGTTCACAGTCAGCTGGAAGGAAGATCTTTAAGAACATTTCCTTGAATTTGTATACTCCATTTGTACTTATGTACCATTGGCCAAAACTTAGTGACATTGTCTAACTTCCTGTGAGTATAGACAATGTTATCTTTTAGATGGCCACATCTCCAGCTAAAATCTTGGAGTTCTACTACTGGAAAATAGGGGAAGGACAGTCATGTGGAGAAAACTAGCAATTATATATAACCATTTTTTTTTTGACTGTTGGGTGGTTAGGGTGTTTTGATCCCTCTCTTGATAAGAAAGTAGCGGGAGGAGAGAGAGGGAGATAAATTCCTGGCATCTGTTGTAAATGCTAGAAATTGCTTGCTATTCTTGATCATGTAGACATGAAATATTTTCCATTTGCCTTTCCAGATTCACTCACCACTTTCTCCTACTCCCTATTTTTTGCCTGCTGAGGCTGTCTGTGTGCTCCCGTCTCTATGTGGCTTCCTCCCTTGACCCTTTGCCCTTTTAAGCTTATAAATATTAGTCTCTTCCACTGTACTTGCTCTGAGCTACTGCACTGCCCCTTGTAGTTTCCTTACAATTCACCCATACTTGTATAAAAAGATAAAAATTATCCTAATTTGAATATGCCAAGTAATTCCTGTAAGACCTTGTCTAATAAAAGTACTGAGGTCTGAGGTGGTTGTTCTCTAGTATTCCAATAGCAACCCTACTTCATGCTGTGTTAGCTTTCCCCCTGGTTCTTGTCACTTATTTGGGCAACTTTGTTTGGGGTTCAGTTTTTCCACCTTCAAAGTATGAAACTGCCTGGAACAGTGGTTCTCAAACACGAGTGTACATCAACATTACCTTGAGGGTTTGTTAATATAAATTGCTGGGCTCCAGTCCCAAAGTTTCTGAATCAGTAGGTCTTGGCTAAGAGTTTATATTTCTAACAGGTTTCCAACTGATGCTGATGCTGCTGGTCCAAGGACTACACTTTGAGAATCACTGGTCGAGAAGATGATCTCTAAGAATCCACGTCAGTATTCAAAGACCTAATTTCAACATTCCAGTGTAGCATAGCTTCATTTAATTTTTCTCATGGATGAAATGATTCTGCTGATCATCTTTTATAAGGATGTCTCCAACAGTAAGTAACTGCAGATAATGTACCATGACTGTCTGAATAAGATGGCCTTCATGTTGAATTACTCAGCAAAAGAACTCAAAGTATCTATGCTTGAAAAAGTAAAGTCATTCAATGCCAGGTCTCATTTTAAAGCACACGTTCATGGAATTCCCAGTTCTTCAGTAGGTTTCAATATCTAGATGTATTAATTTTTCTCTCACTTTTTATTTGGCTTGCCTCTGAATTCTATGTTTGGTCAAAGAATGAAAGAGGAAAAGAATATGTTTTCAAAGCATTGATTTTGTTAACCCTTAGTAGACCTTCCAGAGACTACATAAGACAGTTGTGTCTTTATTTGTGGCAAAGAGAGTCAGAAGAGGTCTAAGAGGTTGGGCCCAGAAAGGAGAAGGAACAATGAAGTATAATTTCATTTTTTCCAATTTTTTTTTGTAATTTAATGGAACTAAATAGGAAGAAATGGCTGGGGGCTATAGATACATAAGGAGGAGGCTAACAAATGTAGAGCAGATATATAAAGAACACAATAAATTGGTTTTCCCTTCACAGGGCTGATCAGCACCCAGGAAGTTTGACAACATAAGCTGTATATTTTAATGTATGTATTTATAAATACACAAATTATACATGTACAATGGATGTACATGTATAATGTATATACATATGTCACAGAACTGACAATATACTATTATTCTAGAATTCCTTATGAACAGCAACAAAAATAATCAGTTTAATTCAGGTGATTAGGATTGTTGCAGTTTATAGTCATGGTTCATTCTACCCTGTATCATGGTTACATAAGCGCTGGTAATTTTTGTGGCTAGGATGGGTCAAACCAATGGTCCCAGGGGATGGAATGTACCTGAGAACAGTCCACACAGGGCAGGTCTGCCAGGAGCCAAGTGACTACACTGTGGGGCTAGCAGGCATTGTTTATGGTTTATAGACGTTATGAGGAGGTGCCTCATGGACTTAAGCAAAAAAGTGTCAAAAGTAGACTAGGAACCAGAGGTTATGGTGAAGGTAGCATGAGAAAAAGTTGAAAAGTAACAGCTCTTTTAACTGCTGATGAAAGCTTTGCTATGGCATTTTCACCTGGCACTCCTTATCATGGCTCGATTTTGTATGGGTTCACTTTTGCCCTGGGCCAGTAGTGCCTAATAATCAGTAAACATGTTTTAGCCACTTAATAAAATCTAAGACTGTAGACTGAGTTTTGTACCTGATGTTTTTCTTCTCTGTCCAATAACTCCTATTAAGGTTCCCAGCATACACTAGGTAGTCAACAAATGTTAAAGACTAAAACATACATAATGCCATGCAGGGAACTTTCTTAGGCCAGTTGTATGAAATGTTACAGTTCTAACAGCCAGAGAGGCAATCTTTTATTTTGTTTTAATTTACTGATGCTATTACCTATCATGAACACTGAGTTATATCATACAATTTTTCAATAATGACATGCATTTCAGTCAGTTGTGTGTTTCAGATCTTTGCTAGCTATTCAATTCCTGTATGTTACATCCAACCACTGCCAAATTGAGCTCATTAATGTGAATTTCCTATTGACATTGAGCTCAATGCCAGCCTCTTAGATTCATGCCAATCTTTAACTATCTGGACATTTATTCCTATCTTACCTGTTGGTCCATGAAAGGACAGAAAAGAGACATATACAAGTAAGAAGGATGGAAGCAGGTATATAACAGACTGCCTTATGATTTCCAGTTTCTAAAGTCTGCTGTCTTGGAAACCAAGTAGACTAGCCTGTGTTTTATTAAACCAGACTAACTCTTACCTAATAGGTTTTATATACCAAACTCAAAATATCTCTGGGTTTGCGGTGAACGAGATGGATACTCCTCCAGTAGGACCTGGTCTGGAATAGTGTCTGGGACCACTATTTTAGTGGCACAGGAAGATTTTCTGATGTTATATATTTCCTTACTCCCTGCCTCCCTGTCTTTCCTTCTGAGGTAGGATTGTAAAAAATTCCACTTTACAAGGAATAATTCTGGATTTGGTTGCAAAGAAAGAATAAAATTTGAACTTAGAAAAAAGAAGAAAATATTATAGGATTTAATTAACTCGTTCAAGAAATATGTAGTGATTGTCTACTATGTGCCAGGCAATGTTTTAGATGCTGGGGATATGTTAGTAAACAAAAACATATAGAAATTCCTGCTCTCTTACAACTGATGACATCCCATGTCATCACCAAAAGGCAGGGTTAGGGCTGAGGTTCCGAGGGACCCAAATCCAACATGTCTTTGTTTATTGCTTCTACTTTTGTCACTGTGCTCCTTTATTCTTCTGGATTAGATTCCTCCACATGTTGGGGAATTTGGCTGCAAATAGTACCTGGGCCTCCCATCTCATGTGTTTGCCGTTAGAGGAGAACCATTCTCTTACTTCCATTGTTAGTGTGAAAAATCCTCTCATTGGCCTGGTTTGGGTCACATGATTAAGTCACATGTGTATTTCCTGCCCTAAAACTGTGGTCAGCAAGGTTGGCCTCTATAACTGGTTATCCACTCTTTGATGTTAGGATTGGAGGAAGAAAAGTGCTTTCCAAGACGAGGGATGCTAGTCCCTGAGAAAGGTAGTAGTGCTGAGCAGATAAAATAATAGCGGTCTATTATGAAATTCTCTCATGATACGTGCTATATTCCTTTTTGTATTAAGGTTACTCTGGACATGATTTGTATTCCCAGACATATTCCTAAGATCCTTGGGGACAAAGACTGTTTCATTCATCTGTGTTTTCCTCAACTCAGTTAGTATAAAACCTTGCTCATAATAGGTGCTTAGTAAATGATTGCCAAATGAATAATAAATGACTGTGGGTTGTTGAAATTTCTCCACCATCTTGGAACACATCCTGAATTATAATGAAAGCTAATGTTTATTGAGCACTTTGTCTTTGTCAGGTGTTATACTAAATGCTTTACAACTATTCTGTCATTTAATCTGTGTAACAAATCTATGCTGTGGATATATTTTAGAATTACTATTTTTACATTTTGGAGGAAAAAATAAAGTTTGACAAGATTAAGTAAATTTATTCAATGTTAAACAAAGTTACACTCTTCTACATTGATACATCTAGACCTGCCTCATTTTTTTCCCATAAGCTATATAGTATTCCTTAGGTATTTTCTTACATATTTTGCCATTCTTATTGATGGTGATTAGATTGTTTTCAATTTAAAACTAGGACTGGGATTTGAACTCAGGAATCTTTGACTTTGAAGAATCTTCTGCAAACCAGAAAGCAGTTATTTTTTTTTTGAAAATTCTCATTTTATTTCTTTTATCCTGACAGATTTATTTTATGCCATTCTTTATTCCTTACTATTTCAGCATAGGAATTAAAGAGCTTAAGATATATAGTAAAATTCCTGAGGAATACTATGCAGTTGATTAGAAAGAATGCGGCAAGTTTGTTTGTACTAACATGGAAGAGTTTCATGTTCCATTGATTAGTGAACAGCAACAACAAAATTCAGAAAGATATGTATAATATTATCCCATTTATGAAACACAAAGACCAAAAAATGTTATGTGTTATAATGTGTATATTCTAGAGATAGGGAGTGGAGAACCCATACCAAATAGTAGGAAGTGGGAGGAGCCAGGCTTGGAGCTCAAGGTCAAAGAAAACTTCAGGCATTTGTATGATAATTTGAAATTTTTAGCAGAGAAAATTTATTCAAATATTACTGTTATTTATTTAAAATAGAGTAAGGAACTTAAAAACTTTGTCAAAGTTTTATTAGTGAGCACATTTACCAGGAAGACATTAGGGTCTACATTAGCAAGAATTATTTAAGGATCCATTTGACACTGTGAAAATTATACCACTCTTACAGTCTTAGTCTGAAATAGCCAGTCAAAGGAGGTGGGAGAAAAAACAGTTTTCCTTTGCCAAAAAATATGGATTTGTCATTTGTGAGCATATGTTCCTCTTATTGGAGACTTTGTAACCCAGTGGAACAGATGAGTATCATTAGGAAATTCAGAATGTTCATTTGTGGAATTCTCACCAGTCACTGTCTTAGCTTGAGCCACTTGAACAGACTCATGCTAGAGAGTCTTTTTTTTAAATGAGAAAGTAAATATATCATTCTAAGAATATTTTCCCTTCAATTATCAGTTTAATTTATTGGTTATCCATTGGCTTCTCTCTTTGGCTTGCATCTATAGTTTTCTATAGCACCTCTCAAAATTTTTATCTTATTTTTTTATTTGCTCCAATTTAGATTTCCCAAGGTTTATTTATCTAACTGATTTTTGAACTAGCTTTTCCTGGTGTTCCTGTTAAAAATAATGGCAAAGATGCCTCATGAAGAATTAAATAAAAACCCCTACATATTTATTGACTTAGTTCAGCCTTTTCTCACTTCAACTCAATTGCTCAGAAGTCCTACTTGGACTGATGATTCAAAGCCCCTTTGAAGTAAACTGGACTTAATAAAATGAATATAAAATCTCTCTTGGTATTTCCCAAGGCAGTTTTCTTAACTACATTGTATAGTTCCAGTCCACAATTAAGACCTTAAAATTAGATGCAATTTTTTCAGACAAAACCAAACTTGAAATTACCTTTGTTTGAGAAGAAGGATGCTAAGTTGGAAGATGCTTCCCTCACAGCCTAGGTGTCGCCATCTCCAGCTGTGAATTTTTGCAAGTGTTTCACATTTCCCTTGGCAGTGTTATCCTTCATTTCACGTTGGCTCCACTGTGCGAAAATCAAAGCAGGCAAACACCACAGGATCCTAATAAGTTTCTCAGTTTTGCAAGCGGTGTGACTTTTCTTACTGTGGAACAAGATAGCACAACGAAATTCTAAACAACAAACATATTTCCACCAACAAAATCTGTAAAACTATGCAATGTAAACTTCAACTCCAAAAGCCTTATTTAGCCCACTTGAGAAACTCATCTCCTACTTCTTTATTTCTTTTTGTTACTTAAGTCTCTCTTAATCTCTTAGAGGGCCTTTGGGTTTCAGGTAGAGAAAATATTTTGAAAACATATGATGAAAAGATTTATGTAGGATTGACTATCTGCATGCATATTGTGAAAAGATGGGGCTCTACCACTCAAATCATAATCTGAGTAACCAAATGTAAATAGTGTGTGCAGTAGGACTTTTGACCTCTCTTTTCTTCTTAGAATTTATATGGCTTATAGGTTTTAGGCAGAAGAATGCACAAAATGAACAAAGAATATATTTCATAAGGATATATATTCTTGTTAAGTTTTTCTTCCAAAGAACAGGCTCACTGGCTATAATTTGGATATTTGTTCCCTCCAAATCTCATGTTGAGATTTGAAAATTTGATACCCAGTGTTGGAGGTGGGTTCTAGTGGGTGGTATTTGGGCTGTGGGAGTGGATCCTTCATGGATGGCTTGGTGCCGTCCTTATGGGAATGCGTGAGTTCTTGCTGCTCTATTAGTTCCTGTGAGGACTGATTGTTAAAAAGAGCCTGGCACCTCCTCTTCAACTTTCTCTTGCTTTCTTCCTCTCATCATGTGATGCTGCTCCACGTTGCCTTCCACCATGACTGGAAGCTTCCTGAGGTCCTCACCAGAAGCAGGTGCTGGTGCCGTGCATTTTGTACAGTCTGCAGAACATGAGCCAAGTGACCTCTTTTCTTTATAAATTACCAGCCTCAGGTATTCCTATATAGCTGTGCAAAATGGACTAAGATACTCATAAACCTATTACCTATTAAAGAAGTAGATTGATCAATAATCGCTGAACTAAAGTTCAAAAAAGTGCTATTACAGTTAGTGAATGAAAAGAGATATAAAAATATTTTAATAGAGCCAAGTGTAATGTAGATTCTAGAAGCTCATGCAAAGAAAGTATAAAATGTCTAAAAATATATAGATAAGAATATTACCATTTTGAAAAACAACTTTCTTACACTAAGCAATCTCAGCCAGTACTTATATGAAAATGAGAGAAATTCAAGGAATAGAAGTGACTAAGAAGATCTGCTAAATATTACCTACTTTGGGAAGTTTTCTCCACTTCTATATGTTCAAACTATCTTCTGGTCACCTTTGGAATTTTGCACTTACCTCCTTAATACCTCTTAAATTATAATTTTTTTCTGGATGATATTTTTGTTTACTCATCTGCTTCTTATATTAGATAGGGTCATACGCCAAGACTGAGATTCTAGCATATCCTCTTGCTGAGTGTGATGCCTGGGGGAGTTGAATGCTCAAACTGTTTAGTGAATAAATGAATCAATGGTGACATGGCTTGTTGCCAAGTGCTGGATTCAGATCTCGGGACTCTGTCACTAGCCATAGATGAAATCCCTTCACATTGGCCTCTGTTTCCCTTATCTGTGAAATTAGAAGAGTTATTTGTTGTTTTTAAAATTTTAAAGTTCTTAATCCTTTCTTTATATATATATTAAACAGATTTAAAAAACCTATTTTGCTTGAACTAGGAATTGAGTTGGAACAAACTGGCTTAGTTTGTGGCTTCAGGCAGGTCAATTTGAAATCCTTGGATTTCTAAGGACCCTGTGAAACCAATCGGTGATTTTAAACTTGGTGCAGATTATTGATCTACAAACATTGCCTCTGGAATAATGTTACAGATAAAGTCTTATTATGTGATTTCAACTCAATGCTAAAGTGAATTCAATGAGAATAAAATGGGATAGGTTGTCTTATAAACGTCAATGGATGGATAACTCTAATCTCTCACCCCTTAAATCAAAAGGGTGAGTTGTCATATGATTAAATGATGATTGTTTGCCCCGCAGGAAGAGAAGTAGAAAGCTGAAATCATTTCATCAAAACAAGTCAACAACCATAAGGATAACATTAGGCTTCAAGGTTTCCTTTTGCCTGAAATTATCCAGCTTGGTGCTGCACAGTAGATTTACTATCACTTTTTCCATATTGACTCATGAGGAAGAGTCTCAATTATAAAAGATTCAGTTCTCTTCAGATTTTTTTCTGTTTTCTGTTAGGGAAGGTTTAACAAATTCGCAAACAATAAAAACACACATTTGGGCTTGGAGGTGAATTGAATTGAGACCACCGGCAAAAGAGTCACTTTTGATTTTTCTTTGCTACTTTAAGGAGGCATTTTTTTCCCTCTTTTTGTTCAACTGCTTTTATATAAATCTGATTCCTGCCAACCTCATCAATCTTGTCTCTCACTACTGCCCCCTTTGCTTATTCTGCTTGAGATTTGCTGGTCTCATTTTCCTTGAATGCTCCCCAGGGCTTTTGCACTTTCTTTATTTTTTATTTTTTTATTTCATCATATAATGGGGGTACAAATATTGTTAGG
>VBSM01000813.1:9191317-9251473 GCA_008086735.1 Cheirogaleus medius | reverse complement strand
GCCACTTTAACTTATATTTATTTGCCAGAGCACACAGCCAAACTCAACATCTGTGGGCTGGGAAAAATTTCTTGTCTCTAGCAAAATTACATGACAAAATGTGTGGATACATGGAGGGGTAAGTAGTTGTGACCAGTCATTCAAGCAACCACAAAGTCATTCCCTAAAGAGGATATGGAGTGGGGAGATAGATGCAAGGCAATGAAACAAAGGTCTTGAATGGGATAACATTACCACTTATAATAATTTGTCTTGCACATTGCAGGTGCTGTGAAGGTCCTTGATGAATAAGCTTGCGGGAGTGAAAAGAAGTTCTGGGTGACTTCTGGAGAGCAGAGTTACCAGTTTGTACATGCATCTGTGGAGAACTTCTTCTTAGGCTGGACAGTGGGAAGTGGTCCTGGAGTTGCCCCTCCCATCTTTGGGACAGGAATAAAGAGGATTTCTTCTGACCATAACATCTGACGTTGCAGAAGACAGAGGCTCAGAATTAAACATGCAACTAGCTCTTAGAAATGTGCCTATGCCATTTGCATGCTCATTTGATGCATTTCTCATCCTTTAAGATTGTTCTTGGTATTCGTTTTAACTCTTATTTGCAAAAAGATGTTGGAATTATAGGAGGATTACATCATGGACATTCACATCTTTTATGGATGTTGTGGTTATCTATTACTGTGTAACAGATTACCCCAAAGCTTAGTGGCGTAGAACAACCATTTATTATACCTATGAATTCTGTGGGTTAGGAATTCAGCCAGGGAGCAGCAGGATGGTTTGCCTCTTCTCCATAATGTCTAAGGATTCAGATAGAAGACTTAAGAGGTAGAAGTGATTGATAGCTGGGAACTAAAATCATCTGAAAGCTCTGTTACTCACATGCTTGGTGGTTAATGCTGGGCATTGGCTGAGACTTAAACCCCAGGAGCTATTGGCCTGGACATGTATACATTTCCTGACCATGTTTCCTGGGCATTCACTCCACATTGTGGCTTGGTTCAAAAAGCAAGCATCCGAAGATAGAGAGCTAGGAAGAAGCTGTATTTCCTGTCCAAACCTACCCTCTAAAGTTGACTATTCAGTGTTACTTCCACAGTATTCTATTCATTGAGGCAGTTACAAATGCCTACCTCATTCCAAAGGGAGGGGAATAGATTTTACCGCTTGATGGGGAAGGTAACCGAAGAACATTTGGAATCCAAAACATTGATGCAGCTATTTTTGAAAATATAATTTGCCACAGTCAGCCACAACAATGCACTGCCCTTCTACATACTCGCCCTTCCCTGATTATGGTATCAAGATCCAGAACCCTATCATCCAAATCAGGTCCAAGGCTAAGAAGGCGCATAATACAGGAGCAGCAAGTCCTGGGCCATGCTTACTTTTGTATCAACATTCAGTGACCCCACTGAGGTTCATACATTGATCCATCAGCTGTTGGGGTACACCAAGCTTGGCCCAAACCAAGTGTGATGGTCTGTCAGAATTCAACATCAAGTGTGTCCAAGATCCATATTCCCTCAGCAGAGAACTGGAGTGACAAGTACACTGGTACAGAGCAGAAAACCATCTGGGGGCAGGCCATGCAAATTAGGGCATGGTTAGGGAGCTTAGGTCATGCTTTAAGGTTGCCTCAGGGACTTAGGGAAATTCTGGGCATATAAGACACAGGAGTGTTGGAGACATATTCTAAACAAAGCCAGGCCATACTTTTATGGCCATATTCTTATGAAGCCAGGCCATAGCTCAAGACTGACCACTCATGGGAAAGGGCAAAGCAGGAGCAAATAGGTGTGGGTGCTTTGCTTAGATCACTGTCAATGGTCATTTTATTTTGCTTTGTGTTTTAAGGGGGCCTGATAGGTGTTGTCATTACTCCAGCTTTTTAATAGAATTTACCAAGTGAAAGAACTACACAGAGATACCTTTAAAAAAGGCATTTTTAAGTATTCCCCTGGCTCAGATTCAACAGTAAAGATATTGCTTCCTCTTTAAGTAGGATACTCTGCCATTAGCATTTTTCTTGATCCTAATAACCTCTCCAGCTTATCGGTAATCAAACATTCCCAAAACCACTTAAATACAATCAAAGAATCTCAGTATTAGCAGGAATCTCAATGATCATTAGGCTCAAACAAGAGGTTGATCATAAAATTTACAGTGTTCCCCAAGAGAGTGTGAGGGTTCACATGTCTGTGTGCATGTAAGAGATTTAAAATGATTTCAAAAATATGTATCAATCTTATTATGCTTCTTGTGTCTGACTGCCTCCCTCCTCTCTTTCAGAATGCACCTCCTGAATGCGCTCTTGAGGATAGAGTGAGGGAAAGCCACTCCAGCCTTGGTGAGGTCAGCAAGCAAAATCACATCATTAAGCAAAATCACAAAATGGCATAGTTTTTCTTTGGTCTTTGGGTTGTCTGGTTGTATTCTTTGTTCTGTTCTGTGTTTACCTATTTCAGGGGCCCTAAACTCCAAAGCTATTTTATTTCATTGGGGTCTAGCCCTCTTGTCACAGAGAAAGGCAAATGTAATTCTTCCTGATTGTGCTTGGTTGTATTTACACATAAAAAGAAGTGAACAAAAAGGGATCAATGCATAAGAACCTGGCGTATTTGTTAATAATGCAATTCTAGGCATCAATAAGGGAATAGTTTGTAGTGTCTTTATGCTTTTCCTGAAATCACAATCTGTAGGCAACTACTACTGTCAGCTCTGATTATAGTGTTTCTTTTTCCATGTTTTTCTTCTCTCTCTCACTCTCTCTCTCTTTCTCTTCCCAAGTATATCGGGAAGGGAAAAAAAGATATTTCAGCTTTCTGGTACTACTTTTCTTCATCCATTGTTATAAGGCTTTGGAAATATTTGCATTAAAAAATATTACAGGTGTAATGACATGACTCAGTTCACCAATTTAAGCAGGTAAGAAATGTCTCATTTCTTTTCTTCCTTTCAGTCAACCCAATTTGGACTGCGAGGACTGGTCTTCCTGGCTAAGGAAATTTAACCTCAGCCCTCCCTGAGACTCCTCCTGTGCTTAGGGTCATGCTGAGGCTCCAAGGACAAGGGAGTGTGTGGGTGGGCCAAGCCACAAGGAGGTTCCATCATCCTGTCTGCCATGTCCCTGTGCTCACGATCTGCTAAGGTCCAGCTACCATTCCATTTAGGGGGACAAAGGAATTGTTGACAGTGCTGCAAACCTCAGAGCTTAGGATATGGCCTTCTTAGCAATACCACAGAGCTATACCTCTGAGGCTTTGTTATCTGCCTGGGACCTCACAGGGAGCAGAGTCCCAGCCCTACTGCTCAGGAGGCGCTGCCCTGTGCCAGTTTGACTTGTTGTGACTTTTCTCCTCCTCTCTTTTGACCCTTAGAATAATCTCACCAATCAACTTAGACTTCTGCAAGCAAAACCCAAGGCAGGAAGTGTGTTGCACAATCTCTGCTTTCCGACCAGATGTATTTCCCTACCTGCTTGACTTTGGAAAAGGACAGGGGATAGCACAAAGGAAGGCACACATCTTAATATTTTAAAAAATCAATCAGTCCAAAGAAGAATCTGAAAATTCCTCTATCAGGGGATCCTTCCCTACCATCAACCAATGACAGTGACAAGGACAAATATTTTGTCTTCCATGATAGCAGGAAATTTTTGCCTCTGATCCACTATAGCCATGTCCTCCTGAGGACAAAGGAAATGTTTGCAAGTATAGATTCATGTCTACAAAGAATTTCATGCTTGCTTCTATCAGAGGAGAGAGGTGGGATGGAGGCATTTTTAATTGCCTGGACCAACCTGGAGTTACTAGAGCTGAGTAATTGCCCTAGGGGATAGTTTTAGCTTATTTTGTTTGTTTCACTGCTAGTCACATTCAAATTCTACCTCTTTTGGCTCAGTTCCCTTTTGTTCACCCTGATTTAGTGATGAAAATTGTAGGGTTATTTTGCTTCCATGACAAGAAGATGGCCCCCTGTACAAAACATAAAATTATTTATATACTTCTATATATTAAATATTAAAATTTTGTATGTATATATTTAGCCTCAATAACATTTCTTAGACAAGAGTTTCTCAAAGTGGCTTCTCAAAGACTGAATTTTCTCTATATTTTCTGTTTTTTCTTAAGAAAAGGAATCTGTACGATCAAGTTTTCTTAAGCCAGTCTGCCCAGATTTTAATCATCACTCTGACTCTTGCTAGCTCTGTGATTTGAACAGGTTGCTTGGCCTCTGTGCTTCAGTTTCCTCTTCTGTAAAGTGGGAACAGTGGTAACAGTATCTACCTCATTGGGAAGTGGTGATAATGGAATGAGTTAATACATAAATCACATGTAGAACAGTGCCTGGCACAGAGTATGCACATACAAGAGGTGATAACTATTATCCTCTGAGCATCTCTATTATTAGATCAGTATTTCAAAAACATAAATGTAATGAAATGTTGGGGAAAATATATAAACAATTGTTTCACTCTTCTGCTAAAAACAAACAAATAAGCAAAACAAACAAACCTCAAGGGTTCCTCTTTTTACCCAGAATATAAAGTCTAAAGTCATGACACAACATTCAAAGCCCTTGGCAGCCCGGCTCAGCCCACATCCTGCTTCATCTCCACCTTGGCCCCACACTGTCCAAACTCCAATCACACTCGACTTCTGTTCACACTTGTCCTTCTGCAAGCATGTCTCATGTATTAACATATGCCTTTCCCGACGCCACCGCTCTCTGGAAGGGTGCACTTATCATCTCTCTCTGCCTGTTAAAACCTTTTCAATTTTGAGGATTCATATAGCACTTCCTTTGTGAAGTCTTCCTGTTTTCCCCAAGTCAGAAAGAAGAGTCATTATGCTGTTTGACTCCAATAATACTTGGATAAACAAGCAAACAAATAAAGTTGTATTTTGGCACTTATTTCCTCCATCTTGTTTCATAATGAATTGTATATTTGTACTTCTTACTCTATTGGAGATTATGGTATTAGTATATTATTCTATTATATTTTTCCCCAATTTTTTAGTTCAAGAATTTTTAGACATATAGAGAAGTTGAAGGAATAAAAGAACTGTGACCCTTAAACCCACCGCTTTTATTCTAACTGTTATCATGGTGTCACGTTCATATTATGTAGATATATATTTTTTTCAGTGAGCCGCTTAAATGTAAATGTCAGACATCATGACACTTTATTCCTAACTACCTCCGCATACAGCTCTCAAAAATAAGGACGAACTATTTCCTAATCATTATGCTATGCTAACATCTAAGAAAATCAACAGTAATTCTTTAATGTCACCTAACACACATTCCATATTTGGCTTCCCCAATTGAGGAATGATGAAGTCTTCATTCCTATTTGTATCTTAGTGGAGAATATTGCTTTATGTTGAACTGAAAGATCTGAGTGTGCTAGCATCCTCAGGAGCCGTTTTCTTGCAGTAAGTATGTTTCTCCAGTGCACTTTGAGGCATGTTTCTTCAGGCCTTCTTAGCTTTGGTCTACTTTTTTTTTTTCACCAACACTCTCATACTGTGGAAATGAAATAAAATGGCTTCATTTAGAGATAGGAATTTTAGGAAGATTGACTTATGTTTTCTTTCTGCTGGCACAGAGATCTTGTTCACCTTTTTGAGGGTTCCAGTGTTTTTTGTAAAGTAATAAATAGTCTTGGAGGCTGTGATAATACAGTCAACTATAACCTGGGGATTGGATACTCAGCCAGTGTATTCTACAGAGATTTTGCTTCTCTTGTTTTCTTCTGTCTGCCTGTAGGCCATTTTACTGACTGAAGCATGTTCAGGACAGTAAAAATCAAAGGAAAGGAAACTGAGTATGCATTCCCTTATTATTATTATTTTCTTTTTAGCAGTTCTGGTCAAAGAGTTGGTAGTGATTGAGCCTCAGGCTGAATTCAGGTTTGTGGATCATGACTATGTTTTTCTGTCCCAGCGTTTCCTTTTTCCTATTAGAACAATCAAGAGTTATTATACTTTTAATAAATAAAGTACATTAAAGAATTTAAAGAGTTTGTGTCAGTGTCTGAAACAATTATTATAAAAACTGCAAAGCAAGAAATAATTCCAGCACTAGTGGGAAAGAAATGGAGCCTGCCATGCTCAGAGACATCCTCTCTATTGATGTGTTCAAAGCTAAATTCAATTCCTTAGTTAGGATTATAATTCATTTCTCTGCCACTATTCTACCTTTCCATTTTCATGAACTTTGTACAAAATGTTTTAAACACTATATATCAAACACAATATATCAAAAATATATTAGTATTATTAAAAACATATATTTGTATATTCCTAGGTAGCCTAGTGAAATTGGATATCTTTAGTTGTGTTGTGTTATTTGTAAAAACAAAGCTTGCAATCAAGCTTCTGCATGATTGAATCATTGATTCTCAGACTCTCAGCTTGCTTGGACATAAGCTCCAACATAAAAAATACTAAAGTACTGTGAGATTACTCTAGGCTCAGAGAGCCCATTCCAGAAGAAATACAGTCCTTGTTGACATTTATTCAGCTCAGGAAAGCAAAATGAATGCCTAAAGTGACAAGAAAGGAAAATGACAGTAGAAAGAAAGTATGTAGTACAAACCAGTTTTAAAACAAAAAAAAATGAAAATGAGATTTATTTCATCAAAGTATATATGCACCAAGGCATATATGTTTTATCACATTAATCTGTTTTGTTTTCTTCAGTGCCCTTTGCAAGACACGAAAAGTGGTACTAGTTGGTTGGTAGCATGTCCATTGTACCTCTTGTCCTAGTGAGTGAAAGCCCATGACGGCAAAGACTGTCTATCTTGTTTATTACTGTATCCTCAGTGTCTGGTGGAAGAGGGCCTGGCTCATAGCACATGCTCACTGTCTCTTGAATAAATGTATGAATGAATCTTGTGTAGCTAGATTTTTTTTTTAATCTTAGCCAGCTCAAAGATTAAAGGAGCCACTATTACATTAGTTAAGAGAGTCCTTAAATAATGGCTAAGGTTTTTTTATTTTGTTCAAAACTTACTTTATTTTCCTTATTTAAATGAGAATTTAGCAAGCTGTTGTTATGTCCAAAGCTCTCAGAGTTAGGTATAAAACAGAAAGAGGGTATCTAAGAACTCAGCCCAAGTTTCCCTTTAAATGAAAACTACTCATTGGCAATCCTGACCTTCTATGCTTCCAGGGAAAACAGAGTTGATAGCAAACTAAAGAGAGAGGGCATTTCTGCCAAACTTTGTGCTTTGAATCACATTGAGCTGTGACATTATCTGTTTTTCTCATGTCGTTAAGAAATTGAGCATCTCATGAATTATGGGACACTGAAATTTTCCAGTTTTTCCCTAAGTGGATCTTCATAATGGAGCTTAATCATTATCTCTATAGCAGTTGGTACATCAGGAACATCCCTGGTGCTTTGATCGTAGTTTAAAGTGTGTTACTGAAAAATAGTCATGAACTTTGGGTAATCCAAGTTATAGAGTCTCCCTACCTACCACTTTTATTATTAAAACAGATCTGTAGAAATTGTCCCTGAAGTTTAAGAAAACTCAAGTCCAAGGTTACTGAACTTGATTAACCAAAAAGTTATTGCCTTTTCTCTATAAGGACTCATAATGCACTTTTTAATTCACAAGAGACAGGAAGTCTAGATTGTTTCTCCAAAGCCCTGTGTTGGGGACACAAAACAGAACATATTAAGCTCTGAAATTATAGTCATAAAAATAAAATATTTCATATGAGTTTTGCTTTGAGTCTTTTACAAGAATATAGCTGGTCTTTTAAAAAATTCTCTTCTCATGTAGGAAAATATTCAGCTCTTTGGATAGGTGCTGGTGATTTCTGGGGTCTCCCTCATATTTGTTAATCTTAGCAGTTTCCTTATTCTTTCAGTAATGCACTATTTTGAACTATCCCTGTTCGAGCTTGACCTTGCAAATAACAGAAATGAATTTAGCAGCTTGCTCAGCCTCTGAATCTCATGGTGGAGGTCTCATTTTGAACCTAAATGAACATGAAATTGTTCCAACTCCAGTGATGTATGACTTTGTGAATATCATTGGTCATAGGATCAATGGGGTCAAAAGAAAAACTACATCTCCTCCAGTGTTTATTTTTTATATTAAACCCAAGTAATGCTTTGAAGATGAAAAGTCCCCTCCTATATTTCCAGAACCCAAGGAAGCTCCAACAGAGAAATCTCATAGCTTGACAATGGCATTCTCCTTCTAACCCCCAATTATATGATCCTTCTTTCTTCCCTCTTTCATGGAAACAGCATGTCCCTTGTCATTGGATTCTTTCAGTTGGTTCTGAGATTCTGAATTAGCAAGAGAGTGAAGGATGCCAGGTTCCTGACACTTTCTTTTGAGAATCATTCAGGTTGTCCCTGAAAGCAGGAAGCAGTAGACAGGCACCGTCGTTTACCTTCTTTCTTCCGACAAAAGAAAATTCCTCTGTGTATGTCTGCCCAGAGCCACATTGATCAGGCAGGTCAGTCACTGTCCAGTCCTACGGGGGACATGCTGGTGATGTCTTGGTTTCATAAAGAAAAGGAGAGCTCAGGTTTTTAATTCTACTCAGACCCTCAAGCAATGCATGGTTCAGACAGATAAGCTTTGAGGATGACACAGACGTGCTTGTTCCCCCAAGGATGGAAAAATAGGGAGAGTAGGAGTCAGAACATCAGCTTCTCTAGCTTTCTTATACATCTTTTTGATTTATTCATAGAACAAGAATTTATCAAGCTTCTATTCTGTGTCCAGCGTGGCTCTGTTCATTGTCACTTTAAAGATGCTGAGCCCCTAGAAACTCTTACCAGCTATGCCAACCCTCCTTTTTACTCTCTTCACAAACAGCAAGAAGAGTGCTCTGGCTTTGCTGTCACAAGGAGCTGGGTTTGAATCCTGTTTCTGTCACTTGGGAATATCAAGGGTATAGATGGTGTTCTTCCCACCCTCCTTCCTAACAGCACATGATTTCCCTTAGGGAGATTATCTTGCCCTTTGTGTGTGTGTGTGTGTGTGTGTGTGTGTGTGTGTGTGTGTTTGAGGAGAAGGAAAGACAAGTTTATTAACTTGCTGGCAAATGAGGAGGTTGGCAGACTTCCATCTTAAAGTACCAATGTCCTGATTTTGTCCCTTTTGTGATCATTCTAAGTGTACTTCTCTTTCCTAGCCAAGATAGGACTCTGACTTCCTCTCCCAGGATTTGAATTTTGAGCAGGGCCTGACGAAAATGGTCAGGCTGATTTATCCCGACAGATATTCGAGTAGTTCCTGGTGTGGGGAGTTTTCCTCATTCTTGTCTTGTTTCCTAGTTCTCTGTGAATGTAGGAAGCTACCAACTTTCTGCCAACAGATTCTCCTTTCTGCTTCAGTTTGCCAGAGTTCGTTTCTGTGGCTCACAATCAAAGAAACCTTGGCTTATACTCATTTGGGCAAGTTACTTAAATCTGAGCCTCAGTTTTTGCATTTCTAAAATTGGAGAAATAATGCAGGGCGGGTTATGTAGCAAACAAGATGGCACAGTAAAGATCGTGGCACAGTGACCAACACAGAGGGGGTGCACAATAAATGGCAGTCACCATCATGATTCATCCTTTCCACACTGCCCCACTTAAAAGCCCTGCCTTGGGAAGATTCCATTCTGAGTTCCTTCAAGTGCACCTTCCTCCTGCAGAGGGGACCTGGCAACCTGGATTTATTAAGGAAAGATAGGCTCAGAAACAGAAAAAGTAGAAACAGAGTTTGAACCTCAAAAGCAGTAAGGAAGCCAAGAGAGAAAAGAGGTGGGAGGAAGATGGAGGTATTGTCGAGAAGTGAAGAGTAAGCCAAGAGTGGAAGGGGAGGTGAAGAGGGTGCCTTAAACAGATACCTACTTTCCATCCTCACTGTCAAAGTTGGAGATGTTTGAGCCTTCTGTAGCTTCAGATATATTTTCTATGATACTGCTAGGGGAAACTGGCTGCAATTTTCATTTCGGCCTAAATTATGTCCATAGGTGTGGATATATTTACGTAGCTAAGAAGCACTTATCTCTTTCTTGTTTTTGTTTTGGTTAATGGAAAGAGCATCTTTGCAGTCTTGTTAGTAAGAAGTGGCCCACTGCTTTCAATTGTTTTAATTTTACCCCTCTCTCTAGGCATAAGCAGTGCTAAATGGATTTTCACTTAGGGGCAACCCCTAAAGGCACAGTGCAGAGGTTTATCACATGCATGTTCCAGCTGGTCTACTTGTGCTCAAATCAAAGCTTTCCCACTCACTAGCTGTGTGACTTTAGGAAAATAATGCAACCTCTCTCTGTCTCAGTTTTCTTTTTTTTTGTCTGTAAAATAAGCTGATAATAATAGGATCATGTTACAAAAATCAAATAAAAATGGATAAAGACTTAAATCTAAAACCTGAAACTACTAAACAAAAACATTTCCCCCAAAATGCTTCATGATATTGGTTGGGGCAAAGATTTCTTGAGTTACACCTTGAAAGCACAGACAACCAAGGCAAAAATGGGCAAATGGGATCACATCAAGCTAAAATATGAAAAAATGCTCAACATCATTAATCATCAGAGAAATACAAATCAAAAGTGCAATGAGAGATCAATTCACCCAATTCACTTAACATTATGTTAAGTCAAGCACAGAAAAACAAAGCTCACATGTTGTCACTCATATGTGGGAGCTAAATACTAAAACAATTGATCTGATGGAGACAAAAAGTAGAATGATGATTACCAGAGGCTGGTAAGGGAAGCAAGGAGCGGGGATAAAGTGGGGTTGGTTTATGGATACAAAAATATAAATAAATAGAAGGAATAAGTTCTAGTATTTGATAGCACAACAAGGTAACTATAGTCAATAATAAGTTAGAGTATACTTTAAAATAACTAAAAGAGTGGAGTTGAAATGTTCCTAACACAAAGAAATGATAAATGCTTGAGGTGATGGATACCTCAATTACCCTGATTTTAGTACTGTGTTTCCCCGAAAATAAGACAGGGTCTTATATTTATTTTCCTCAAGAAGATACCCTAGGGCTTATTTTCAGGGGATGTGTTATTTTCCCCTCAAATCCTCAGCTTGCAGCATGCACAGGATGGTCGGGACCTGACAGGGGAAGCTGACCTTGTTGGTGGGGCTGCCCGCACCTTTCCGGTCACCTCTGGGATAGTAGCTGTCACGACGGGGCAGATGAGAAGGGCTGCTCATCTTCTTTACCACTCCGCGACGAAATGCATGGGTTGTACAGATACGTTGCGTAGTCACGCCCATCACTAGGTCTTATTTTCAGGGTAGGGCTTATATTGCGCAAATGCTTAGAAATCCTGCTAGGACTTATTTTATGGGTAGGTCTTATTTTCGGGGAAACACGGTGTTACACATTGTATGCCTATATCAAAATATCACATATACCCCATAATTATATACAGCTACTATGTAACTATAAGTAATTATAAATAAAAAATTTAAAATAATAATAGTACCATGTTGTGAAGATTAAGAAATAATCATGGCAAAGCATGAGACTTATAAGTGCACAATGGATCGATTTGTTAAGATTACATTTGTTGCCACCAAGAGAAATGGACATTGCTTAGTTTAAGAAAAAAGGAAGAAGTGATTGGAAAGATAATTGGGGTCATTCTCAGAATTTAAGAGACAGCTGATATCTCTGGGTTAAGGAATAGGGAACCAGGCAGGGCAGGACTGGATCATCAGGAGGAAGAGTTTCTGGATAATTCCTCTAGGGCTCTGCCACTAAAGTGACACTTCCTATGAGTCTGCTGGGCTCACTGCCTCTCCTTTCAAATGCACAGGATCCTAAATATCAAGCGATGGAAAAAGAACCAGTGAGACCCCAGATGATATCACATGGGGGAGGTCACTTCAGGCCCAGATGCTGGTTTAGCCTTTTGAAAAAGCATAAGCTTGCATCCGTTTCCTGCTTATCAAAAATGAAATCGGTGTTAATAAAGGGCAAAGCACAGGTTGAGCCTGGTGAGACAGAAGCCCTGCAAAGCCCTGGCTCCTTTTAAATCCTTGCTCAAGGAATAATCCCCGTAGAGAAAAGTGATTTTATTAGCTCTGAGATTATGGCTGAAAAATTCAGAAAGCTGCAGATTGTCTTTGATCCCAAAGGCCTTGGCCAAACAAAAAGTTTTCATATTCTCTCTTATAATATGGCTAAGCAGTAGTGTCATTTGTTGAAATATCTTTGTTTTGTTTTATGTTGCTTAAAATACAGTATGTACCCTGGGTGTTGGAAATTTGGATGGAGGGGACAGAATTATAAAAAATTTCCCACATTGCTTTGGAGTTTATAAATAATGAAGTAGGTTCTTTTTAGTAGGTAATCTACAGCTATAATTAAAATTTTTTTTGGAAAACCTTTTGAAACAAAGTGCACTGAGGCAATGCGTTATTAAACATCACACTAGTGTCCCTGTTCAGTGAAACACAATTTCCAAAAGTATAAAAGGTTCAATGCAGAGAGTGATGATGATGATGATGACAGCTAACACTAATTACACACTTACGTTGTGCCATACTAAGTGCATTATGTGTATAATTTGTTGCTTCTCCCTACAACCTGTGAAGAAGTTACTATTATTATCACCATTTTATAGGTAAGGGAACCGAGGCAACGAGAGGCGAGTTAACTTAAATAAGATTATGCAGAAAGTGGCGGAGATGGATGTAAACTCAGGTCACCTAAGGCCAGAGCTCAAGCTCCCAGCCAGCATGCTCCATGGCAGTATGTGGCCTGGGAACATCAGGTTCCAGAACGAGGAGAGAAAGGGACTCAGAAATGAAGTGAACATATTTAGTGCATGCTGTGTGACAATACATACCCTATATACACTGCCTTGTTCCTGCCAGTAAACCTTTGAAGAAGGGAGCATTGTCACTATTTCATAGAGGGTTAAGCAGGAGCCACTCATTGTCATACAGTACAGCAAGTAGAGGGGTCAAACTCAGGCATGCCGGACTCCATGGTGGGTGCTTTTCCTTTTTTTTTTTTTTTTTTTTTTTTTTTTTTAACATATCGTACAGTATTCTGAATAAAAACGATTGAAATGTTTCCGTCTCCAACTTCTTTAAATGTTCTCAATACAGTATTCTGATGTGTTTATTATATATAAACAATACATTGATCCAGTAAAAAGCAAGCATCTGAGAAGTGGGCTCTCGGAGTTTTGGTCTAGGGTCAAGTCATAGGGCAGAGGTTCTTGAATACTAGCTTCTCGTGATGGTTTCAACCTGAATTTCTGAGAACCATTAATCATAGATCGTGTGTGGAATTAAGTTCACCCAAGGGGATTTTTAGCCCTAAACTCTGAACAAACAAGTGAGGACACTTGTCATATTGGTGATAAAAGGAATTAAATCTTCTCCTGACAAAATATGTACTCTAAAAAAGTGAATATAAAGTTGTCAAAAAAAATAAAACCATCAAAAACAAATGAAGAAACAAAACACCAATGCTTTTGAAATTAGAAAGTTTACATCTATGAGCAGATGGGTAAAGAACCTAGGAAAGGAGGCCTTAAAGACTCGCAGAACGTTAGGCCTGGAAACGCTACCTCAATTCTCTCATCAGAAAAATGGAATCATAATATTGGCTAATTTTATATGACAAAGGTGAATGAACAGGATACAATATTTATTACATGGATTTAATGTAGGTTACTATTTTGGATAGATGACGTACTTCTAAATATAATCAAACAAAGCTTTAAAAATGGTCAAAGCCAGCCATTAGAAACAGACTTTCTTGGGATCTAGAATTTGGCATTTTTATGACCATGAGCATGATAAAACACAGGGACTACCTTGGTGCAAGTGGCCTGCAACTGGATTTATGATAAGACCGCTTGTGCTCAAAGGTCCTGTCTAGACACCAAATAACATTATTAACAGGTGAGGTTGGGGTTGGTCTAGCTTTGAGATTTTCTTAAGGGTGTTTCCATCACTGTGAGCAAGGCTTGGAAATGCCAGCTCACACCGTCAGTGCCTGGAAACATCCTCTTTTATCTCTTTTGATAATGTTTCTGTGTGAACTAAGATCCAAGCTCAAATAAAAGAGCGTTAAATGTACAAGAGAGATATTTAGTTTCCAAGTTTGCCGCCTCCACGTTAAGTCAATAAGCAGACATGAGGGGAAATTTTAGAAAAAGAAAATTTTAGAAAAAGAAAAACTCAGGCAAAGTAGCATAGCTCACTAAAAGAAACAGAGACAAGTCAAATGGGCTTTATTTTATTCACCCCTTCTTTTATCTATTCATTCCATTCATTTTGCAATGCACTTTTACTGAACGTCTTATCATAGCCTAAAAACATCACATACAGTACCTCATTTATGAGGCAAGGAAGGCAAGTGTTCTTACCTTATACAGAAGGAAACTCAGGCTCAGAGAGGGAGAGTAACACAGCCAACGCCACACAGCTGTCATGTGATGGAGCCTGGATTTGAATGTTGGGCTCTTTAGTTTCAAAGTCCACACCTGGTTCTTCCAGTTCAGTGTTGCAAACTTTCCAGTGTCAGAATTGTCTTGGGGAAGCTTCCCTAAATGCAGATTCTAGGTCTTCACCTCTAGATATTCTGATTTGTTTGTTCTGGAGAGGGGGCTAGGAGTCTCTGTGATTCTGACACCTTTCATCAGTGGATTGCTCTTTGAGAAACACTACCTTATATTATGTTGTCATGTAATAAACAGAAGTTTCTTTATGAACAAATCTGAGATCATCCCCATAACCAGTCTCAGTATCTTCACCTAAAAACTAAAATAATAAAGCCTACCTCGATCGCTGGTTGGAAGATCAAAGAAGATGCTGTATGGAAAGCAGTGTGTCTGACATGTAGAAATTACTTTGAAAATAATATTTCTTCTTCTCAACAAGGCGAAAAGGACCAGAACATTCAACATTAAGAACTTTAAAGAAAGACCCATTTATGAGGTGACTCATAAACCCTCATTCATGAGAAAAGAGATATAAGAATGGAGTTTGCCTAGACAAGAAATCATGGGAATGGAAGTAAAGTTAATCATAGAAGCCAAAGTAATTGAAATGCTAGGAATTCTTGATACTAAGGTAGCCCAGGGAAATCTCATGAATGACAACTCCACTGCTGGCCTTTGTGGGACCATGGTCAAGTTACTTCTCTCAGGACATCACTTCCTTCAGCCATAAAGCTGAGATAACAAAATATTTTTCAAAGAGTTGTGAGGATGAAGTGGAATAAGAGAATACAGAGGAGTCAGCATGAAACTACCAAGTCATCTGGCACATAGCAGATGGGTGAAAACCGTAGCTCTGGAGACTATGATCGTATTATGAGGAAGAGAATTATCATTATTACCACATCATTGAACCTAAAGCAGTAGTACAAGCTCATAATCCTTTACGGGAAATCCTCCGCACCAGAGTATATGAGATTTGGAGGTTTTGGAAAGGTAATATGGTACATTTACTACATATCACATAACACATCAGGGACTGAGAGATCACCCTGTGATCAGACACATCAATCTTTCTGCAGTGAAATGGATGAGTACTCACACTAAGCAGCAAAAGTAGCCTCATGTCAGTTCAGGTCAGGTGTTGCCATCAAATGCTTTACAAAAAGCTTTCAATTTTTATAGCTTTTTGGATCTCAAAATTGCAGATAAGGGATTGTGGATCTGTCTAACAGTTCCATTAACATTATTCTTCTTGAATGCTCCTTTTCAAATCTAAAAAGTGGATTAGTAGTCATCATAGTATGTCTAAACAAATTTAATATGTTTTTATAATATTGGAGTTTTACAGATTATTAATGTAATACATTAGAGGATTACTGTTTATTTTTTCAGAAAATTATAAACATTAAATCAAATCAGAGAAAGTTTAGAAATAAGAAGGAAAAAATTACCCTCATTATGCAAGCATCCGAAAACAGAGCTACCATCATTTTTTGTAAATTTATTTATAGTTTTATACATATCTTTATCTAAATGTAAATATAATGCTCATATAATTTTGTATCATGCTTTTCTAAAAATAAGATTTTCATCTTACTACAATATCTTCATAACAGTCATTTTAAAGTTTGCTTATTATTACATATTATCATATTTATATAACAATTCCTTTATTGGTAGAAGTTTTCACTGTAACCAAAATGTTCTGATAAACCACATTTGCTCTTAGCCAAGTTTTTATTTTCTAAGATTCATCTCAGCATGATGATGTAAAATTTTGGCACAAAAGATGTAAATAAAGATCTTGGACCAGGGGAAGGGGTGGGAGCAAATGGAGTTAGAGATGCATGTAATCCTGGTCTTTAAGTTCAAAAAAAGGGAATCTGGGGAATTATCTCAGTTTTGGGTGGGAGGAGAAATTTATTCAAAGCTGTAGGCATGAGGAAAGCTGAGCTTAGAGAGATGAAGGGTAAGCGAGGGCCTCGGAAAGCAATCCACGTGATTGTGTGGAGCAGACATTATCGGCAGCACAGCCTCCGTGGCCTTGTGAGTGGCAACCCTGCTTAGTGCACAGGGACAGAGGCAGAATTGACATGCCTAGGATATTTCTTTTCTCCAGCATTGTCTTTCTTCCTGTTAACCAATTACTCAGAGTTGACTTTATTTCTACCCGACCTTAGTCTAAGTTACCGTCTACTTTCACCTAGGCTCTTGCAAAATCATCCTAACTATATTCCAGTACCCACCCTGGAGCCTCTCCAATTCATTTCCCACACGGCAAACAGAGGATCTTTTTGAAGTGAAAATTTACTTATCCATCCCCTGCTTAAAACCTTTCAGTAATCTTATTAGTGTTCCTAGCATAAAGACAAAAATACTTAGTACAGATCAGTTTAGGCTCTTTTGCTTGTAAATAACAAGCAATCTAATCCAGGCTGACTTAAATAAAAAAGGAAATGTTTTGGGTAATCATATACAACAATCAAGGCTCAGATGGATACAGAACTATAAAAGATTTGGTATATGCTTCCTCTCTCTACTTCTTCTATGTTAACTCTTTTTTCATATGAGATCTCTCTCCATGGCCATGACACAACTATCAGCAACTCTGATTTATGTGCTGTCGGAATAAACTCTTACTCCAGCAGCCTCAATCAGTCTTGTGATTCACTTTGATTGGACTGGCTTATGTCATGTGTTCTTTCACGAACCAATTACTATGGCTATGGGAATAGGATCTGCTGATTGGCCAAGAATGAATCACATGCTTTACCTAGATTCTGCCTCATGCAAACCACATGGGACTGAGAGTAGGGGAAGCACACATACCAGCAGGAAAACTGAAGTTCTTGCTTTAAGAAGAGTGAATATGTGTTGCAGTGGAGAGGGGGGCTTCAAATGTTTACTACTATGTGTCTATATCAGTCTTGACATTGTCTTTTCTCTACCTATTTCTCCTGCTTCATGTAGCACAGCAGTCCCCTTTATTTTCTGCAGTCCAGCCACATTGGCTCTTGTATCCAATAGTTATTGCTGCATAACAAACAACTCCCAAACTTAGTGCCTTAAAACAACAACGATTTAGTATCTGTTATCAGTCCATAGTTCAGCCTGGTGGTTTTGTTGATTGGAAGTAAGCTTGACTAATTCTGCGTGGAGTCACTCTGCATCTGTGGTTAGGCCAGCAGGGAGCTGGCTGGGCTAGAACAGCCTTGACTGGGATGACACGGTTCTGGTCTGTGAAACCTGTTATTCTTTAGTAGGTTAGCTCTGGTTTGTTTTCATAGTGGATTCTGGGGTCAAAGAGAACAAGCAGCAGTGTTCAAGGTGTTTTGAGGCCTATAATTAGAATTGGCACTTCCATAACAAGCAAGTCCCATGGCCAAACTCAAGGCAGTGTGGGAGAGTACTACCAAATTTCATGACCAATATAACTTTTCTTCAGTGGGCATTATGGATTGAGAATTAATGAATGCTCATACATGTGTTAACTCATTCATTTACATATTCAATAAACATTTATTGAGGACCAACTATTTGTCAGAATGTATAAATGTAATCATGAATCTGCATGTAAAGGAGTTAAATCTGTAAAAATGTTTGCTGAAAAAATACTCAGCGTATGAATATACTCATTGAAATACTGTTAATACCTGGGTGTTTCTTTTTAAAGAACAAAGAGAATCTTTTACAGAGATTTCTAAAATATGCTTTTTTAGATATAAGCTATGGAAGAGGAGGTTGCATTACAGTGTCAAAATGAAAAATTAAACTTTCTGCTGAAATATGAAGAAGAATATTGGAACTTGAGTAAAGAGAGAGAAATACGATTCAATGTAAATGATTCCGTCTGCTGCAGTAAAAAAATTTATGTTTCTCCATTCTGCAAGTACTTCCATATTTCTAAAATGATGACCCTTTCATTTTGAATAGGCCAAAGCTTTATGTAAGAGCCAGCCACAGAAATACAAGAAGTTTCTAAATTTCCTGAGGGACTGCAGGAAGATCACGCACTGGGTAGAGAGGGTAAGCAGTAACCTTCAGGTGTTCAATGGCTCTGTGGGCCTGATGCGGACAGCCCTGAGACTGGGGAGACTTGAAGCCAGCAGAGAGAAGAAAACTACTCATCACTTATCCCTAAGGCACAAAGTAAATTGCAATGAGGGTGCCAATTCTTCACCCTTCCCTGTACCCATGTCCTGTGTCATGTTATTTTGCAGTTCTCTCCCAGTGTGGGCAATGTGACGCATGGAAGTCGCTCTGGCCAATGAGATATTAGCCGCCAATGCAAACAGAGAGGCTTGAAATGGACTTCCACGTTGACACTTAACTTTTCTTTTGAACCTCTGCCATCACCATGAAAGCAATCCCACACTAGTTTGCTGGCCTCAGGGGAAGGGTGAAGGATGCACGGAATAGTGGTGAGCCGAATCAGTTAAGTTCAGTCTAGATCAGTCAATAGCCAGCCAAATCCAGAAATGTGAATGATTCCAGCCAGGGACAGCAGATCTGCTTAGGTAACTCCCAGGTGACCTCAGATGCATGAGCAATAAAGCTTATTAATATGTGTTGCTGATGTTTTGTAATTCGTATGAAGCAACAGCTAACTCATACAGGATATAGCGATCTTCTGGACCTTCATTTGGCTGCTTGATTGAATCTGGAAATGCAAAATAGGGTTAGATAAAATACTCAGGAACTTAAACTTCAAGTACTAAGATCCTAAGATTGCTGTTCTCATTGAATACAAAGGTTAAATGACATAATTTGAAAAGAAGTGAACTGGGATCCAGAAGATGTGAATTCAAGCTCTGACTTTATGTCAACTGTATTACTTTGGATAGTTCCCTTAACTTCTCTGACTTCAGCCTCCCCACTCTCTAAAATGGGTATAATAACACCCACTTCAGGCATCTTATGATAATTAATTAGTATCACACAATTGAGACATATGTCTAAAGCAAAATGTATGTGTTGTGGGTTGAACTGTGTTCCCCCAAAAGATAGTTGAAGTCCTAACCCCCTGTACCTGTGAACGTGACCTTGTTTGGAAATAGGGTTATTACAGATGTAATCAAGTTCAGATTAGATGGGACCTAATCCAATAACTGGTGTCCTTATAAATAGAGGGAGATTTGGACACATGCAGGGAAGAAGGCCACATGACAATGGGGGCAGAGATTGGAATGATACAGCCAAAAGCCAAGGGTTGCTGAGGTATGCTACAAAATAACAAAAGCTGAGATGAAACAACGACAGATTCTTCCCTAGAGCCTTCAGAGGGAGCATGGATCTGCCAACATCTTGGTTTTAGACAACCAGCTTCCTTGATTTTAGACTCCCAACTAGGTGAGAACAAATTTTCATTGTTTTAAGCCACACGGTTTGCGTTATTTGTTATGGCAGCCCAGGGATCTAATACAATATGAATGAGGTATTAAGCTAAATTATGAATTTTATTACAAAATAGTCAACTTGTTTATGGGTATATGGGGATCTAATACAATATGAATGAGGCATTATGCTAAATTATGAATTTTATAAAGAAAAATAGTCAACTTGTTTATGGATATATGTGAGTCACCTTTGGGGACTTGAGAAATATTGAGGGGTAAGATGAATTTTAGAGTTCTGATTTCCCACAGGTAAAGTAACTAAGCTTGTAAAATTTGAGCAGTAATGTTAATGTGAACTCAATTGTACCCCCAGAAGAGTAAAGCTGAGGGAATTTCTAGTTTCTTAGGGGAACAATAATATGTAAAAATATTTAATAATCACTAATATTTATCAAGTTGAAAGTACTATTTTTAGTATTTTTATGTATTAACTCATTTAAACCTCCCAGTGACACTGTGAGGTACTGGATTGCTCAGGCTCTAACTAGGTCTGACCAGGAAATCCTACCTCAAATACTTAAAACAGAGGGAATTTAATGCAAGAAATTCTTTACTCAGATGATGAAATTGATGGGAAGCCAACAAGTGATGTTGCAGAATCTTAGATGAGCAGCAGCAGGAAGCTGCTGTCACTCCTGGGCTGGAAGAACAAAGGGAAGAGGCAGTGTTGCAGAAGGTCAGAGGTGGGGGTCACCTGGTTAAAGTTGGAACCCTGGCAGACCCATCCCAAGACAGCCTGAGCTGTGGAGAAAGTGCAGCCACTGCAGGAGAGCCTGCCTGAGGAGGAGAGGGACCTCCTAGTTCATCCCCCCTTCCGCCCTCCACTCTCACATTAGTGCCACTCATTGGCTGAACCCAGTAGAAGCCAGTTGATATGGGACCCTGAGAAATGCATCCTGAAGGGGAAGCACCTTGTGCTACAGAACAAAGAAGGGTATAAACAGTTCCCAGATCAATTAGGTATGTGCTACTATTATCCCCATTTTCGAGATGAAGATACTGAGGAATAGAAGGGTAAAGTAACCAGCCTGAGGTCACTCAGCTGGACCTGAGAGTCGACTCAGGCAGTCTGGCTCTTAACCCCTGCCTACAGTGCTGCCAGACTAGATTCTGGAGAACGGAGGCAGGGAGCCCAGTGTGGAGATCACTATGATCATCCACCAGTCAGCAACTGAGAACCTGGATTAGATTGGTATCTGTGAAATTGAATAAATTTCCTTGAGAAATATTACAAAGGAAAGAGTTGTTTGTTTAAGAAAATGAGAAAGGAAATAGCTTTTGGTCATATGAAAATATTTGAAAAGAGAGAGACAATTTATTTTAATCGCAACAATATTCAATTTCAAGCCAGAGAATAAGTAAGGCAGCATGAAGAAATAAAAAAAAATCCCATATTCATTATAACAAATATCACCTCCACAAAATAATTTAAGATGTCTCTGAAAGGCTGCATTTCCCTTTTGTGAAACTTCCAAAGTTGCTTCTCTTTTATGGTTTCCTTTTATAATCTGCTTTAAGACACAAGCTGGTTGTGCTATTCTCAATAAAAAAAACAGTATTTTAAGATAATTTTTTTTTTCTTGGCAACTTGGAAACCATGAGCCTAAGATGACAGCATTAAAATTAGAAGTGTTGTTTTATGCACAATTTACTTTCTAGTCTAGGGGGCATGGAATAAAATAAGACATAATTAACTGGACTAGGAAAAACTGTGGCATTTTTCTTTCTTTTTTTTAATGATTTGTTAGCTAAGTTTAATTAAGAAAATCAACAAGTCTGCTAGAAACTGATAATTACTTGAATAATGGGTGATACAAATTCTTTCTAAAATTATAATTTGCAAAAGAGGGAAAACCATCTAAAGGAAGCCTAAATGTTCTTTCTAATGAATGTGGCATATGGGAGAGACGCTGCATATACAAATTAAGTAGAGAGTGAGCATCTATTTCAATTTAATCAAAACAAATTCCAATCTGGATGATATAGAAAACCCTGAATTCCCTTTAGTTCAATAATTGCATTTTCCCATTGACCTGAATTACCCAGATGATTGCTTTAACTGTCTCCTACACTCTGCCTGCGCAGCTGAACATAGGGTGGGATGACTTCCATCTCACGCAGGTGAGCTAAAGCAAAACTACCCAGTAGATGCCAGTCGAGTAGACTGCACTTTCCTTTAGCATTATATATTATTTAAAGACTACCTTCTCACCATCGAATTGGTATTAACTGATCAACACTTAAGTGCAGGGGTGGCAGGAGCAATATATGTAACCCTAACAATATTTGTACCCCCATAATATGATAAAATAAAAGGAAAAAAACCCCACTTAAGTGCATATATAGTAATAACACTCATCGGGTGTCGGGCAGATGGGAGGGGGGAGGAGGGGATGGGTATATACACACCTAATGGGTGTGGTGCGCACCGTCTGGGGGATGGACACGCTTGAAAGTCTGACTTGGGTGGGGCAAGGGCAATATATGTAACCTAAACATTTGTACCCCTGTAATATGCTGAAATAAAAAAATTTAAAAAAATAAAAAAGACTACCTTCTCTGTGTCAGTAATGGAGTGGGAAAAGGATAACAGTCTTTAGTTTCAGGCAATGGAAAATATGTTGGGTACAAATGTCTGCATAGTTTGAAGTATTAACATCCCTGTCAGTTTAATTTATGCAGGCTTAGTTTGGACAATCATTCGGCAGGGCCATTGTAAAGAACAGCCTCAAATTAAGCATCCAATTGGATTATTTAATTGAGGTTCTACTCAACTCTGTGATTATATAAATGTATGAAATCTAAGAATTTTGTCTTTCCAAACATAATTGAATCTTGTGGGATTAAAAGTAGTCACTTAAGGCCCTGCTTTCTGTGGGAGTGATTAATAAAGTGATCCTGAAGGAAACAGAAGCAGATGTTCATTTGGTTCTGTTCTATTCTGTTTCCTTTTATGTATATTTGGATGGCAATTCTAGTTAAGGAGCTGTTCTCTGACATATATTTACCTAAGAGCAGAGAGTTTAGACTGCAAAGGAAAATAGATTTTACTGGAATCAGCATTTCTAAACTTGGAACACCTGCAGAACTACTCATGAACAAAATAGTTGGTGCCACTGAATTATGTTCAACATTTTGAAAAAGTTGAAGTGAATTTAAAAATAAAAAGAAATTTAAAAATCAAAATATCTAATTGAAAGTTATATATGCCTATGCTCAATAAATATTGAGGAATCCAAACTAAGTGCAGTCTTGGTGGGTAAACATTTTAGAAATATGGAGTTTATGAGAAAAAAGTGAGAAGTTGGAATCGCTGATCTTGCCCAACCCCTTGTGTTTCCCAGAGGAGACAACTGAGGCCAGAGTAGAAAGTGGCTTCCATAAGGTCAGAAAGATTTATAGTGGTAGTGCTAGCACTGGGTGTGAAATCTAGAGATTTCTAGTGAACAAAGGCTAGAACTCACATGTTAACTTTCTGAAAGAAATATCAAATCGAGAAAACTTTCTTACCCTCAGTGACATTTGAGTTTACCCGGGACAATTTATATCCATGTAAATATTTTGTCATAAATGTTTTCAAAATTATCTCTCCCACTGCTATCAAGACTTATCTTCTCCACTGATATCAAGACTCATGTTCAATGGAAAGTTAAAAATACAGGGGTGTTTAACACTTAGCAAACCTGTGCGTATATTCCTTTGTTTACAGTTACCTTTTTTATAGATAAAGCTTTCAGTGGATGAGGGTGTCAAAAGCCACAAAGACAATATAAAAGCAATTATCTGTTATTGTGAAACTGTAAAGACTAAAATGTGTCCACAGAAAATCGACTCTAAAGCTCCAAATTGAAGAAGTGAATAATTGAGGTAAACTATCTGCATAAAGTGGTTTATAGAAATCCTGTAATTAAAGATAAACAGTTTAGAGGCATTTAAATATTATCAAGGTACTATATTACATCTAATCTAAGACATTGTATTAGTTAGGATTCTTACGGGAAAAGATGAACCATGACAGATATTTCTAATAGAGACAATTTGATATAGGGAACTGGTTATGCAAGTGTTGGAAGGATAAAAATGGATGCTGAAGTTACCTAGATATGAGAGTTTCCTCTACCATTGTAGGGAATAAAATGAGGTAGGTTCACTAACCTAGGAGCTTGGCCCTGTGTGTCTGGTTCTCAAACCTCTTGAGGGGGTTACCGTGTGGCTGGTATGGGCATGGCTGGCCATCTCTCCAGGGACATGCAGTATGGCTGGGTCTGGAACTGCCAAAAGAATCTGGAGGCTGTAGCTACAGCTGTTCTCTGTTATTTGAACAATGCTGACAGGAACCAGAACAGAAAATAAGTCCTTCCTCCTCTCTTTCCACCTTCCAGTCTCCCCGTTGGGTCTCTCATTGGCAGAGCTTACCAGGAAGCTATGCTCAAGGTAGTGTGGTATCTGAGGTTTCCATACCCTACATCCAGCATCACATAAGAGAAGGCTTGAGGCTGAGAAGAATAAGTAAATAATCTGCACAGATGCTCCTAATGGTGAGATACCTTGTTATTTTATCTATCACTAGGAAAGAAAATCCCACAAACTACAACACAATGCTTTAAACAACTTAGAATTTTCCCACAAATTTTTGCCCTCGGTGCCATCAAAGTGTTGTGAAGCCACATCTCTTGAAATGTCCTTTGCTATTGTTCCTTGCATTATTCCTCCAGGTTGTGGAAATCCATTCTGCAAATTTTGATCCTGGTGTTTTTATGATCTTACCAGAAGATGTCTACTCAAGGTTTTCAGACAACAATCAGTGTTATAGGCTGAATTGTGTCCCCCTAAAACCTATATGTTGAAGCTCTAACTCCCAGCACCTTAGAATGTGATTATATTTGGAGATAGGACCTTTAAATAGATGATGAAGTTAAAATGAGGCAGTTAGGGTGGACCCTAATTTAATCTGATTGGAGTCCTTATAAGAAGAGGAAATTTGGACACACAAAAGAGAAAAAGAAATGAGAAAATGCCATATGAGGGCATAGTAAGACATTGGCTCTCTGTAAGCCAAAGAGAGAGGAGAGAGGACCCGGGAAAAACCAACTCTGCCAGTACCTTGATCTTGGACTTCCAACCTCCAGAACTGTGAGAAAATCAATTTCTGTTGTTTAAACACCCAGTCTGTGGTATTTTCATATGGCAGCCCTAGCAAACTAACACAACCAGGAAAACATTTTAAACAACATTTAAAGTCATACTCTAAAGGACTAACAATTCACATAACTCTCCAAAGGGCTAACAATGTGAACATCTATGAGAAGTTCACCCTGGTGCAGACAATTAGAATTACATTGTCACTGTGGCCTGTCCAATTGTAAGATACAGCCCGACTTCTGAGATATGAACTGAGAAAAAAATGTACATTCCTTCAGTTTTTCACCTTTTATGTACTACAATTTCCTCTCAAGTCTCTTCTTTCCAGACTCTGATCTTTTCTTTTGTCAATACTTAATATTTAGTGAGTTCTAAACATGTGTGTTTGTGTGAATTGACTCAGGAATCCAAATAAGAGAAAATGGATAATTTAGTATTGAGTTACAAATTAAAAGCAACTTGAGTAGGTATAATTTTAATACACAAATTAAGAATCTTCTTACCTGAATAATTTAGTGTGTGCAAGTAAATGGAATCCTAATGGTGCCAAGTGAAGGGGAGCTATAGGTGAGGGAGGAAATCAATGAAATCATTCCATGGTTTGACCCCGCTTCTGTCTGGGCAGCAAGATGAAAGGTAGAGTGAGGATTTCTGCTGAGAAGCATACACAGCAATTTCTGTTCTATTATTTTATCTAGAAGTTCAGGCTTTAGCATTTAAATGACTTGCAAATATAAGATTCTGTTATATCCAGAATGTTTGTGAAAATAAACACTTTAAATTTCTTTCATTAAACTGCCAACTTTTCATCTCTTTGTTGTTCTTATTCATCTCCTCTAAGGCTCCTGGGAAAAACATGCTTTTCTAAAAAATATATATAAGCAAGTTAACAGAATATTATGGAGTCATCACAGAGAACAATAATCTTCAGACAAGGATTTCAGCTTTTGCCAACTTGAGAACAATCAGTAATTTTCTTCTATGCAGTCCCATTGGGGTGAAATGTCCTCATTTACAAGTGCTGTACCCAAACTGTAATTAAGCAATTATCTTCTACTTTCCAGCACTGAATTTTTTCTTTAATTATATTCTGGACTCTGCTTGAATGGGATTATTTTCAGATGCATTCAATCCTTGGTCCTGGTGCCCAAAACTCCATCACCTTTTGGCTTCTTCATGCATTCAACCCATTCAGGTGCTGTGTTGTTAGAAACTTCTGTTCACAAGTGAGAGAAAATGAGAGTCAAACTGGCTTCAACAATAAAGGAAATTTATTGGCTCACATTACCAAAAAGTCCAGAAATAGGATGGGTCTCACGCATGGTTTATTCTGGGTTCTACTTTCTTTTGTTGCAAATCTCTGTACTTTGCTTTCTTAGGTTAGCTTTCTGGGCCCTCATGAGCACATAATGGCAGCCAGGGTGGGTGTAGTTTCTGCAATTACTGAGCAAAATTGCTGTGTACTGTGCAGACTGGACTATCTCAATGTAAATCTTTGTTCTAAGGTAATGAAACACCTGGTTGGTTTATATGGGAAATTAACTTTGACGATGGAGTTGGAATTTTCATGATGAGTTTACCCAATCAAATCCTTCCCGAGAGCTGGGATTAGGGTAGTAGAATAGATATTGGGGATCTAACCACAATATACTCTCTAAGCTGAAGATTATTTCACTTTCCCCTTGGTATAGTTTTCTCATACCCTGCAAGGTTTTCCCTCTTATTTTTGAAATGTAATTAACACCTTAAATCTTATCTCTAATTTTCATTCATTAAATTTTTTGCCACTTGGGTCTTGGAACAAGGAAGAGTATCCTGGCTAAGATTCCTTCATCCCAATCAGATGTGACCTGCTGATCCTGAACACTGCCATTTTAGGATAGTTATCTGCTTTGTGCCTAGTTTTAAATGAAAGTAGACTCCTTTTCCCTTCTAACCAAGTGAGCACATAAGGAATGAGAAAAGCAAAAGCAAGCTTTCGTGTTCTTTCTCGTGCTCCCTAGACACAGTGGAGAGCAGAAGGAGGCATGATGAGCATATTTAAGCAGCCCGCAGATCCTCAAGGGCCTGGTTAGGCATCCCCTGGTCAGGGAAGCTTCATCAATTGTGCCAACAGGCTGCAAGTGAAAAAGAGAGAATATAATCTCGAGTGTCTAAGGGAGAGAGCCAGGGGAGTTGCCACTTTCATAGGATATTCAATTAAAGTCAAGTAAAGTCAAAGTTGTTAAGAATGGCCAAGAACTCAGGGGCTACTCTGGGAAAACAAACATAATACAATAGTCCTGTCAAATTATGTTATTAAGTAGCATTATAGTCTCAGAATTTGAATACAGCATTTGTCCTTAAATAAAAACTATAGCATTAGAATTATGTTGCATCTTTCTTGTGTCTTAAGTCTGGCAGGCTCTGACTAATTGGGGAACAGGTCTGGTAACCACACTTGTATAGGTATAACATAAGCCATCCAGTGGAGTCAAACGGTTATTTATAAAATATTAACACATTTAATGTATATGTTGCTATATTTTATTGCAAACACTACCAGACTGATAAAAATACTAAATTAAAAAGGGGTTAATCTTTGGACTCATTGAGTTTTGATTCTGAAAAGAACAAGATGGCTGGAAGTGTTTAATAATAAAATATAGCAATGTTCTTCTCACACACTTTCTCTTTCTTCAACTCTTCCAACACTGCAGTTATATTATAATGTTGTGTTAAATCAATATTGTGTTTCCATTATCACATCTATGTAAATATTACCCCTGACTGAGCCAACTTGTGTAATATGATTGCATTTGCTTTCTTGTACCTCCTGTTACTTTGTCCTGGAGTTTTAATAATTTCTCCACCTTTTCTATGGCTTAGTTCAATCTTTAGACATCACGAATTCTGCTTCCCCACTTTCAGTCTTTGCCTGAGCTGAGAAGCTCTTCTCCGCATAGCCCAGTACACCAGTAACCACCAACTCTGTTTTTCCCCAGGGAAGTCCTCTCTGAGCCCTGTCTCTTCCTGCTCTACCAAGGACAGTTGCTTCTGAGGCCACTGCACAGTTGTAGCCTAGGACTTTCTCCAAAGCTGAGATTTCTAAGAATGCAAAATAATAACATTACCCTGGAAGGTACAATGGATCCTATCAAAAATCTGTCCCTGTTACTGTTGATGGAAAGGCTCATTGGAAAGGCTCAAGACCTAGAAAATGAATATCAAAGGTATGTTTTTATCAGAGGGAATGAGACTTGTATGCAGGTCTCATTGTTGAAATGAACAAACAAAAATCCATGTTCTGCTTTTCCATATTATTACAGCTGGATGACCATCTACATTTAGTATTTTTATTGGGTTAATCCAACTGCATTTCTCCTTTCTTCTCCTTTCCAATTGTTTTTCTATTTACTCAGTGCTGTTTTCCCATCTTCCTGGCCACAGATTTTAATACCATTTCTGTGATCTCTCCTCTAAGACTTCAAGGTTATCATACCCAGTGTTGGGGCTCAGAACACAGTACCCTAAAGTCGTGACATGCTAAGCAATTTGACCTAAAGGAGACTGGGAGGGCCACAGAGGCAACAAAGTCTTCTCCAACCTTCTCCCTGCCTCCTTTCTCCACCAAAGCAGGTCATAGAAACCAGAATTCCTCACCCCTGAAGCAAGCCATGAAACCTAGGAAGGTTACTCTCTGAACTTCACACTTCTCCCCTGAAGATCCTCATGTAACACGTGTCCGGGTGCATGCCTAGGGGAAGGAATGTCATACAGGGACACAGAAAAGAATCTGAACACACAGGCCCTGCTGAAGTTCCCTCCAGTTTATTACCATTAGATCATACCATTTTCATCCAATCAGGTTTCTCCGCATCTATTCATTTCTTTCATCAGACCTAGAATAAAAATATGCAGTTTTCCCTGGGCCTTGGGGTCTTCATTTTTGAAGTCTCCCATGTCATATAAAACTTTGGTTAAATAAATTTGTTTTGCTTTTATCTTGTCTATCTGTCTTTCATTGTAGGGATGTCAGCCATGAGCTTTGCCATGGGTGAGGAAAAGGTATTACTTTTTCTCCCTTACAGCCATTTAGTGTAAGACATTCCCTTACCCCCCTTCAAACTTGTCAACCTTTGATTAAATCAGCAAAGTTGAAAGTAAATGAAAAGATTGATTAAACAAATGTTCAGATATATATACAATTAATCTAAATATCTTATATACTATATTGCGTTTGAAGTAGCATGTGTTTAATAAAGCACATTATCAGCATTCCAAGCTTAATTTAAAAAAATTAGGAAGTTAGGTGCTCAGAAATACATACAGTATATCCTTACAAAGTTTTCTCTTGATGTCACCTGTTAATGTCAACATTTACTAATCAATAGTATCACTGGATGCTTACCTGTCCATCGACTTGAAGTGCTCATATGAAATTCATCCCTAACTGAACCAACTTGAGTATACCTGAAACATACCTGAGATATAGATGTACATGTGTGGAAAGAGAGATGGCTTGATAGGCACCTGCATTTATCATGTGCAAGGCACTGTTGTAACTGCTCTACTTGCATTAGCTTGTAAAATAAAATCAATGGGAGGCCAGTAAGCTTCTGCACTAGGATGCAACAGACAAATCCAAGTATAGTCACTCATACTTAGGCTAAGGTTCCATGTCACCAAACCAAAACCTAAGCTATTTGCTAGTAAGACCTTACCCTCTGAGAAATCAAGAGAGAAATGATAGACCAATCCCCCCCCAAAACAGACCAGTTTTCCAAAAAATAGGAGATTCACAGCAACCAATCAAAACGGACCCAGTCAGCCAAGCCAGCGTGATAAAAAAATCCCCTGCGCTTTAACCCGTACAAGGAAAGTAATTTTGAAATGACCAATTCACTTTTTTCATCTTATTTCTGCTTTCTTCACCATTTTCTGCCTATGAAGCCCACCCTATCTGCTCAGCTCAGCAGAGCATCTTTCTATTTTGCAGATGGGATGTTGCCCTATTTGTGAATTGCTAATAAAAGCCAGCTAGATTTTTAAAACTCAGTTTCTTAAAATTGTATTCTCTGACAAACTTAATGAGTTCTCATTGCAATCTCATGAAATAGGCAGTGCTATGACCTCCATTTTAAAGACAGGAAAACTGATGCTTAAGTGACTTATCCAAAGCAAGATAGCTAGCAAAATGGTAAAGCCAGGTTTTTAATCCCCTGACTGATGACCCTGACTCATGTCTGGGGCTCTCAGCACACTACACCACAGGGCTCTAGCACGCTCTAACACCACAGAGCGTGCACTAGAGCATGACAGGAATCTGGAAGTTATGGACTAGGGCTCATGTGTGGAGTGTTGATTTTCAAGTACCACATTATACCTGAGCTTAGGCAAAAGGCGGAGAAGCAACTCAAGCACTACGTTATAATCAACATGTATATGAACACTCTTTTATGTGTCTTTTGGTGAACACATGCACACATTTCTCTTGGATATACCTGACAATGAGATTGTTAGGTCATATAGTATGTGTACTGTCAACTTTGGTAAATAATGGCAAAATGTTTCCAAAAGTACCAATTCATACTTCTTCCATTAGCAGTGTCTGAAATCTCCAGTGGTCCCCATCTTTGTGAACGACAGATATTGTTGGTTTTTATCATTTCAGCTTTTTTGGTGGGTATCAGTGGTGTCTCATTGGGGTTTCAGTTTGATTCCCTTGATGAATAACAATGTTGAGCACATTTTAATATGTTTATTGGTTACTTGGATACCTTGTTTTGAGAAGCGTCTATTCTAATCTTTCGCCCATTTGTCTATTTGGTTGTCTCAATGGTCATAGTCACCTAGATTATAATTTGGTACCACATTTTTAAGAGCATAGACCAATCTTACTATTGTAGGGCTGGATGCTTTGCCTGTATGTAATTGTTGCAGTTTATTGAGGGTAACTGAGTAGTTCCAAGCTGCCTAAGGCAAAAATGCCTCTCAACCTTTCTCCACAAATTAAATGCTGTCATAGGCAATATATATATTTTTGGCGACTAGCATTTAATACTTGACATGTCATTGAGGTATTTTCGTCTATCCCAATGGCCATATGCTCCTAGGTGACAACTCTGAGAATGCTCACCCCTTGGAAAAAAGCTGACCTGTCACTGCTTGACATATGGTGAGTGGTGGGTGGAACCTTGCTTCCCTGTAGGGCACCTTCCCCCACTGCTTTCCTGGTAAGGTCAGCATATTCTGGGGCATGTGTCTATCTAATTCCTATAGCAGTGACACTTCCCTTTCCAGTGCAGCAAGAAGCTGAGCTTTTATCAGTGGCTGCACTAGAATTTCTTTACATGGCACGAACTGGGAAAGGACTTTGTAAGAAGCAGAAGTTTGAGCATTGTTTCATCATTAAAAGACAGGAGTAGAAATACCCTGAACATCGACGTGGGTTGCTCAGCCTCTATGAAGCTCAGTTTCCTTGTCTGTAAAATGGGAATAATTATACAGGATCCACTTTTAAGGTTGTTGTAAGGGTAGAGGTAATGCATGCAATGTGCCTAATCTGGAGAAGTATTCCAACTGTGAACAAAGGGCATAAAGGACTTTGTTTCTGTTATCGATGGCATAGTACAAACTACCCCCAAACTTAGTGGCTTAAAATAACAATGATCTATTTCTCAGATTCTACGGATTAACTGGACTTTACTGGGTAGTTCTTCTGCTTCACATGGTGTAGACTGAGGTCACTTACGTTGCTACATTCAGCTGGAAGCTTGACTGAGATTGGAGTTTCCAGAAGCACCTCTCATTCTCTGGGCCCTTGATCCATGTAGGGACAAAACATAGAAGTGGAAAAAAGCCTCTCTATTTTTTTTTTCCTTTTTGATAGTATGTCTCTGAGTCTGACTTAATCCCACAATTATCACAGGAGAAGCTCTTCCACTTTTTATTGGTCAGAAAAGCTCTATTTTCTATTACCGGGTGACAGACGAGTACAAACTTAGCTGCTTAAAACAATACCCATTCATCACGTCACAGTTCTGTGGGTCAGAAGTCCAGACAAGCTCTACTGAGCTCTTTTCTTTTAAGGCCTCAAAAGGCTGAAGTCAAGATGTTGGCTCAGCTGGTGCTTGTCTGGAGGCTTGAGGGAAGAATCCAAGCTCTTTACAGTTGTTGGCACAATCCAGTTCCCTGTTTCCTTGTTGGCTGTCTGCTGGGGCCACTCACTGCTTCTAGAGGGCACCCATATTCTTTCTCATCATGCCCCCTTCATTTTCAAACCAGCAACAGAACATATGAACCTTCCCATGCTTTGAATCTCTCTGTCTCATTCTGTTGTCACCCAGAGACAGCTCTCTGCATTTAAGGGCTCCTGTGATTAGATCAGGTCCACTCAGATAATCCTCCTTTTTTTTTTGTTGCTGTTATTTCTAAATACTTTTTAAAAATTTTAATTGACAAAAATTATATATATATATTTATGGGGTACAGTATCATGTTTCGATATATATATATACATTAGAAAATGATTACATCAAGCTAACTTAACATGCCTACTATCTCTCGTGCTTATCATTTTTTTGTGGTGGGAACATTTAAAATCTTCCCTCTTTGCAATTTTGAAATGTACATTATATTATTACTAATTATTGTCACCAGGCTGTGTGATACATCTCAAAAACTGATTCCTCCAGTCTAACTGAAACTTTATACCCTTTGACCAACATCTTTCAATCCCTCCCTCCTCTGTCCCTAATCCCTGATAACCACCGTTCTACTCTCTACTGCTATGAGTTTGACGTTTTTAGATTCCACATATAAGTGAGATCATGTGGTATTTGTTGTTCTGTACCTGACTTATTCTACTTAGTATAGTGTCCTCCAGGAGCATTTATGTTGCCACAAATGGCAGGGTTACCTTCTTTTATAAGACTGAATAGTATTCCATTGTGTATATATGCCACATTTTCTTTATGTGTTCATATGTTAATGAACATTTAGGTTGATTTCGTATCTTAGCTATTGTGAATGATGCTGCAAAGAACATGAGAGTGCAGATATCTCTTTGACATACTGATTCCAAGTTTTTGGATATATTCCCAGAAGTGAATCACCCTATCTTAAGGTCAACTGAGCCATATAACATGACACAATCATGGGGTGGGGATGATTTTAGCAGGTCATAGGGCCTGCCAAGATTCACGGGGAGAGGCTGGGAGGGTGGCATATGTGTATAGGAAGGACAATTTTGGAAGTCATAGTTACAGATTAATTAAAGTGAGCAGCAGAAAGTTTTATGACTTTCTTAGCCATTTCTTTCCATTCCTTTGAAATGGGTAACCCTAGATATGGGACCCATAAGAACAGGTCATCTGTCCTGTTCACTGCTGCATTCCTCATGCCTAAAAAGTGTCAGACGAAGTTCTAATAAGTGTTTGTTGAGTGAATGAATTACCATTTACAATGTGAAGTGGTCCAAACCTAGGTATAGGGTAGACATGGGATAAACTTTCACAGGTGATGTTCATTCCACTCTTTTGTTCTCAGAGTGCTCTCATACAAATTAGTTATCAGTGAACAACTCAGTAATCTGAGCAAGGCAGATCTTGGAGGAAGAGTCAGAGAAGAGTCCATTTCTACTCTTGAGAAGAAAAAGTACATAAAGACCATGGACAATGCTAGTCAGTAGAATTATTTAGTGAGAGATAAAGTCAGTAGAGAAATTATTTAAATATTCAGAGGACGGAATAAGTGCAGCCTTTAATGGAGGAAGTGCATTTGATTTGGGTCTCAGACAGTGAGTAGAATGTGGATGCACACAGTGGAGGGTGAAGGTCATCTTAGAAGGGAAAAATAAACTGCACCAAAGCAATAAGATGAGAAATAAATCAACATATGTTTAGGGAATTAAAAGAAAAAAGTTCATTTGGTTGAGAGGGATGGAGTAGAGAGATGCTGGGTAATACATTTGGAAATGTAGATGGCAACCTAGTTGTGGAGGGTCTAGAATTCCAGCCTAGAGAATTGGACTTTACTTTAGACAATAAGGAAGTGGAACAGATGGTTACTTCCCAGCCCGCACCCATTAGACCATTTCAGCATGCTCTATCAACTTCCAAATGCCAGTTTTTGTACTCTCTGCTCGAGGACTTTTCTGGAACCTTGAAAAGCTGCTCTGGCTATGAGTGACAGTCAAAAAGTACTGTGCACTTAAATCTCTCCCCCGAGGAGCAGTCCTCAACCAGTGACTGATAGAAAAGTAGTGCCTCAATACCCCCACTCGGTGTATTAGTTTCCTAGGACTTCCATAACAAAGTATGATGAATTTATGGCCTTGAAATATAATGACAGAAATTTATTGTTTCACAGTACCGGAGGCTGGAAGTCCAAAATCAAGTTGTTGGCAAGGCCACGCAAGGCTCTGGGACTCTGGCTAGAATTCTTCCTTGCCTCTTTCTAGCTTCTGGTGGTAGTTGTCAACCCTTGGTGTTCTTTCGCTTGCAGTTACATGACTCCAATCTCTGCCTCCATCTTCACATGGTATTCTTCCTTTGCATCTTCATACCATCTTCTTATAATGACAACAGTCATATTGAATGAAAGGCCAACCCTACTCCAGTATGATCACATAGTAAATAATTAAACTTACAGTGACTCTGTTTCTAAACCAGGTCACATGCTAAGGTACCGGGGGTTAGGACTCAACATACCTTTTGGGGGGGAAACAATTCAACTCACAACACTTAGGGTGGGAAGATTCTGCAGTATGAATTTCATGCCATTTCCCAGAGTTTCTGCAAAGGATTAAGCTCCGGTTGTCTGCTGTCGTAGGTGACTCCATAACACATGCTTATTGGCTGCCTTCTCTTCCTCCTATCACTCCTCTATTTCTCTGCATCACTTAAGTAAACTGTGCACTCAGTCCTTGTCTCAGGTCTGTTTCTAGAGGAAACCAAACAAAAATAATGAGTCACTAAAGATATTTGATGGTGGACTGACACACTCAAAACTCACCTTGTGGACTTTAGTTGGCAGTATAACAATGTTTAAGCTTGGTGAGTGACACATAAAGTGTACTGGAGTTGAATAGAGGCAAAGTGATGCTGCATTTATTTCAATTCTACACTGGGCATAAAAGAGATAGACCTTGTTGGTACACAGGAGGGTATCTGACTTCCTATAAATCCTGTTGGTATCTGCCTCTCAAGTTCTCATTAGAACCAGCAAGTTACACACCTTCACCAAGCACTCTAACAAATAGCTTTAAGCCCTTAATTATATTATCTGAGATTTATACTGTTTATAAAAACAGTCCTGGTAGAGGCAAGGTTCAACTTGGTCAATTTAAGGATCATTCCTTTATATGGATTAGCCTCAGGATTTTTTATACTCCTAGCTTACCTAAGGATTGTTAAACACGTTATTTCTGAAAAATTCTCTTTGTCCCAATTCCTCCATCAATTTAATTTAGTACTTATTAAACATACCGCAAGGAGTTGTTATTTCAAAACAAGAAAGTAGAAAACAAATGGTTGTGCCTCAAAAAAGCAAAACTCAGTCTCTGTGTCCTGTGCCTTTCAGAGAATTCTCCAGTAGTGATCATGAATGCAATAGTTATAAATCCCTTTCACATGTGAACAATCATTTGTGACAACCTTGAAACTAAGATCTAGATGAGCAAAGAAATATGTAATCAACCCTTTGATCTTTGTGTAATGGTCCTTTCTGATTCATTTAACAACTGAATCTCTGAGAACTTGCTCCTCGTTTTCTTAGCCAGCAATCTGGCCAGAAGTGGAATCCTTTGCCTACATGTAAGGTTTTGTCTTTTTGGAGCACCATATCTGAGATCATGCCCTCCACGTTTATACAGCTGTGGCAGCATTAGCACTAGAGCCGAGATGAAGGGGCCCACAAGGTTCAGTTTCTGATTAGGTGTGCTGTTTTTATGCTGTGTGGCTTACAGCTCATGTGTTTGCTATATCAGATATTATGTTCTGTGTTTTGTTCCAGCAATGGTTCATTTATATATGTAACATTAACTCTTAGCATTGAAATTTACCCATAGGAAATATTTAATATATGCTTGTTAAATAAATGGATTGCTTAGAAATCTCCTAAGATGACGTATATAACAGAAGATAAAACCCTGATGGGTGAGCTTAGAGTTGAATATAACACATGGAAGATGAGGTTGGCCACCATGAAAAGGAGCCACATAATCGGCTGCTAAGAACGTTGACTATGCATAAAGAAAATATGAAAATAGTCCTCAAGGAATCATAGCTTTGTCTAGGTACTTTTTACTGGTAATGTGTAATGTGTTTGTGAGCTAACTCTATTTAATTTGTTTGGACAAATGATATTTACTTAACAAGGGAGCTGGGGAGTAACAATGTAAGAAAAAGGAAATGGAGTGAAGAGATTTTAGCAAATCTGTTTTGTTCAGTAGTGATGGATGTTTTGCATCAAATAAAGCCCAATTCTTAGAGGAGATTGCCCTTACTTAGAAAAGCATCTGTTCTACTTATGATATGTATGTGTGTGTGTGTATATATATATATGTACGTGTGTGTGTATATACACAAACTATATATATGTACTATATATACTATATATATGCACTATATATATATACACACTATATATATACACACAAATGCTGTATATATATATTCTCTCTCTCTCAAATCTTTGTGTAATGGTCCTTTCTTACTTATTTAGCAGCTGAATCCCTGAGACCATGCTTCCCTGTTTTTCTTCGCCAGCTCTCTGGCTAGGAGTGGAATCTTTTGCCTGCCCACATACACATACATACAGACACACACACACACATATATATATATGAATAATATACAAGGGCTGTCTGAAAAGTATCCAACCATTGTTAATATAACAAGAATGATTATGTGGCTGGATACTTTCTGGACAACCCTTGTATGGCTCTCCCCAGTATATATGTAGGTATATATACTATGTACTACAGTCTACCAGATACTACAGTACTATGCTACAAATATATACATGTACACACATGTGTAACTTACTGTTAATATCATATTAAGCCATAGTGGTCATGTAATGGCTAAATTGTCATGTCTTTGTCATGCTTTACTCATGGATGCTTAGTGGTGTTAGCCAGGGAGAAACACTATGTTGCCCAAAGTAGGGAGCCAACATGGGGGAGTGCTCTGCTGAAAGAAGCTGGAGGATCAGAGAGATACGGGTCATCCCTGAGTTCACAAACAAAGCAGGTGGCCTTTTTGTTTTATGTACCAGAGAGGCAAAGCCTCTGTAAAGATTACGCTGAAAGAGAAGGTTATATGGTGGAAGATGCAGAAACTCAGGACTATTTTCAAATAGTAAGCAAAGACCCTGAAACAATACGGTAGCCACCATCTGTAGAGCTCCTACTCTGTGTCAAACATCACATGTGCCTCACTGGTAAACCTGGGCACAGTGCTGTCTGATAGGTGTGCCCACATTTTAGAGTTGAGAAGGTAGATGTGAAGTGGGCTACAGGTAATAACTTGTAAGAGGCAGAACAAAGATTCAAAACTAGGCTTGTGTGGTTTCACAAATCTGAAATCTTCGCAATACACTGCCATGTAATGCCTTAGCACAGAACAGAACAAGACAGGCTCTATCTGATATGTCAAAGAGGGCCAGCAAGCTTGTCAAATGGAAGAGGAACTCAGATCAGGAAATTTCCACAATAGAGGTTCTGGGCTATTAAGAGATTGCTAATAAGGAGCGAATTGGACTGGTATTAGAATCCACTGAGTATCCTTATACTTGTAAATAAATAACTCTATTTTGTCATTTAGGAATGCATATATTTAAAAAATCTCTTTCAGAATGGATCACAGATATTGATCTTGCTCTAAAGAGGGAATCTAAGACTCTGCCCTCCAGAGCAGCCAAAACCCTTTGATCAGATCAGTCACCCTTGATTTAGACTATTGTCATTATAGGGCTTGGTCACTCTATAGGCTGCAGTTGCCACAAACAAACAAAAGTTGCTGTCTTCAAGGAACTTCCCTTTATGAAAAACAGCCTTAAACTTGTGAGAACTGACCACACTTGTCTCCCTTCTATGAGAACTCCTGCATTTTGTCACACCATGAGACCAAAAGGCTTCAAGTTTATGAAAGACATGGAGTGTTTTTCACACATCCTATATAACATGTCGTTTGAGACTGATGTGACAAAATGGAGTCTGTAGAGAAATACTCAGTAAGATTTATAAAAGGGATTACCATTTAAACAAATAAAAATAGCACCTATGGTCCCATAAGAGATACCACAGTTTATAAATGTTATTAGGGGTGATCATGCTGTTTCTGGACATAAAAGCCTCACTAGCTAAGTTAGGAAGAAATCCCTTCCTCCTGCTACCTGGGCAAGATATTTCAAGTCTTCCTCCTGTCCTCAACCTGGCCTTGGCAGTTAGCAGATCCCGCTCTGTGACCCACAGATCAGTCTCTGTAAGCAGCAGAAAATAGAAAGTATCTGTAATCAAGCCTGGAGGAGCTGTTCCAAGTCTGAATTTACCCAAGGGGATCTTCAGAAAGGGCAGAAAGAAAGCCAAGGTATGCAAATAAAGCTAGGCAAGGGGAAAGATTAAATGTTGCTATTTGAATGCATAAACCTCTTCATGTTTAATAAGTACTCACAGATCTGGGAAAGAAAAATTTTCAGAGAAAATATTTATACATAGTATTCCAACTGAGCACCTTGTACCCTGAGGCCAGTACTGGGTCTCTATATTTATAGTAGTACAGGAGCCCTTGCTTTGGTTTCCAGTTTAGTATCCTAGTTTTTCCAGGCATGGGCTGCTAATTTGCACTGTTTTACCTGCCCAGTGTCTACCACCACCCCAATCAATATTATCAACTTGATTTATTTTAGGGAACCATTATTTCCCCAATATTAATCCAGGTACTTTGGGTAGAACTGGCCTATTCCTTGCTCCCAAGTCTAGGGGTGGGCACAAGACTCAGACTTGCTCACTCAGCTGTCCCACAACTGGTCAGTACCCTAATTCTGATGAGTCAGAAGACACATGACTCAGGTTGGTCCAAAGAGATTCAATTGTGAGAATTTTTTTTCCCCTGGAACTATTGAAAAAGAGGAGCTATCTTCCTATTAGAGTTGATATCTGAGCTGGTAGGAGGTAAACATAGAGTGGTAGGCACTTTGCCACCATGAGGGGGAGCCATCATGTAGGAAAGCAGCATCCAGCAATGGAGAGAAACTGAGTCTTGATGACATCTGAGTTCCCAGATTGGGCCACACCTGCAGCTAACATATCTCTGGATTTTTAGGTACTATTCTAACAGATCATCTTTCATCGGTCAGGCCATTTCAAGTTAGGCCACTTTCAACTAATACATTCCTGATGAATATATTTCTCAAATCTTATTTATTTAATTATTTCAGCATATTACAGGGGTACAAATATTTAGGTTACATATATTGCCTTTGCCACACCCGAGTCAGAGCTTCAAGCATTGGTATTCACTGCTCAACACTTATATGTACATATGGCAGTAATACTCATTAGGTGTCGGGCAGGTGGGACAGGAGAAGGGGTGGGTATATTCACACCTAATGGGTGCGGTGCCCACTATCTATCTGGGGGATGGACATGTTTGAAGCTCTCAAGTCTCTTTTATTTTATTTATTTATTTTTTCAAGTCTCTTTTAGAGTTTGCCCCTAAACTTCAGCCATCCAAGTTGGCTTCCTGATGTCACACATTTTTGATTCTGGGGATTACTATAAATCTTCTAATTTGTTTCTTTAGACCAGTAATTCTCAATGGAGGGTGATTTTGCTTCCTAAGAGATATATGGCAGTATCTGGAGATGTTTTTGGTTATCATAAATGAGAGTAGCTGGGTACAGACCAGGGCTACTGCTAAACATTCTGCAATGCATAGGACAGCATGCATTATCCAGCCACAAAAAATTATCCAGCCAAAATGTCATTAGTGCTGCTATTGAGAAACTGTGCTTTAGATATTACAATTAGGCTGTATCCTAGGCATTAATAGTGTCCACCATTCAGTCATTCTTCATTCATTCAACAGTCATAGATGAGGCACCTCTGCTAAGCATTGTGATAATATCTGGGGATGCAGCAATAGTCAGAGCATAGTCCTTGCTGTCAGGGAACTCAGAGATGTATTCATATTTGACTCACCGGTCTCATCCTCTTACTGCTTGCCTCAGCTGTCCTCCCTGAGCCTCTGATCCACCTTGGGACTCTGTCTAGTCTCTGGATGTTGGACATCTTGAACATAGTCCATTCTGTTTCCTCTTGAATTGAATCATGACAAATAACATTCATTATCCCAAATAGCTGCTTTTAGCACAGCAATGCATCGTCAATTGTAATGGCAGTGGAGAATTTTGCACGGGCTAAAGAAACCTGAGGTTGTTCAGCATTTTTTTTTTTTTTTTTTTTTTTTTTTTTTTTTTTTTTAGCTTCATGGAAATCTTTCTCTGGGGAAGCAGCAGAACATAATTATGCCTTTTTGGCTCCATGATGTGGTGAGTAATGGATGCTGGTTGAAAGGAGACCATTTATAAGAGTAGGGGAAGTGAATGCAAATTTGGTGTTCAGTCTAGAGTATATGTAGTATATAATTTTGGAAAACTGCTTGCTAATGTCTTGTGTGTAACTTCTCAAGGTGTCCCTTCAGCAAAATAATGCTAGTGGTGTATTTCAGATCTCAGAAATTCAGTCTAAGGAACTGGATTTGTGCGTGAACAAAGGGGAGGGGAAGAGTGACAGGAGTGTATGTTTTTTTCCTTAGTGAATCAGATGGACAAAATAGGTACCGTGGAATGTTTTGTGATCGCTGTTTCAAAAACCTGGTCATATATTTTTAGCCTACAAAACCTCTGCTCTGACAAGTTTCCTCATGGGGACACGCTGCAGGTGCTGAGAAAAGGGAAGCCCAGCGCTGCTTTCTCACGACGTGACAGCAGGCAAGGAAAGCCCTTTTGAATTCTAGCCGTGATCTTCCTAGAGTTTACATGGCCACGGACTCTAGCTTTGCAAAGTTATCTTTTAAAGATAAAACAAAGGTCTCCTGGGGTCAGGCTGGCTGCTAAGAAGGGCAGGCAGGGAAGATTGAGGTGATGAAGGAGTGAAGGCTATGATCTAATAAAGGCAAGGCAAGCATTGCTCCTTCAGAGCAACATGTTTATAATTTATAATTGGAGGTGGCCAGAGGCATGACCCCACTGAGTTTCTTAATTTGTCATCGTTAAATAGCTCCACACTCAATGAAACTAGAGACATAGTTAAGCCTTGCATGAATTCTACAGAGTTGGAGTGTGGTAGGGAAAGAGGTCCTCACAGGCCTTTTAGCCAGATCATTTGTCAGTAGTAGAGCTGGCATGTGCCATTGCTTTCATCATGTGTGAACTCCAAGTGCTGCCAGATTAAAAATATGTTCCCCTTTCTTTTCTTTCTTTTAATTTTGCGCTAGTGCAGAAAGACTATTAAAATGGAGTCCAGGCTGGGCACGGTGGCTCGTGCCTCTAATCCTAGCACTTCAGGAGGCCAAGGCAGGAGGATCGCTTGAGGCCAGGAGTTCAAGAACAGCCTGGGCAATATAGTGAGACCCCGTCTCTACAAAAAAATTTAAAAGTTAGCTGAGTTTGGTGTCCTGTGCCTGTAAGCCCCAACTACTTGGAAGGCTGAGGGCAGGAGGATCACTTGAGCCCAGGAGTTCAAAGTTGCAGTGAGTTATGATCAAACCACTGCACTCCAGCCCAGATGACAGAATGAGACTCTATTTCTAAAAACAAACAAACAAACAAACAAATAAACAAACAAAAAACCCAAACAGACAAATAAATAAATAAAATGGGATGCAATTTTCTCTTTTTGAAATCACAACACTATTGAAGATGTCTAAGCAATGAAAGGTACAAATAATGACAAAAATATATTTCATGCTTGTCAAACACTGTGCATACTACATCCATTATCTAATTTAATCTCTATGAAACAGATGCAATCATTATTTTCATTTTATTGATACAAATGCAGTATCTTTGGTTTAATCCATCACTGTATCTCTCCTGGAATAGCACCTATAATGTAGGGGTTGTCAAATGAATATTTGCTGAATAATTTGTGAAACAAATGATGATCTAAGAAAGACGAAGTACGTTTCCCCCCTCCTCCCACCCACTTCTTGTGATGGTAGAATATCTTGCTGCAGATACCTTTCAACTGAGAACAACTAACTGGATGGAATATTGAAAAAATAATATGTTGGAAGTTAAAAAACAGCAACCCAGTTATCCCTCAGAAAAGTCATAAAGAGTTAAAATTCTGAATGGAATGGAGGCATAGATACAGGAGACTAAAATTGCTACATTCTTTCCCCCTTGAAACTAGTGCCTTCCAAAGCAGGGCCAGAGAACCTGAGAAGATGGGAAGAGCTTTCAGAAATTTTACAAGGCTGAGGTACAAATACAGGAGTTCATTTTTCACCAAGATGAAGAGTTCCTACAATCACCCTGACGATGTTGAGGTTTTGCAGACCTGATTCAAATTCCAGTTCCACCACTTTCTAGCTGGGCGTGTTAGTGCACACTGGTTTTCTTTTGGTTGTTGTTAATAAACTTATATTGAAGCATCATCATTGTATACCTTGAGTTGACACAAACCGAACACACACATTTAACCGCTACCCTGATTAAGAAATAGAATCCCTGGAAACCTCTTTCATGCCCCCTTTTCCCAAAATAATCACTACCCTGACCTCTAATACCTTTTCCCAAAATAATCACTACCCTGACCTCTAATACCATAAATAAATTTGCCTGTTATTTAGTTTTATATAAATGTCTGGCTTTTTTAAAATCCACTTTTGTTTGAGGGGTTCATCTCTATTGCTGTGTGTAGCCATATTTTATTTATTTTCTGTTGCTATTTATGATACCACTTTATGGCCCAACATAAAGTGAATTTTGGTAAATTTTCCATGTGCACTTGAAAAGAATGCATATTCTGCAAGCATTGGGTGCAATATTCTATATACATCACTTAGGTCAAGTTTGTTGATTTTTTCTATCCTTACTGATTTTTGTGGTATTTTTCTATCAATTACTGATAATTGTGTACTAGTATTTCTCATTATAAGTTGGAAGAATCTCAGAAACCACCTGGTTTGCTTTTTCAATTTTACAGGTTATAAACTGAGGTTAAGAGAAGGAAATAGATGGACTGTACTTTGACTAAATAAATATCATGTGCAGGCAATGACCAAGGCTCTTTGTACCTGTTGTCTCATTAAATCCTCACCAGAGCACTATGAGGTAGGTAAGATTTTCAAAATTTTACAGATGAGAAAGCTGAGACACAATGATGTTAAGTAACCTTCTCAGATCTCTCTGGATGCTACAATGTGCCATGTTATCTCCTAGGGCTCAATACCTTGCCTACATATTCCCAGAACCTTGGACTGATTGCCAGTCATTCCACAGGTGTTAATTCAGGTCTTCCTGTGTTGCTCAGTGTTTTGGGAGCTGGGGCATTGAGGTTAAAAGAAAAAAGGCATGGCCATTTTTCCTGCAAAATTCACAGGCATATCAAGATGTAAATGAACAGTTATGAATTCTACCCAAAGGAAAACTTCTCATGTCCTAAACACGAGTTCGGATTTTATCTGGAAAGCACTGGGGAAACCCTACAGAATTTTTGCCAAAGCATGGAGGCTGAGCATTAATTCCAGCAAAAGTTGATGGCAGCCTGAATTGTGGTCATGACAGTAGAAATTGAGATCAGGGTATAGACCCAAGGGGGATGTAGACAGCACACCTGGGAGTAAAACAGTGCTTTTTCCATCTTTACAGTAACCAGTGTAGATGTGCCCTATGGAGATGTGTTTATTATCACTGGAAAATCAGTGCAATTAAAGCAACTTCTTATAGCAGAATCTCAGTAACCCTAACTCTCTGAGCCATTCTCCCTGTAGTAGAACAATGACTCAAGGACTACAGCAGGAGCATCTGAAAGCAGAGTAAATTTGGGCACAAAGAAAGGGTTGTAGGTCAGGGATACCTCTCATCGCTGATCACACCCTTTCCCACCAAAATTGCCAATAGTTTGAGGAGATTGCTTCATGTTCAAACATGGCTGCCGACTAGTAAGTGTGTGACCATCCCATGGTTATTTATTTATTTTTCTTTTTTTCTCTTCTTTGTCAGCATCTGGTCAACTCAAGGACTGAGAGATGTGCAGATTCTCCTGTATTACTGGGAACAGAGCATTTCTGAATAGGCCAAACAGTCACCAGTGAGTTTCCCTTTATCTTATCTGCAATAGAATTGAGCTCTGCACACTTTCTGGCTTCAGAGATAATCTCCTTTGGGAGCACCAGGCCTTTGTCTACACAGCAACTTGCTCACATTTCAGCTCACACCCAGCAATACTGGCCTTGTTCTGTAATCTGGTTTTCCAGTTGTTCTTTAAGGGCCTTATATTTGTTTTAAATTTTATTTTATTTTAACACCTTCAAATAGGGATATTTCTAAAATACTTTATTCTTTTTTTCTATTAAAAAGCATAACTTAAAATAGTGAAATTTTTTTGGATGATGTAAAATTAGTATCATGATCACTAGTGTTTGCACTTGCTCTGATAGTACAATACTCTTGTTGCTCTTGGAGTGTTTGATGTTATACAAAAAGCCTCCATTCTATTACATTTTAATATATTAATATGTAGCTCTGTCTCCTGGTTTTACAGTTATGTCTTGGTAAGGATTTTGAATCTTCAGCTTCTAGACTAATAGCATGTCGAACCCGACAGGGCCATGCTTGTATCCCCTTCTGAGTAACGCATGGGTTTTGTGATAGCCTGACCACATCATATTTCACTTGCTGAAACACTGAAACCTGTCTTGGTAATTGATGGTAAATGGTAGGATAAAGAAGCAAGTGAACTTTCAAAATTAAGGATACGTTTCTGGAGGCATTCTTTGTCTAGGTTTGCAGTGAATTTTACCTACTTGGTTAATCATTGTACTATAACTTCTTTCAGATTTTTAAAATTGTTCATAACTTCTGCTTCATTTTAGAATATTTGATATTCAGAGTCCCAAAATTGTAGGTCTCTTGGTGTAAGATTATGCTCTTGCTCCTCTAATACCTTTCTTTCTCCTTTAGATTCAGCTTCCTTGTACAGATATATTCATGATTAATTTAGGATAGACCAAATGTCTGAAAGTGATAGTGTTGGGGACTAGGACGATGATTTTGAACAGTGGTACTTGACCTTTTCGGCACATGATAGATATCAAATATTAGGATAGCAAATATTAGGATACCTAGCACAAAATTCAAAATGACACTAGCTAAGACAGATGTAATTGTAACACAATCACATCTACAACAGCACAGCAGTGTCTTGTAACATCTATGAAAACATTCACACTTGCTCATTTTGTTCTCTTTTAGCATCAGACTATTGTTAAATATAACTACTTGCTGCCCTGATGTCAGACTCTTATAATATACTTAGAAGACAGACTCCCATGTTCCAGGAGACACCCAGTCTTCCAGCTCAATAATCTGCATGCTTCTGCCTCTTGCCTCAACATCACAGCGATCATGCATATGCCCAAAAGAAATACAAATAGGATTCTATTTGTTGATCAAAAGAGCAATGTGCTGGTGAAAAACCCTTATTAAAGTATCATATGCAGTGCTGTTGTTGACTATATTTAATTCTGTGGGAAAATCTACAATTGACTATAGATTCTTATTTTTAACAACTTTAACTCACATCCTCCCATTGCCCTGATTAGTATATTTTTCCATTTTCACAGATGAAAGAAAAAAAGAGAATGAAGAAGAAAATGGGTTCCTGAGTTGTCTTTTTTTTTTTTTAAAAAAAACACACAGATATTATGTGCTTAATAGGTCATAACCTAGTAATGTGTGTGTATCATTTAAAAATCCCACACAGAAAGGAGTGTGCATATGACCAGTCCCTTTTTGCTTTGTTTTGCTTTCCAATGAATATTATATCCTGGAGTAAGGTCCATTTTACACCGGTAGCACTACCTTATTTTTAAAAATGATTGTATGCTATTGCTTTTTATGGCGATATCATGATTTATTTAATCAGACCCAAAATAGTAAGCATCTAGGTTGCTTCTACAGTTTTGCCCCTGCAAATAACACTGCAAGGTATGTCCGTATGTTAATTTACAGTCTACAAGATACCTATAAAGGTAACATCTGAATTTCCTCAAGTCCTATAAAATTCTCCTGGACCTATAACATGACTTCATAGGTAAGAGAGGAGAAACGGAGACAGTAGACGTTAAACCCCCACCCACATCTCCACCACTGTAACCTGCACCCTTCTTATTTATTCTCCATTAATACCTCACTACTTGGAAATCCCCTTAACATGCCGTACTGGTTCACAGCTTCCTGCTTGCTTCTAGGAGTGCTTTCTGCATTGAACACCTAACAAATTTCTATTCATCTTCTAAAACCTATTCACACATCACCACTCCTTTGAAAACATCTTCCCTCCACTACTGGAGTTAATCATTCCTTTTCATCCCCTTCTTGGCAGTGCCCTCTTCCTTGTACATACTTCTATAACTGCCCAAATAACATTTATTATACGGACTCTGAGATCCCGGCAGGTTAGGACTATGATTTATCTGTCTTCTCGTCTTTAATGCTAAGTAGAATCATTCTTTTTTATTATTATCTATCCCTGTCCCTGACATAGTAGATCCTTAACTAATGTTGGCAAATGGCAAGTGAAAACATACTGAGTGCATTCGGCTGGATTTAAAAAAGAAAAGCATTTGGGGCCAGGAGTCAATAGTTAGTTGTGGATTTTGAGGAGATGATGGGGAGTCCTCCTTGTGGTAGAAAGGTCCCCTTGGCATGGTGCTGGCCTCAGCTTTTCTTCCTGCCTACTCTGTGTGAGTTTTTGGCATTCTATTTTCTCTGAGATTCCTTAGCTTGTCAGCATTGTGACTTTGGATGTTTTGTTTAGCTATTCAGAAAATTTCAAGTTTTAAGGAAACATAATAAACTTGATAGAAGGGACAGGATTACACCAAATTAAAAATCTTGGACAAGAAAGAAAAGGTGACCAAAAAAAGGCTTAACAGATCTAAGAATGTTTATTATATGTAATGAGGTTTGAAAAGGAACATGTGTCTACATGAGATTATCCAAGGGAAATCCTTGTTCTAAGTGTGCTGCATTACTGTTAATTCTATTAGAGAAGAAACAAGTGATTTCTGCTCTCAAAGTGTGTGTCAAAGACTCATTTTTAATTTTTAGTATAATTGCCCTCTATACTTCCAGTATTCTCAAATAATATTCTAAATGACTGATTTTTTTAAAACCACAGATTACAGACAAATGAACCTTTAATTTAAAAAAGAAAGCATCTACTTTAAAATACTGTGCTTGATTTATTTTTTGCAAAGAATAAACTTCAAATTAAATAGCTCTTACTGTAATTAAATGGAAATTTCTTTCAAATAAAAGTATTTTAAAGCCAAATTTGCAGTTATTGCTGTAGTGATAATCAAGAACTTGTAAACCAATATATTAGACACAATATATTAGTGTCTTAGATTAAAACTGAAACCCTATACCCATTAAACAATAACTTTCCATTTCTTTCTTCCCCCAACCTCTGGTAACCACCATTCTACAGTCTATCTCTATGATTTTGACTACTCTAAGTATTCCATATAGGTGGAATCACACTGTATTTGTCATTTTGTGACTGCCTTATTACACTTAGTATTAATATAATGTCCTCAATGTTCATCCATGTCATAAGCATATGTCAGAATTTCCTTCCTTTTTAAGACTGAATAATATTCAACTGTATGTATATACCATATTTCACTTATCCATTCATCCGTTGATGGATACTTGGGTTGCTTTCACATTTTAGCCATTGTGAATAATGTTGCTATGAACGTGGGAGTGCAAATATCTATTCAAGATTTTGTTTTTAATTCTTTTGGGCATATAATCAAAAGTAAAATTGCTGGATCACATGGTAATTTTTTTCAGGAATAGCCATACTGTACTCCATAGCTGCTATACTATTTTCCTTTCCATTTCCACAAATGTTGCATGAGGTCTCCAATTGCTTCAGGTCCTCACCAACACTTGCTATTTTTTGGTTTTCTTTCTTTCTTTCTTTCTTTTTTTTTTTTTTGATAGTGGCCATCCTAATGGGTATAAGGTGGTATCTCATTGTAGGTTTGATTTGCATTTCATAATTAGTGATGTTGAACATCTTCTCATATGCTTGATGGCCATTTGTGCATCTTCTTCGGAGAAATGGCTATTCAAGTACTTTCACCATTTTTAATTGACAAATAATAATTATAGGTATTTATGGGGTACATAGTGATGCTTTGATATAGTTAATGTATGGTGATCAGATCAGGGTAATTAGTATATCCATCACCTCAAATATTTACCACTTGCTTGTGTTGGGAATATTCAATATCCTTTGTCTAGCTATTTGAAACTATATAATGTATTATTGTTAACTACAGTCATCCTTCAGTGGCATAGAACACTAGAAGTACTCCTATCTAGCTGTAATTTTGTATCCTTTAAGAAATCTCTCCTTATCCCTCTCTTCCCCCCTTAACTTCTCAGCCTCTAGTATCCTCTATTCTACTTTTTACTTCTATGAGACCAGCTTTTTTTTCAGCTTCCACATATGCATGAGAACATGTGATGTTTAATTGTTTGTTCCTGGCTTATTTCACTTAATATAATGTCCTCCATGGTGCCATGGATGACAGGCTTTCATTCTTTTTTCTTTTTTATGGTTGAAAAGTATTTCATGGTGTATATATACCACATTTTCTTTACCCATTTATCTGTTGTTAGATACCTAGGTTGATTCCATATCTTGGCTATGGTGAGTAGTGCTACAATAAACATAGGGTTGCAGATGTCTCTCCAATATAATGTTTTCCTTATCTTTGAATAAATACCTAGTAATGAGATTTCTGGATAATACAGTAGTTCTATTTGTAGTTTTTTGAAGAATCTCTATACTGTTCTCCACAGTGGCTATACCAGTTTGCATTCCCACCAACAGTGTATAAGAGTTCCCTTTTCTTCATGTCCTTGCCAGCATTTGTTATGTTTTGTCCTCTTGATAATAGCCATCCTAACTGCAGTTAGATGATACCTCATTGTAGTTTCTATTTGCATTTCCCTAATGATTAATGATGTTGAACATTTTTTTCATAGATATGTGGGCTATTTGTATGTCTTCTTTTGAGAAATATCTGTTCAGATCATTTACCCTTTTTTAATCAGATTTTTTTCTTTTGATGTTTCAGTTCCTTGTATATTCTGGATGTTAATCCTCTGTTGAATGAGTAGTTTGCAAATATATTCTCCCATTATGTAGGTTGTATTTTCACTCTGTTGATTGTTTCCTCTACTGTGAAGAAAGTTTTTAGTTTGATAAAATCACTTTTGCTTATTTTTGTTTTTGTTGCCTGTGCTTTTGAAGTTTTATTCTTAGCTCTTTTCCCAGACCAATGTCCTGAAGCATTTACCTTATTTTTTCTTCTAGTAGTTTTATTACTTTGGGTCACACATTTAGGTTTTTAATCTATTTTGAGTTGATTTTCCCATAGGGTGATATGTGGGGGTCTAGTTTCATTTCTCTGCATGTGTATATGTAGTTTTTGCAGCACCATTTATTGAAGAGACTATCGTTTGTCTGATAAGTATTTTTGGCAGTCAGTTGGATGTAGACATGTGGCTTAATTTCTGGGTTCTCTATTCTGTTACATTGGTCTAGGTGTTTGTTCTCATGCCAGTCGCATGCTATTTTTGTTGCTATAGCTTTGTAGTATATTTTGAAGTCTGGTAGTGTGATATTACCAGCTTTGTTCTTTTTGCTCAGGTTTACTTTGGTTATTCAGCATCTTTTGTGGTTCTATATACATTTTATGATTTTTTTCTATTTCTGTGAAGAATGTCATTGATATTTTGATAGGGGTTGAGTTAAATCTGTGAATTGATTTGGGTAGTATTGTCATTTTAGCAGTATTAATTCTTCCCATCCATAAACATGGGATATTTTTCCATTTGTTTGTACCCTTTCAACAGTGTTTTGTAGTTTTCCTTGTAGAGGTCTTTAACTTCCTTGTTTAAATTTATTCCTAGGTATTTTAATATTTTGAATAGCTATTGTAAATGGGATTGCCTTTTCAGCTAGTTTGTTGTTCATGTTTGGACACACTATTGATTTTTAGATATTAATTTTGTATACTGAAAGTTTACTGAATTCATTTATCAATTCTAAGAGTTTTTTGTTAGAGTCTTGGGGTTTTTCTATATATGAGATCATATCATCTGCAAACAGGGACAGTTTAGCTTTCTCCTTTCCAACTTGATGCCCTTTATTTCTTTCTCTTGACTAATTGCTCTGGGTAGGACTTCCGGCACTATGTTGAATGAGATTGGTGAGATTGGGCATCCTTGTCTTATTCCAGTTCTTAGAGAAAAAGTTTTCAGCTTTTCCTCATTCAATAAGATATTAGCTGTGAGTTTGTCATATGTTAATATCACCTTTATTATGTTGAAGTACTTTCCTTCTGTACCTAATTTAGTAATAATTTTTTAGCATGAAAGGATGTTGAATTTTATCAAAAGCTTTTTCTGCATCTATTGAGATAGTCATGTGGTTTTTAATCCTTCATTCTATTGATATGATGTATGATGTTTATTTATTTGCATACATTGAACCACCCTTGCATTCCTGGGACAAATCACACTATTATGGTGCATTATCTTTTTGATATGTTGTTGGAATGGTTTGCCAATATTTTGTTGAGGATTTTGGCATCTATGTTCATTAGAAATATTGGTTTGTTGTTTTCTTTTTTCTTTTTGTTGTGTTCTTATCTGGTTTTGGTATCCAGATTATGCTGGCCTCATAGAGTGAGTTAGGAAGAATTTCCTCTGCTTCAATTTTTTGGAATAGTTTGAGAAAAGTTGATAGTAATTCTTCTTTAAAAGTTTGATAGACTTCAGCAGTGAAGCCATCCAGTCTTCAACCTTTCTTTGCTGAAAGACTTTGTATTATATATTACTGATTCAATCTCATTACTTGTTATTGGTCTGTTAACAATTTATATTTCTTTTTGCGTCAGTCTTGGTATGTTATATGTATCCAGTAATTTATCCGTCTCTTCTAGGTTTTTTAATTTATTGGTGTATACTTGTTTATAATAATCTCTAATGATCTTTTGTATTTATGTGTTATCCACTATCTTGTCTCCTTTTTTCTTGCTGGTTTTATTTATTTGCATCTTCTCTCTTTTCTTTCCCCTTAGTCTAGCTAATAGTTTGTTGATTTTGTTTATCTTTTCAAAAAAACAACCTTTTGTTGATTTTTTTTAGTCTAAATTTTGTTTATTTCTGCTCTGGTCTTTATTTCTTTTCTTCTACTAATTTTTGGTTTAGTTTGTGTTTGCTTTTCTAGTTCCTTGAGGTCCATATCTTTAGGTTTTTTTATTTGATGTAGGCATTTATTGCCATAAACTTGCCTCTTCATACTGTTTTTGCTGTGTTCCATAGGTTTTGGTATGTGGTGTTTCTATTTTCATTCGCTTCATGGAATTTTAAAATTTTATTCTTTCATTCTTAATTTCCTCCTTCACTTATTGTTCATACAGGCACATGTTGTTTAATTTCCATGTATTTTTATGGTTTCAGATGTGTCTCTTGTTATTGATATCTCATTTTATTCCATTGTGGTCAGAAAAAATATTTGCCATAATTTTGATTTTTAAAATTTTTGAGACATATTTTGTGTACTAACATAGTTAGTCCTGGAGAATGTTCTATGTGCTGATGAAAAAAATGTGTATTTTGTAGCTGTGGGGTGAAATGTTCTGTAAATGTCTGTTAGATCTATTTGGTCAATGGTGCAGTTTAGATTCAATGTTTCTTTGTTGATTTTCTATTAGATATCTGTTCAATGCTGAGAATGAGGTGTCAATGTCTCCAATATTATTGTATTGGGGTTTATGTCTCCCTTCAGATCCAATAATATTTTCATCTGGGTGTTCCAGTGTTGAGTGCATATACATTTATAATCATTGTATTCTCTTGCTGGTTGATCCCTTTATTATTATGTAGTATCCTACTTTGTCTCTTTTTACAGCTTTTAACTTGAAGTCTATTTTGTCTAATATAGGTATAGCTACTCATGCTCACTTTTGGAGTCGATTTCATGGGATATCATTTTCCATTCCTTCACTTTCAGTCTATATGTGTCTTTATAGATGAGATGATTTCTTGTAAGCGGCATATATTTGGGTCTTTTTAAAAAATCCATTCAGCCAGTCTATATCTTATAAATGGGAAATTTAATCCATTTATATTCAAGGTTATTATTGATATGTGGGGACTTACTCTTACCATTCATTGATTGTTTTCTGGCTGCTTTGTATATCCTTTGTTCCTTACTTTCCCTTTATTGTTTATTTTTGCAGTTAGGTGATTTTCTGTAGTAATATAGTTTGATTTTTTTCTCTTTCTCCTTTGTATTAACATATAAGCTCTACCAGTGAGTTTTATAGTTTCACATGTTTTCATGATGGTAGTTATTGTCTTTTCACTTCCAGATATAAGACTCCCTTGACCATTTATTTTAAGGCCAGTTTAGCAGTGATAAATTTCCTCAGTTTTTTGCTTGCCTATGAAAGATTTAATTTCTTCTTCATTTATGAAGTATAGCTTTTCTGGGTATAGTATTATTGGTTTCAAGTTTTTTCCTTTCAGTATTCTGAATATATTATTCCATTCTTTTCTGGCCTATAAGATTTATGCTGAGAAATCTACTGTTAGTCAAATGGGGATTCCCTTATATGTGCTCTGATGCTTTCCTGGTGCTGCTTTTAAAATTATTTGTTTGTCTTTGACTTTTGACAATTTGACTATAATGTGCTGTGGAAAGGACATCTTTGGGTTGAAGCTATTTGGGTTTCTTTGAGCTTCCTGGACCTGGATGTTTATCTCTCTCCCAAGACATGAGAAGTTTTCTGCTATTATTTTATTAAATATGTTTTCCTCATCTTTCCCTTCTCTTTTTCTTCTGGAATGCCTATATAATATTTGTTTGCTTAATGGTGTTCCATAAATCCTGTAGGCTTTCTTCATTCATTTTTATTCTTTTTATTTTTTGTCTACCTGTGCTATTTCAAAATACTTGTCTTCAAGTTCAGAAATTCATTCTTCTGTTGGATCTAGTTTGTTGTTGAAGTTCATAATTGTATTTTTTATTTCATTAATTGAATTCTTCAGCTGTAGGATTTCTGTTTGGTTCTTTTTTTTATGATTTCTAGCTCTTTGTTAAATTTCTCATTCAAATCATGAATCATTTTCCTGGTTTCCTTGAATCTATCTGTATCCTCTTGTATCTCACTGAGTTATTTTTAAGATTATTATTTTAAATTATTTTTCTGGCATTTCATATATTTCCTTATGATAGTGGCCTGTCACTAAAGAATTATTATTTTCTTTTGGAGATGACATGGTCCTTGGTTGATGTGTCCCTACATTGATTTCTTTGCATCTGATGGAAAGGTCACCTCTTTCAACATTATTGAGTAGGTTTTGTTAGAAAAAGACTTATTCCTATAAATGGGTCTTGGGGTGTTGATTTGGTGGAGTGTGTTGGCCTTGGTTCTAGGTGGACACAGTAGTATAGTCTTCATGTAGTATCTTCAGCTGTAATCCACACTACTGGTATCTCCAAGTTTTTCAGTGGCCTAAGCTGAGAGAGTTTGTAGTGAAAGTGATGTGGCTTTGTCAGGGGTGGACTTGCTGGGCTGTTTCTCAGGTCAAGGGTGCATGTATGCACATGGCATGTTGGACAACTTGGGGTCTGCCTCACTGGAATTGGTGCCATGGGAGTGTTACTCTGGTTGGGAACATGGTCACATGGTTGTTCAGTCAGCCTGTGAGCATGCCCACCAAGGGCAGCCCATGGGGCTGTATCTGAGGCTTATATGCAGACACATAGCTGCTGGGCTGGACTGGGAATGTGTCTGCTGCAGGTAACCCATGGGAGTCTTCCTCAGGACATAGCTGTACCTACTTGGTTGGCCTGGAAATGTGTTTGCCAGGGGCTGCTCACAGGGCTGTCTCTTAGGCCCAGGATGTGGCCACATGACTTCTTGGTTGGCTTGGGGATGTGTCTGCTGGAGGTGGCCCACAAGGCCGCTCCTCAGGCCCAGGATGCAGGCACACAGCTATTTGGCTGGTCTCTGGCATGTCTTTGGCAGGTGGCCCACTCAGTTATTTCTCAGGCCCAGGACATGGGCACACAATTGCTAAGTTGGCCTAGGACCCTGCCTGCCAGGGACAGCCTGCAGAGCTGTTTCTCAGGTTCTGGTTGTGGGCACAGGGCCATTGGGAAGATTAGGTGCTTGTCTGCAGGGACTAGGGCACCTCAGGGCAGTTACACACAGCTCCTGGGTATAGGCACATAGTTGCTCCACCAGCCCAGGAGTGAGTCAGCTGCTCAGAGGCATGAGGGCCTCTCCCACACAGTGGAAGGCATGCAGCAATTTGGCTGGCTCAAGGTTGAATTTGTCCTGGATAGTACTGCTAGACTGTTCCTCTGTCTGGAAGTGAGGGTAGAAGGAGTTGGTTTCCCTGCTATGCAGAACCTGTGTAAGATCCAATCCCGGGCCCAGGTTTTGTGCTGCTGGGGTTGTGGCATTCAGCTGCCAGTGTGGGCTTGGTGGAATGAAGACAGAGCCCCAGTGCTGGAGAGCTATAGTGGCTCCTAGCCCCAAGAACAAACTCCGGAGGTGGCTCTGGTCTCAAGATGATGCCATGCTGCTACAGCTTGGCTCATATAGAGAGTGCGTACTTTCACACTTTGCCCTCCTAATTCAGGGCAATGCAGCTGTGTGAATTCCTGGCAGCTCCTCCAACTGGAAGACTGTGGTATTCTCCTATTGTAAGGACTAGAGGTGTTTGCAGTGGCAATGGGGAGTGGTGGGGATCTTTTGCTTACCTTTTACCCACAGTGGGAAGTCCCTCTTGGCTCCAGGCAGATTTGATTTGAGTGGGGGAGACAGGGCTGCAGAGGCTGGGTGTCTCCATCTGCCCTCCTGGACTTCTGATCACCACAGGTGCGTTTCCACTCCCTCACAGAACTCCAGAATTCTCTCTTAGACACTGTAGTCTAATCTTAGCATTTTATTTATTGCCTTGGTCATTCTTGGGGTGGGGATGATTGCCAGGTGTCTGTAGTCAGTTACCTTGCTCCCAGGCTTAGAGGTTCTTTAACGCTGGGTCACTGCCTCCTTTTCGACTCTAGGTGGCGCATTAAACCCAGGTTCACCTCAGCTCCAGTGAGCCATCAGAGGGCTGCCCTTCCGAAATGGGCAGGTCCCAAAGGGGTTATCCCGGAGGTGTGGGAAGGCTGGCTAGGGGTTTGTGCCCAGGGGACCCGTGGGATGGACGTCTTGTATCGTGGTGCTGCTGAATATCCACTCTGATTTGGCGTTTCCCTTGGCCAACACCATGAAGAGAGCAGATTTTCCCCCTCTTTGTCTCTGGCTGTCCTCAGGGATATTTTTCCCTTTAGACAATCGGGATGCTTCCCGTAGGTTAAGGCAGGGAGGGACTGGTCTCCTGCTGGGGAACCCAAGTTGATGGGGAAGCTGTTGTCCATCTGGATCTCACTTTTTCCAGTATAGAAACAGTGAGTTGGGGAAAAATTTTCCACGCCGTTGGTGCCTGGCAGAATAGGGGGAGAGGCATAGCAGATGTGGAAGTCTGATTGTCTATTGACTGCTTGGAGTTTTGTCACTTCTCTGTGGCCCCGGCAACTATCTTACCTTCGTATCTGAGTTCTGGGATATTTCTGGTGATAATGTTGGTATTGTACATTTGTTGTTTGTTTTCTGTGTTGAGGAGTGAAGCCGACTTGCTTCTATGCTGCCATTTTGGAGCCCCACGTATATCTGCCCATTTTTAAATTGTGCTATTTGGTTTTTGTGTTGTTAAATTTCAGGACTTTGTATATTAATTATTTATGAGATATATACTTTGCAAATATTTTCTACCCTTCTGTGGGTTTCCTTTTACTCTGTTGATAGTGTCTTTTGATGCACAAAAGTTCTTAGTTTCGTGAAGTTCAATCTGTTTATTTTTCCTTTCGTTGCTTGTGCCTTTGGCATCGTATCCAAGAAATCACTGACAAATCAAATGTCAGAAAGCTTTTGCCCTATATTTTCTTCTAAGACTTTAACGTTTTAGGTCTTTGATCAATTCTGAGTTAATTTTTGTGTATGGTACTAGATAAGGGTCCAACTTTATTCTTCTGCATGTGAATATACAGTTTTCTCAACACCATCTGCTGAAAAGACTTTCACCATGGAATGGTCTTGGCACTCTTGTCAATCATCTAACCATATTCATGAGGGTTTATTTCTGGGCTCTCTATTCCATTCATCTATATATCTGTCTTTCTGCTAGTACCACACTATTTTGGTTACTGTAGCTTTGTAGTAAGTTTGTACTATATTTGGAAATTAAAAAGTATGAGTTTTTTAGCTTTGTTAATTTTTAATAAACTTTATTTTAGAGATGTTTTAGGTTCACAGAAAATTTGAGGGGAAGATACAGAGATTTCCCCTATATACATAACTCCACACATAAATGCCCTGCCTCATACATATATAGTTTTTTCCATTATTAACATCTCTTGTCTTTACAAGAATGATTTGGCTATTTGGGGTTGCTTGAGATTCCATATGAATTATAGAACAGGATTTTTTATATTTCTACAAAAAATGTCATTGGGATTTTGATAGGGATTGTATTGATTCTGTAGGTCACTTTGGGTAGTATGACATCTTAATATTAATTCTTCCAATTCACAAACTATGTGTTTCCATTTGTCTATGTCTTTTAAAATTTCTTTCAGCAATGTTTTGTATTTTCATTGTAAAAGGCTTTCCCCTTCTTAGTATTGTATTTTTTATTCCTTTGCACTTTATTTTATTTTTGATGTTACTATAAAATTCCTTTTCACATTGTTTATTGTTAATGTATAAAATGCAACTGATTTTTTGTATTAAACTTTGTATTCTGCTACTTTGCTGAATTCATTTATTAGTTCTAACTTTTTTTGTGGAATCTTTAGAGTTTTCTACATGTAAGATCATATCATCTGTGAGCAGAGATAATTTTAGAGCTGTATATTTTTATATCTGTATCAGATTTTACTCGTTGGTTATTTCATAATCTACTTTAGTCTTCCATTGATGGACTTTTGGATTGTTTGCAATTTTTTGCTTGTAAGGAACATAATGTAAATGTATCAGTTGGCATCAGTGGGAGTAGGAGTGTAATTACTGAATCAAGAAACATGTAATTTTAATTTTTGATAGATAAAGCCAAATTGTTCTACATAGAGAAAATACCAAATTATATCCTTCCAGACATCAATAAGGATGCTTATTGATTTTATCATTATCAACTAGGTCTGTTATAAATGTTTTAATTTTAGCAAACCAGAGTTGTAAAACTGTATTTTATTATACTTTTAGTTTGCATTTCTGTTTTTAGAAGTCAGTCATTTTCATCCAAATAGAACCATTTGTGATTTCTTTTCATATTATTTACTAACCATTAAAAAAGCTTTATTAAGGTATAATTTACATGTCATAAAATTCATCCATTATAAGTGTACAATTCAAAGATTTTTCTTAGCAAATTTATAATTTGCAATCCATCACCACAATCCAGTTTCAGAACATTTCCAGCACCCCAAATTGTAATCTTCTGCCCATTTGTAGGTAATTCCTTATCTCATACCTGGCCCTAGGAAACCATTGATCTGCTTTCTGTCTCTATCAATTTACCTTTTCTGGATATTTCATATAAGTGGAATCATACAATATGTAGTCTTTTGTATCAGGTCTCTTTCAATTAGTATAATATTTTTGAGGTTCGTCTATGCCATAGCATGTACCAGTACTTCGTTTCTTTTTATTGCTCAATAATGTCTCATATGAATGTACCACTTTATTTATTCATTCACCATTTGATGGACATTTGGACAGTTTTCAATTTTTGGCTATTGTGAATGATACTGCTATGAACATTCACTGAACAAATATTTGTGTGGACAAATATCTTCATTTCTTTTGGGTGAGTTCCAAGAAATGGAATTGCTGGGTCATTTGGTAAGTTTATGTTTAACTGCATAAGAAACTGTGTTTTGTAAAGTGGCTGTATAATTTACCTTCCTACCAGTAATAAATGAGGATTCCAGTTTCTCTACATCTTCGTCTACACTTTGAAATATCTTTCTTTTGGATTATAGCCATTCTAGTGGGTATGTCGTGGCATCTCATTGTGGTTTTACTTTGCATTTTCCTAATGACTAATGATGCTAAATATATTTTCATATGTATAGTAGTCATTTGTTTATCCATTTTATTTGTATGTAATGTCTATTCAAATTTGTCCATTTCATCTAATTTGTCTTTTTTTTTCTTGGCATAGTGGTTTATAAATTCCCTTAAAATGTTTTCAATTTCTGTAGCATTGGGAGTGATATGTCCTCTTTCATTCCTGAATTTGGTAACTTGTGTTTTCACTCTTTTTTCCCTTGCTTAGTCCAGTTAAAAATTTGCCTATTATGTTGATATTTGAAAGAAACAATTATTAGTTTCATTGCTTTTTCCCTATTGTTTTTGCTTTCTAGTTCATTGATTTATGCTCTCATCTTTATTATTTCTATTCTTCTGCTTGCTTTGAGGTTAGTTTGCTCTTCTTTTACTACTCTTTTAAGCTAGAAGCATAAGTTATTGATTTGAGAGCTTTCTTCTTTTCTGATATATGCCTTTAAAGCTATAAATATCTCTTTAACATTGTATTAGCTGCATGTCATAAATTTTGACATATTGTGGGGTTTTTTGTTTGTTATCTTTCAATGCAAAATATTTCCTTATTTACCTTGTGATTTCTTCTATGACCTGAATTTTGCAACCTGTATCTTCTCTGTCTTGCTCTCTCTCTGGTGGTTAGTCTAGTTAAAAATTTGTCAGTTTTTTTTATCTTTCCAAAGAATCAACTTTTATTTTTGTGGATTTTTTTTAATATTTAGAAGTGTGTTGTTTAATTTTCAAGTATTTAAAGATTTCCCAGGCTTCCTTTGTTTGTTGATTTCTAAATTAATTCCACTGTTGAATGCTTACTTTTTATTATTTCAATCTTTTTAAATTTATTGAGTTTTGTTTTATAGCCTGCCATATGGTCTTATCCTGGAAGATGTTCCATGTGCTCTTGAAAAGACCATACATTCTACATTTGCTATGTGGAATGTTCTGCCTAAATCAGTATTAGTTGATTGATAGTGTTTTTCAAGTTTCTATATCTTTACTGATTTTTTTAATGTAGTAGTTCTATCCATTATTGAATCTTTGGTATTGAGATCTCCATATATCACTGTTGAATTGTATATATCTTTGCTCCTCTATTTTTTACTGCCTTTTGTTTTCTGTTAAGATGGTATTTTTAGTGTTATATTTTAATTCCTCTTTTGATTTTTAAAACTATTTTTTGAGTTATTCTCTCAATGGTTGATCTAGGAATTATAAAATACATAATAATTTATTACAATCTCCTGTAGAATAATACTAAATTAATTTTGGTAAGATCCACAAATTTTATGCCAATACAGCTCTATTCTCTCCCACTTCTTTTTGCTATTATCATTACATATATTACATCTACATATGTTATAAATCTAAAAATATAGTGTTATAATTATTGCTTTATGCATCTTGTGTCTTTTAGATAAATTAAGAGAAGAAACGTGAAAAAATATGCTTTCAGAATGTTTTATATTAATCTACGTATTTGTCATTTCCAGTGCTCTTTATTTTTTCTTGTGGATTTGAGTAACCATTTTTTGTCTTTACCTCTCAGGCTGAAGGTCTTCCTTTTTACCTTGGAGAGGTACTTTTCTTTTCTTCCCAAGAACTCTAAACAGACAGGTAAGCCCGACCTTTCACTTCTTATTGAGTTTATTACAGTCTTTTCCCTTTGAGATTTTGTCAGCCTAGCCA
>VBSM01000813.1:9154837-9173476 GCA_008086735.1 Cheirogaleus medius | reverse complement strand
TGTTTTTCCATTCTTGAGATACTTCACTTAGTAGAATGGGTTCCAGCTGTATCTCATAATTGGAATCTTAGAGAAGGGAACAGGCATCAAATTCTTCAATACTCTCACAATCACCAGCTTTAAGATGTGATCTGATCAGTTGCCAGGGTGACAGTCATAGTTGATCGATTACCAATCATTCTTGAAAATAAATTTACTTTGTCTTAAATTCTCTACCCTTTGTACTTTGAGCTTTACTAGTGGATTCATCACTAAAAAAGATGTCACTGTTGTGGAAAGATAATCTTTACTGCTGCAAAATACATCCCTACCAGAAACAAAAAATTGCTGCAGCACTTCATTAAAGAATAAAGTCACCAAAATATTAACATTGAACTGTAGCCTGCCTCTCCCTTTCTTCTGTAATTCCTCTGAAATAACAGCAAATTGACAATCTGAATCTTTTTTTCCCTTAGTCCTCTGATTGAGGAAAGACATTGTTCAGTGAATTAAACAGGTAAACAAGATTTTAAGGAGAACGTTTAAACTGCTTAATAGAACAAATTGTTTTTAACACCCTTAACCAGCTGTTAGAATCATCAATTTGCATACAAATAATGAATATGCTAATTGCAAATCTTACTCTTCTAGTCATTAAAATCAGTCTCCTTTGGGGCTTCTAAAAGGCAGCTTGTTTTTATGCTAGTTGTAGTTAATATATATACTTGGGTGCATCCATTTAAAATCGTTACAATTTATATGTTTTTACTAATTGAGGTAGGTCTTCTGCACTCATGTAGTTGAGTTTGTGAGATTTTTTACATGTAAACATGTACAAACTTACAAATAAATTTTGAACTTCATTGTTCTGCAAAATAATTTAACCAGCCTATGAATTTTTCACTAATCTTTCCACATTTATTTAGTTTATCCTAGTTATGATGTCTTCTGTGGAAGTGAATATTAGGAGCCCAGAGAATTAGAATATTATTGCTTTGGGTCATAATTTCAATTATTGCTGATCTTCCTAAACTCTCAGGGTGTAATTTATTTTAGGTATAACCAATTTCTTCTGGATCCCGAGCCTGTGGGACTTGTTAATCTGCATGGGCAATTTGCATTAATATGAATGGGAATACTGATTATTTCTGAATAATTCATTACTTATGGATGTTAATCTGAGTACAATTGCTTCCTTGAAAATGTTAAACATAATATTTATTTCATTTTGTGTGTGAGGCAGTTTAAACAAAGTATAACAATTAAGCTTAACCCAGGAATACTCAAGAGAAAAGGGGCATCGTTTTTAAGAGGCACCTGTGGTAATATGACTATCTCAATTAGGCACTGAGTTTGTAAATTCAAAGTGGTTAAAGAAATAAAAAGAAGTCATCTTGTTTTATGGGGTCATATTATTGCCCATTTTAAAACCTTGATTTAGTGCTTTGAGTGAAAAACTCCACAAATGATAATAATTTATATTTTAAGAAACTTAACATGGCCTGATTATTATAATTCAACTAAGAACACTGCCAAGTAAGCATGATGACAGGATTCAGAGTTGTGACTGAAATATGGATATTGAATAATTTAGATGAAACCAATTTTTGGAAATAATTCAAAGCAATGATAAGATGTTATTCATTAATGCACAATACCTAATCATGTATTTATAATTCCGAAATGTATATTTATATAATTATTAATAAATAACAGGCTGATTTTAAGAGATGGGAGAATATAAAACATAAAAGCCCTAAAATTATTTCTAACTTCATTTATATTAAAATTTTCCTCCAAATAGACTTAAAATTCACTCAAGCCCCGTGCAATTCTGTTAATGAGCTTTTTTGCCTCATTTTTGGTCAAGATTAAAGAAGTTTCCACTGAATTCCATTTTTCCCTTAAACCAATTAAGCATCGTTTATAGAGAGTGGGCTAAACATAACTTCCTTTGAATCTTCATCAATTTGTAATCTAGAGTTCTGCATTTTTTGCCACTTTCTTTATAGTTCTAGGTTTCCATTTTTCTCAGTTTTTCTACCATCCAGTATATTTAGAAAATAAACTGACTTTAAGAGTTGTCTCAAATATCAAGAAATTAGAGATATATTAGTAAAAAGCCATGCTCTCTTAATTCATCCTTAAAAGCCCCCTCCTCCCTTTCTTTGTACACCTATTTGTGTATGTGCTTCACAATCACATACATGTTTATTGAAATTGAAAATGAAAAACTAACATTTCATAATCTGTGTGAATGTTGTATAATATTCATCTGTAAATAAGCCTTGAAACTAAGCATAAGGATGGATTTATTATACAGATATCAATGTGAAGTATGTTGGGTGACACAGTGGACAATATCTTGACTTATAAATTTGTAAAAGGTGAATAGATATTGCTGAAAAAAACTGATTATTCTAGTGACCTTGTAAGAACATAGGTTATACCATTAAATGTCACCTCAGTAAAAAATTAGACATTAAGCGGCTGATGGTCTAATTTAAGAATGAGACTTGAAAAATCTACAGAAACTCAGAAGACTAAAGTATATAAATAACTTAAGCAAGCATTTAGCAAGTTGCATTTAGATCATAATGAAGTTTTCCAATTACTGCCCATAGAGTCAAAGTCAGAATATTTAATAGATTTAGGGATATCTACTGAATTATTAACAGAAAAATATGATGTTACTAATAACATTGTGTCAGGGTGTTCACCATATGCATACATATATGTATATGCAGTGTGAATATAAATGTACATAAACCCTAACGTGATATTTAAATGTGTACTCCTGTCAGGATTAATATGATAGACAAAGTATTTTCTTGCAACTAAAAATGAGGACAACATGAAGAGAGGAAATATTAAATTCTCTCTGGCAAGCTGAGATTAATAATGGGGCATTAAGAACAGGAAGACATTTTCAAGAAAGCAGCATGAAAGCCTAACTAACCTAGACTTTGATTGCGGATGACATATCCTTTGTAATCTTCTGTCCCCTAGCTCCACCTGCAAAATAGACTCCTACAACTACTTTCGTCTCGGTGTTGTTCAAGTCAGCCAGAAAACTCTATGATGCCGTTTGACACAATAGATTTTTTTCCTATTCCTTCCCCACAGGGGTCACAAATATGGCAAGCTATTATGAATCTTAAGGTGAAAACAGAATATCCATGCAGAGCGAGCATTTTTTACCCTAGGGGGTTATTGATTTGTGCAGTGAGTTTGTCCTTGGTAAATCTCAATTTTCAATGGTGTGCAATTTTGTAAGTATAAGCCAAACTCTCTAGGCCTTTCTTCGATTAATACATACTTTATTGGGAAGCTTTTCTTTCTTTGTGTGATTTTACTCTAGACACAATGAGATTTTGTGATGGGCTAATGTCAAGGTCGAACTAGCTTTTGATTAGCCTTACAATTCGTTTTTATTAAAATTGGAAACCAAGTTTTTATTGTGGATGGTCACATAATACTCTAAAGCAAGGTTTCTCAATCTTGTTACTACAGATGGTATCCAACTTAAGACGGTTCAACTTATGAGGCTTTTTGGACTTTGTAATGGTGCTAGAAACCATGCTTTGACTACCTATACAGCCGTTCTGTTTTTCATTTCACTTGCGTATTCAATAAATTACATGAGATATTCAATGCTTTATTATAAAATAGGCTTTGTGTTAAATGATTTTTCCCAATTATTAGCTAATATAAGTGTTTCGAGCATATTTGAGGTAGGTTAGCCTAAGCTATGATGTTTGGTAGGTTAGGTGTATTAAATGCATTTTCAATATAGAGTATTTTCAATGTACAATGGGTTTATCAGTATGTAACCCCATCATAACTCAAGGAACATCTGTATGGAAATCTTGGGTTGAATATACCCACACATATATATACATATGTATGTATATGTATATGCATATATACATGTATATATATATGTATATGTGCTGTACGAAGCTGTCCTGTGCATTTTAGAATGTTTAGCGGCATCTCTGGACTCTACTAGATGCCAGTAGCACCTCAACCCACAGTTGTAACAACCAGAAATGTTTCCAGGAGTGGCCCAGATATCCCCTGGGGAGCAAAATCACCCCTCAGGCTGAGAACCACTGCTGTGAAATATTCTGTGACCTCTTGCAACTCAAATAGAAAATTTTATAGCTAGAATTTTATGGCTAAAATTCTCATTGCTAGAAGTCCTGTTCATCTGATTCAGGATTCCACATTGGGCAAGATTTTTAAAACTGAGCCATAGTTTCCTTATTTGCAAATAAGAAAGTAATCCTTAGTTGTTCTGCTGCAATATCCTGCACTTACCTTTTCTGATGCTGAAGTCCAGGAGGAGGATATGGCATTTCATTCAGGACAACTGCCATGTGTCTCTCACCAGCAAGGCTCCCACTTTTCCAGAAATCATTACCTCCTGGCATCTGTCCACTTCCAGCAGCTCAAACCTGGCTCTCTCTCTTTCTACCTCTATTTCTACATCTGCTGATTCTCTCAGTTAATGATCATGGATTGCCAATAGGTGATTGTAGCTGCTGTAATACATAAAACCTCAAATCTCAGTGGCTTATTACAAGAGAAGTTTATTTTCCACATACATTGTAGTCCATTCACATGTCTATTTCTAGCTGGGCACCTCATGGGGCCCAGGTTCCTTCCATTTTGTGGTTCCACTTTTCTCTTGGTCCTTGGAGTGCTTATGTTTAAAATGGTAAATGGACAATTACATCTTCAATATCTCAGTCCCAAAACGGCATTAAGACCCATTCTCATTTCATTTTCCAGAACTCAGTCACTGACCACAGCTCACTGTAAATCAGGTTGGGAAATAGAATCTAGCGTGTAGCCATTTGAAGAAAGAAATTGTTTTTGGTAATGGTCTCTGCCAGACTCAACTTCTTCCCATCCATCCAGTCATGTAGCTTTCTTCTGGTTCTACTTAGCTCTCGGCTATGCCTGGAAACCAGAGTGGACTCCATCAAAGCTCTTTTTCTTGATAATCCAGATTTCTTTGCTCCAAGGAGTAACTTTTGTACTTGCTCATCAATTTTTGCTGGTTTAAGCTTGAGTCCTTTCCAAGGGATGCTTTCTCCTCACTGTCCCAAGCTGCAGAATAAGGTAATAGCTGGTGAAAGTGGTGGCTCTTGGTTCATTTCATGCTCCCCAGTGTTAGCAGGGCTCTTACTGCTGCCTGATAATGTATTCACTGCGGTTTGTGGCTGGGAATCCTTCTAATTCTCCGGCATCATATTCACAGTGAGTACTTCCAATGCTATTACACTCCGCAAGCCAGAATTCTCTTTGCCTTGCCACTCTTGACAGATGACTTCTCATGATACTTTACTTTTAAGCTCAAGATCATTAAAAGGAAAATTTTGACTCACTCCTTCCTTTACCTCAAAGCCTTGCTATGACTCTTCCATCTTCTCTTCCTTTCTTTTCTCTGTCAGATGAAGACATACTGCTCCTTTATGAGACCATACCTTATAAAACTGATACCATCACTAGATATTTGTTAGGACCATTTCCCTCATTTGTCCCCACTCAGTGCTTCCAATGGTTCTTCCATTTACATTTGTGGATGTAATAAATGGATGTGTAAGTGGCAAACTTCTAGAGTAAAAATCTACTCTGCTTCTTCTTTTTTAAAATACCACTTACATTTGCTGAAATTCCTGAAATTGTGGACCTCTTCTTCCAGCTTCATAAAAATCATACACGCTAAGATCCTTGGACCTCATAAGACTGGTGACTTTTCAAACCTTGTGATTTTTCCTCAGTTCACATACATGTCTCTACAGCATTGGCTCTTTCATCTATCTACCTCTTATTTCTTGAAATCCTTGTATCTCTCAGCACATTTCCTACCACCCTATCCTCATCTTCACCCCCTCTCCCTGGCCACTCATCTTTGTGAAAGGCTATGTTTATGGAGAACTCACTATATGCTTGATATTCTGGCAGGTTTTGAGGATCAGAGTTGAAGATGCTTTTTCTCATGCATTCAGCTTCCTTCTCATCTCCCCAACTTTGGGCATTTTCTAAAATTTCAGCATTTGGTTTTCTATTTTTTTTCTTTTTTGCTTTTCAAATCTCTCTCTTAAAGAAGAGTAATTTTTATAGCACCATCTCTTAATCTATGCAATTGTCTCCCAGATTTGGAATTAAGCTTGCTGTCAAGGCCCAGAGCCATGTTTCTCCTTCTGATTACTGGCCATCTCCATAGAAAACAAAGGAGTCCATAATAAATCATGGCACCTCTCTTCCATTCTGACTTCTAACCATCTTAGTTCCCACCATTAGAATTTTGTACATTGATTATTATTTTATAAAAATAACTTTAATTGCTATTTGTTTATGTGGAAATATCAGAAAATAAATATTGAAAAAATATTCACTTCTAATCCTATCACTTAGACTAACATTAATGTTTTGGTGCTCATTTTGAGATCATGTCCTCAATATTGTTTGTAAATCTGTTTTTTCACTTCACATGTCATGAACATGTATCCTTTGCCATAGGTACATTTACATCATTTTTAATGGCTGCATAATTTTCCATAATTTAAATTTGTCTAAAGAATACTGCAATTTGCAGTCTGGTAGGCAAATCCTTGCTCACGTCTTTATTTTTTCCATAGGGCACATTTCTAGAAGTGAAAGTGCTGATTCCAAGAACCTATAGGTATTGAATGATTCTGGCCAATCAGCATTGCTCAGAGGGAGTCTCTTTGATTTTGTGCATTAAGTGAGTAAGTATACGAAGGGTTCTTTTTATGTTCCAAGCCCTGGACTCCTGTTTCTCCAGCCTCCTTTTCTCTCTCCAATCCATTTTTCATTCTACTAGGTTAATCTTGCTTAAATTTTGTTTTTATCTGCCATTTTCCAGCACAGAAACCTCCCAAATATACTCAGGCCTAATGGCTGAAGTCTGACTTTTCTAGCCTCCAAGTCAAGCCCTAGCCCCCCTCACACAGTATGTGTGCACACATTGCACACACTCATGCGCAAGTCTCAGCTCTCCTTTCCAATTAGGACTTCCACTACCTTCCCATTGACCCTTCTATATCTCTCCAGGCTGATGTCCTGGCCCCCGACACCCCTTACTCATCTCTGATTCTGTGTTTTTGCATCCTCACCCACCACTGTTTCAAAGAACCAGAAAGACATTGCAAGTGTCCTCCTCTTCCAAAAGTACACTCTATCCCAGTGGCATTGTTTCTCCTTAAACCCTTATTTGTCCTGTCTTTGCCAAGGATTTCCCACCTAATTTGGTACTACTTGGTGTTATCCTGGAAGGCTCATGTCTACTAAGCTCCTTCTGGGTACAATTGAAATAATTTTCACCTCTCACTCCCCTGAACAGAATGCACTCTATTTTATAATAGCTCATAAAGGTACTTAACATTTATTGAGCATCTACTATATGCCAGTTACTAGTCTCAGTTCTGGGGATACAATGATAACTAAGGTAGCTATGGTCTCTATCCTCATCATACAGACAATCTAAGAGTTTTCAAAGTTTTTGCTTTCCAGACCTACCCATTTGAACATACCCTAAATATCCATATTTTCCCCATAGGCTGAAGTATAGGTTTTCATTACACTCCTTTCTCAAAACTGCTCCCTGATAAACTTTTTTCACAAACAAATGAGAACCTGGAAGTCCTATGAATATGCACAGCTCAGTCCATTATTTATGAAATTTAATTCTTCTTTATTTGGCCTATGCAGTGTAATAAATGAACGTATTCAAAGAATTTCATGGGTGGTGGAGCCCAAATACACAAATAGTGTCTCAAAGTCAATTCTGTGATTATCCATGGTAAGGGTTACTGCATTTTAAAGAAAAATACATATAATATTTTTTATATTCTAATTTTCTAGTGTTCAATGAGATTCATTAAATGAAAGTAAATACAGATCATGCAAAAACACATAAAAGTAAATGGAAGTAGATTACAGCTGTGAAGGATTAGTACAATGAATAGTAAAAGCAATGCAAATGTGATAGTTTTTATTTCCAATCCTTAAAATATTGAAATGAATTCAGTTTAGATGGATTCACAGCTCTTAAAAATTCTTTGATTGGGAAAACTGAAAATCCCCAGGTTTTTGATGGGTACTTTTCAATTCTATTTTGCACTGTGAAATATGCAATTTTGTGATGACCTTAAATTTAAACTTTAAGGAAATATCTTCATGAAGGTCTAAGGATTAAGGTCTCTCTGGGTCAATATTTTCCCCAGGTATCAAAATATCAAAGAACATGAGTAGGAAATGTTGTATGAGTAGCAAGATTTTATACTTTCATTTGTAACAAATAATTCACAGGGAAAGGTAGAATCTCACAAGTAAAGGGATTAGGAAAAAATCCAACTAGGGATATATACAATCAATATGCTTCCTTTGGCTAATCTATGAGTAAAATCATGCCCAAGAAATTAGGGGAAAAAACAACAAATCTATGTTGTTAATAAATGAGAGAAGAAAAGAAGCAACAATGATGATTTATTCACAAGGTCTTAGGGACTTAAATGAAAAACTTTCTTAGGTATAATGAGATGATTTTTATTATGTTTATTCCTCAGGCTTTTTAGTCAAGATAATCTAAGGAAAATATGAAAGCCAAAATGATTAATGAATGTATTTCAACACATTATATCTGAAATTTTGAGTGGTAATTTAGACTTAAGAAGACAGATTTTTAAAAGTAGAATTGTTACTTGTTTGGGATTCAATTCACTGTGAAGTTAGAAAATTTGATGTTTTAGAGAATAGCTTCCGAAAGCACCAGGCTACATTTAGTAATAGATATGACAAAGAATATAAATATATTCATACAAATATATGTGTCTATATTTGCAAAAAGTAGATGAGTCTAGATTAGCTAGGCATAAGGAAAATTTTTGGCTGATATATTAACAATTTGCTACATCTCCGTGTCTATTCTCATCTTATATCACAAAGTCTAGAATATTCCATACTGTTTCTAAAATTTTCTTTTATTGTTTTTACACCTCTTAAGCATAAATTTCACTTCGTCTTCACAGTTCATTTGTTTCCAAGACAGAGGATAACCCAGTCTCCCTTATATAACTCATACATGTCTTGGTGTTGAACGACTGTTTGCAACTGTGAGCCCAAAGATAGCTTGGTGCATCTGTTTACGCTGTCGATTTCTTTGTTAAAGCTGAGCACAACATTTTGCTAAGAACTCACTGGTTCTTGAACCCATTGATCATTTTTGTTTTCAGACAAACACAATTTTTACACGGTAACAAGGCTTTTAAAAATACTACTTCAGAGGCCGGGCGCGGTGGCTCACGCCTGTAATCCTAGCACTCTGGGAGGCCGAGGCGGGTGGATAGCTCAAGGTCAGCAGTTCGAAACCAGCCTGACCAAGAGCGAGACCCCGTCTCTAAAAAAAAAAAATAAATAAAAAAAAAAAAAAAAAAAAATACTACTTCAGAATTAAAAATATTTGTCAATTTGCAGAAATGCAAGGAATTGGAATAGGGAAGAACTTCTTTTTGGTGAAATTGTCCCAGGTCACAACTGGCCCTTGTGGGTCCCTGTACTTGAAGGTGTTCAAGAAGAGGCTGCATCACCATCTGGAAGCTGAGTTTAAACGAGGTTTTAGAGTGTGAATGTTGGAACTGGATTAGCAGTTTATTTTATCTTTATTTTTTCTTTGGATTTCAGGGTCCGAGAGTATTCTCCTCCACATATGGTCATCATCATCCATTCAAGCGTCTTCTTTTTTCTAATTTTTATTTCATTTAGTCTTCCCTTTATTCCCCAATTCTCACCTCCATTTCATTCCCTCAAATAGGAATCAAATAAGTTTATGTCCTTAAATATTCATTTATTCTTGTAAAATGTGTAGACTGTATGAGCATTTGTGTTCTAAATGTTCAAAATGGTGTTATTTATCAATCTCATTTAGTTTCTTGCTTTACGCATTTGATACTATTTATTTAGGACTGATGCATATTCTATCTAGTTCATAATTAGTGATTTTAAATTATTGTTTTTGACTGTAGAATCTTTTCTGAAAATAAAATTTTATAAACCATCAGTCATGACAGACAATTGAAAGCAGGGCTGCTTTGGCTGGAGTGGGAGTGTGGGAATGCGAGTCCCCTCAATATGCTTGGTCTTCCCCGTATCCCCTGAAGTGGTCCCTGAAGCCCCTCTTCTGAATCAAGGGCTCCTTGGAAACCAATATGGAAACTCTTGGACTAGGTGCTTTCTAAATCCACCTCCTACCCCCGACTTCTTTTCCAAGATCTATCCTTTGAAATGCAGTATGAACTTAAGTTTATCTGAACTTTCTGTTGTGCCAGTTAGCCTTTGTGAGCAAGGTCTAGTTTGGGTTTCTTCAATAGATCTACTCGGCCCTCTATACACATTTCAAGAAAGTGAGAGGGCAAGGCCCTTACTTCAGTTAACAAAGGGAGACACTAATAGAGAGTTTTGGGGAGAAGATAATACTAGGTTACCTCTATTACATATATGAAAAGTTCATTCATTCTTTCTCCAAATAAATCTGAATATGGAAAGTTAGCACCTCATGAGATAACACATGTTTGCTGTTTGCTCCTACACTAAATGGCCCCAACCTTCTAGAAATTAGAGTTAGTATGTTTTCCTTCATGTTTTTTAATCTCTTTCTTATACTTCTTGCTAATGTCAATTTGTCTATTATTAGCATCCAGTTTTTTTCTATCTCCCCTAGATTCTAATCCTTTATGAATTGAGAAACCACATAGGCAAGCTTTGAAAAATTGGCTCCAAACTACAAAATTCTGCCCAAAGGCCTCAGTGACCCCTCATTAAATTGCACAATATTTAGTGTTTTGATTTTGTGGCAGTTCTTTTGGATGCTCAGAATTTTTAGTTACTTGTGATTCTTCTCTCTCTTTTGGACAGTTGAGGTTGTTAGATGACTGCCCAAGAGACTGAGTTAGCTTTTACCATATTTGTTCTTGAAGGAAATATATATTCGGGGACATTACAACTCTTATTATCCTTCTATAATACTACCTTTGATTGAGATTAATTTCACCAAAAAAATCCGGATTTTTTTTCCCGTGTCACTAAATTATTTTAGGTTTCCTGAAACACTCAAGCTGATTCCTGGGTAGGTCTCAGATTAACTCATGGGAATCTTCTTAGAAAATTGGTAGCTATAATATATTGCCTCTCTCATTATACCTAAAACATACCAACCATAAGAACTCTGTTTTCACTCACGGGCACAAAAGTCCTTAGTTCAAATGTGGGGAATATTTTTTTTTCATTATTAATACTATTAATAGTTGTATTAAATAAATGTCTTTTTGATGGTAAATAAAGACTATTTCAATGACTTTATAATGCTGAGAGGTAAATTTAACCATTATTAGTATCTTTAAAATGGTGATGTCAGTAAAGCCTAACTGTTGTCTTACTGAAAGTTCTTGTAATAGCAAAGATTTTCCTGTATTCAGTTCAATTTTGGAGAACATGATTCAATGCACAGTGTGTCTCCATACAATAAGAGAACATACAATAATTCCTATACCGTAATGGGATTGGACCATATTCATTTAAATAACAGTACTGCCATGTTCTTATAGAAAAGGTGCTCATATCAGTGCTGTTAAGCTCCAGCTAAAACATGTTGATGCCAACATGAAAACTGGCAGTGTCATTTATTCTTTTTCCTCTCTAACCTGAGTCAACACCACAGAACCCATGCTTCCAACTGTTTTGCCATTCTTTTTTTTTATTTTTCTATTTCTGAACTATTTGTTGCTCTACTCTGCTTTGAAAACTTTACTGATCCCATTCTGGGTGGGCTACTGGAATAAAAAGGTGAGAGCCCCTTTTCTCTAGTAACTTTTCATAATTCCCATCAGAAAGGAATGACACAGTGGAATCTTATGCAGCTGTTAAGAAAGGAAAAGTGAGGTAAAAACACTTGTACCTATGACGAGAGTCCATAATATTTGGTTATGTAACCATAACTAATGGTTATAAAAACAGTATTATGACCCCATATTAGTAAAACAACAGCACATAGGAATAACAACACATAAGAATGCATCAGATGCATTCATCTAACAGCATGTAGAAATAACAATGCAAAAACACGTAAGAATATGTCTGGAGGAAAACTAACCCTACTCTCAAAACTGTTGTTACTGGGGAAAGGGAGACCAATAAGGAAGGATTTAAAGAATAAATAATTCTGCATAGCCTTATTTTATAAAACAATATTACATTTGTCATAAAATAGTACTATTTTTGGAAGTTGTTTTATAGAGAACACTGGAGAAGCAGAGTGATGGATTTCTCTTGGCTCATAAAGAAAGATGACACAGAAAGGAATGATTTTCCTGGCCAGGATCATTGATATATGCACACTCTGTCTATGCTGGTAGCACCACATTCTATTGGCTTAGCATTAAGACTGTAGGCTCAACAGTTAAATAATAGGATTGAAGGATAGTTTTTCTGTCACAACCCCGCCCCCTGCCAAATCACTGAAAATAATTGGGTTGACCCTCTGATTGGCCCAGAAGAAATTCTCACGGAAGTGCATTGACCCAATTTTATATAATCATTTTCTGGCAGCAGTTGGGTTTGCTTATATTTAATTGGATTGGAGAGATGATAGGAGTAGAGTTACATATTTAGAATCACATCCACCTTGAGATGAGCTTTCTCCCTGTATGTGTGGGCCTAGGATCAGCCTCAGACTGATCAGTGGAAAATGATGCAGAGTCATTTTCTGATGATTGCTTTTGAACATCGTGGTCTGAAAACTTGGGATCCCAGATAATTAGACACTACAATTTCCATAAGCTATTTTCAAAGTTTTAAGGATAAACAAGAAGCTCTCTGACTCATTTATTTGAAAAAGGAAGAAGAATGTCTTTCCCTGCCTTTGTGTTGGGCACAGGAGAAATAAGAACACTTCCTCACTGCAAATAGAAAGTACAAAAGATTTGTAGGCTTTAGAACCAAAGTGAAAAAGTCATCTAGAAAAATGCTTCATAAGCTTTCTTGGTGTAAAAGGATGGGTTGTAGGGACCCAGGAATCTTCATAGGAGACTAAAGCTATAGTCACCATGAAGGAAAATTGGGAAGTACTTACTTAAAAAAATAAAAATTAACATACCCTATTGTTTCAGTTCTCTATTACAAAATAAAAAAATCCACAAAGTTTACTGCTTAAAAATATTTACTGCTATTTATACTTATCATGGCTATATGGTTTGACTGGGCACAGCTGGGTGAGTCTCACTGGGTCTTTTATGGGGTTGCAGCCAGATGGCAGCTGGGGCTAGAGTTATAGAAAAACTTAACTCGAGGGCAGCCAAAAGGACTTTTTCACTCATAACGTATCCGGTACTTCAGCGAGGATAGCTGGAACAGGTATGGGCTGCCTGGCATCTCTCTCGGTCCACAAAATCTTTTCACATGGCTACCTTGGGAAGCATGGGAGTCTCAGCACAGTCATACTTCTTACACAGTGACTGGCTTTCCTAGAGCAAGTATTGCAGGGGCCCTGATGGAAACTGCCAGGCTTCTTATAACCTAGCCTCAGAAGTTCAAGAACACCATTTCTACTGCATTTTATTAGTCAAGGAAGTCACAAAGCCAGGCTCATTTTCAAGAGATGGGAATTAGGCTGCCTGTTGATGTGAGGAGCAGTGTGAGTTTAAAGGGAGGTAAAAAATTCGTTGTAATAGCAACAATAAAAACACTCTTAGACCATGAATAGCCATCTTGAGAGACTATTTACCACACTTCTAGATGAGCAACTCCATGTCTTTCTAATTGCCTTTTAAAAATTAATGCAACTGTGCTCAAGATGATATGTAGAAGAATATTCATTGTAGCACTGTTTATACTCCCCAAATAGCATCAACTTAAATATTCATCAATAGGTGGGTAAGTAAACTGTGGTAAATTCATGCTAAAATTAAAAAAAAAAGTATAATAAAACTGTATGAAGTAACACTACTATACCTCTAATATACATTATTGAGTGAAAAAAGAAATTTAAAAATTATATGTACAGTACAGCACTATTTATGTAATACTACACAATTTCCATGAAATATATATCTGTATAAAAATATATTTAAAAATATGGATAAAATGTCTGGAAAGAGGTGTGCCACACACTGGTGTTTTTGGTGACAGGAGAAGGATTAGAGTCATTCATGGGGGGATTTGGCCTTATATGTCATGTCTCAGTTTTTGAAAGAGAAAAATCAATCTGCTTTTACTTGACTAAGTAAAAAATTAATTAAGAATGTACAAAATGCATTTAAATAGTTTTAATTTCTAAAGTTCATTTATATCCAAAGGCTGATGTTGAGCAAAAGTGAATTAATAAGTTTCTTTGTCAAAGAGTTTCTAAAAAAATGTAGGCAGGTAGATAAATATACTGAGGTAGAAATGAATAAGGCCTTCTTCACACATGTACGACTGAATTATCTCTAAAGTTATGTGTATTGCTCTTTGAACAGCCAGGTCAATGTTCAACTAAGAACAGTTTAAGTTAGAGTGCTTTAAAATTTTTTCTATAGCCTAAACATCTTTCAACTAGTCCCAACTAGTCAAATAATAATAATAATAATAATAATAAAAAGATACTGCAACTTCCAACTGCCACAGAAGAGCTAAATTGGCTTTTCATTTTCACTTTCCTTCATGTTCTCTACCTCCAGTTGTGTCCTTCTCATATCTCTGACCCAAATCCAAACTTCTATTAGTATTCTAGAGGCTTAATAACTGGCCCGAAATAGGGAGAAACCTGATATTCAAACAAAAGTAGGTGAAGGAGAAAAGAGTTTTGATTCTGCTTTCTCTTTTTTTTCCCTCTCTCTCTCCTCATTAGACTTTGCCAGGATTTGCACAATTAATGTGCTTTCTAGAAAGTTAATTATCTCTGATCCAGTACCTTTCTTCTCACTACATTTTATGTTAAATTTTGAGTGTAATTCAACTGATTCATGGGGTATATATGTAGTGGGGGATACCATTCCCTTTTCATCCAAAAGCTTTTGGAAAGGGAATATCTACTGTCTCGTCCATTCCTTTATTTTTTTGTTATGCATCATAACAAACATATCCAACATGTATAACAATAATATAGATATTTTTATCCACATTGGACACCTTTGATCTACTATGGTGGATATTGTAGGGAGGATCAGTAGACTTGGTGTGGCATAATAGGTACTTAAAAGTCTGGGAATGTCTGGGGAAATATGAGACTTTGACAATCCATTTGGAGTGTTAGAGAATAGAAATATTAATCAATCTGAAGAAGAACATGAGAATTTGAAGACATTCTTCTGAAAGGCAGACATCAACCCACCACAACTCAATCCTGCTGGCTGAGTTAACTCAGATTCAACTTTTTTGAGTTGAGCTTGACACAGGGCACCAGCTTCTGTTTTCTAGCAGGTCCCACAAAATCAATTAAGTATTGAAAGATTTTTTTTTCTGTCTCCCCCTAAGTATTAAAAGATTTTTGCAAGTCAAATTTATCTTTGTTTGTACTATGTTTCCTTGGGGTTTTAGAGATATAGTAAGTATTGGGTGGGGGCTGTGGATTCCTGGCACTTTCTTTATCTATTTTCTAAACAAGCAAGAAAAACTTGGTCTTAAGGAATTTCATTTTGTAGATCATGTAAGGAAAGTATGGAATAATTTTAGGCACGACTACTTCCTGTGGTACCAAAGATTGGTCAAAGACCATTAGTATTGGCTGGAACTATTAATAAATAGTTAGCATCTGTTGAGCATTTTATTATTTAGGATTTTTTTCCTTTAACAGAATAGCCAATTAAAGTGCCTTAACAATAAAGACATTTAATTTTCTCACATACTAAAATGTCTACAGGGTAATGTTCTCAGAGTTGATTAATATAGCAACTCAAAGATGTCAGGTCCCTTGAGTTGCCTTCTCCATAACTCTCTTAGCTTTTCCCTCATGGTAGCAAGATGGAGGCCACAGCTCACAAAACAATGTCCACTGAAGGCAAAATGGGGACAGTCTTTATTCTCTCAAGTCTCTTCTTCTCAAAGAAGAAAATTTCTGAAGACTTCAGTAGATTTCTTTCAAATTTCATTAACCAGGACTGAGTCTTATGCTTACCCCTAAACCATGAATGACTAAGAATTCCCCATCTGAGTATGGGGGATGTGTTGGCCTTCTCCAAATACATTGCTGTTCCATACCAGGGTAACACTTAGCATCTATTAGCAAGAAGAATTGTTTGGGGATAAGCAATCAGTTTCTCTGCCACAAGCTCCTTCTATGGGCCAGGCACTCTTATGAGCATTTTGCATACTCTGTTTTCATTTAATCCTTTTCACAACCCATAAGGTTTGTATTATTAACCATATAGGAAACCGAGGCATGGAGAGACTGCATAACACATCCAGGACTGTAGAGCTAGTAAGTAATAGAGTGGAGAATAATTAATTCATCACATATTCATTTAATACTTTCTGTGTGCAATGTGGAAATATGAAGAGAAATAAATGACAATCACTGTCCTCAAGGTGCTTATAGTGTGGTGGGGAGTTTTGATGAGCAAATTAATAATGGCACTAGAGGTGGTAAGATCAGCACACGTAAGTGTGCACCAAGTTTAGCAATGGTACAAAAAGAGGGGGAACTAACTGCGTGAGTTGATCTGGAAATCATAAAGATTTCCCAGGAAGCCTTACCCTAACAGGATAGACCAACGAAAGTTCACACAGAAGGTTGGGCCAGGCTAGAAAGAGCACATCAGTCCCAGGAACAGCATTGGGAAGGTATTGCTCACCATGGGAAAGAATGCTTCTTTTCTATTTGTCAAACTTTCCACTATTAATTGGAAGTTGTGTCTCTCAGGGAGTTAGAATAGATATAAGATGCAATGATCCTAAACCAATTTAGAAATGTGCTCTGTACCTTTGGTGAAATGACTGCTTCCAAATTGCAATAAAGGTAACTTTTATCATGTTCGCATCTAAGAAGAAATTCAAAGAAAGGGAACATTTCTTTCTTAGATAGACTCTTCAGACAATTTTAATTTGTTTTCAGAAAACAATTAGTTTTAAACTCCAAATGGCACAAAATTTTATCATTTCTCCTATGGAGTAGATATTTTTTGAAGAGGAAATTTCTGACATGTTTCCTAGTTGATTCTAGAGGGATTTGGTAGCAGTGAGGCTAGGGAGGAGGAGGAAAGGTAATGGAGGGGTGAGAATTAATTTAAAAATAATCAAGAAGACATTTTCAACTAAGATAATTTTAAGAGCATTAAATAAACCTTCAGTGGGACTTAAAAGACCATTGAATTTCTCGCATATGAAGTAATACTTCTCAGTGACGAAAATCATTTGATAAAACACCTCAAATTACTACAAGGAACAATAGCATTTCCCTTCTCACCTTTATGTTTTACAGAATGTTCCGTGTGATAACCTTTGCCTTTGCTATGCTTGAATTAATGACTTCTAAATGACTGCCATATCACTCTGTCCCCTTCACCAGCCCTTCCTACCATTTTCTTGTTCCAACCTATCTGGTGGGTAGGCTGAAAGCATCTAGTGTGTATTGGTTGGCACTCTGGACTTGTAGAGTTTGGTCCTTAAGCACAAACAACTGGAATGTTCCAATCAGAGTGTTTTAAGAGAACAGGGCACATGGCAGTTGGGTGGAGAGGGTATCACTGATTAGAATTCTCTGGCAGGCATTTTATATTATAATAAACAAAATATAATCTAGTTGTTAATTTATCAACAATTCAGCTTTTTTTTCATTTGCATAAGCTTAAAAACCTTTTTTTGAATAATGAATTTGGAGCTGACTAATGAGAACCAACCCCTTCCATCCTTCTTGGACACTGTGTCCTTACTGAGATACCTACCAGCCAAGAGGACCTAAAGCCATCACCAAATGGGTACACAACTGATTTTCTATATCATATCATTCCTTACATGATCATAGGTTCAGGTAAAATAATTGCCATACTTGAAATCCAATTGGAAAATAGCTAGTCATGAAGAAGGGATTAGGGACAATGTAAGGATCAGGGAAGAACATGTGAGCTATACTTTCAGTACATCCTAATATCATCAGGATGTAAATTATTTAAGAGAACATTCATAATTTAATAGTAATATAGTTGGGAATCCTGAGAAAATAAATTCAATTTCTTTCATTGGCAATGACAATGACATGTAATTTTTTTTCCAATTTATCACAGAACCCTTCACTTGGAAATATGTTAACCATAATAGGTGGGCAGATCTGCTTTGTTTTACCCTGTCTATTATAAATTTTGAAAAAAGGTGACAAACTCTACTGCAAAAATGAAGTCAATAATCATGATGAGTGAAAAAATGTGTTTCAGTGATGAGTGTTATAGTATTTCCTCAATAAACACGGGAATTAGCATGAGTGATGGTTTTATTTTATTTTATTTCTTTTCTTTTTCTTTTTTTTATTTCATCATATTATGGGGGTACAAATATTAAGGTTACATATGTTGCCCTGGACCCCACTCCTCCCTCGAGGCAGAGCCCCAGGCATGACCATCACCCAAACGTTGCACATCTCACTCATTATGTTTGTATATACCC
>VBSM01000813.1:9139849-9154737 GCA_008086735.1 Cheirogaleus medius | reverse complement strand
TATCCAGTTTTCCCAGCACTATTTATTGAATAAAGATTCTTTTCCCCAGTGTATATTCTTGTCTTCTTTGTCGAAGATTAGTTGGCTATATGAGGATGGTTTTATATCTGGGTTCTCTGTTCTGTTCCACTGGTCAATGTCCCTGTTCTTGTGCCAATTCCAAGCTGTTTTAATTACTATAGCCTTGTAGTATAGTTTGAAGACTGGTAAATTGATGCCTCCTATTTTGTTTTTATTGCCTAGAATTGATTTTGCTATACGGGGTCTTCTCTGGTTCCATAAGAAGTGTAATATTATTTTTTCTATGTCTGTGAAAAATGATGATGGTATTTTAATAGGGATTTCATTGACTCTGGAGGTCACTTTGGGTAGTATAGACATTTTAGCAATGTTGATTCTGCTGACCCATGAGCATAGGCCCCCAAATTTAGCAAAACTAAGTCAGAACTCTTGACTATGTTTCTCTTCTCTTCTCATCCCTGCGGTACCCAGTCTTGGTGTAGAGTACCACCATTTACCTATGTGCCTAAGTCAAAGACCTAAGAGTCATTATTTATTACTCACTTTTTCTTTCTGTTAGCCAATCCTCAGCAGTTTCTTTTGGCTCTACTTCCAAAGCATCTCTGAAATCATCTACTTCTCTTCATTTCCACAGCTATCACCATAGTACAAGTGCTATGGTGCTTGTACTAAGCTACCATTAGCTCTCACCTTGATGAAATAGCATTCTGACTTGTTTCCCTAGTACTGTTCTTGTCTCTCCACAATCAATTCTCTATGCAGAAGTGACTTTTTGAAATGTAAAATAGATCATGTCATACTCCCCCTTAAAATGCTCCAAATGAGTGACCAATTGCACTCAGAATAAAAGCTGAGCTCCTGACCATGTCCTACATGTCCCCGGACCACTCTCCAACTCCCTATGGCTCTCACCTTTCTTATCATGCTGCATACTCAGAGGCCTGATTTGTACCTTGAACAGTCCAAGCTCCTGGCTTTTGAACTGACTGCTGAATATTCCAGACACATGACTGGCTTCTTTTTATGTAGACATCAGCTCATAAGATACCACCTTGCTGAGACCTTTCCAGATGACTGATTTTTAATTACCTCTCTTCTTGTTTCAATTTCACAATAAACTAGGTACTGCCTTTCATACTACTTAAAAAATGTTTCTTCAGACAATAGTTTAAACAAAAAAGGAAGAAGATTGAGAGTGGCATATAGAGAAAATAGAAAATAAATCTACCAGCTGCTTTGGTTTAGTTAGTTTACATTGTTTGTAAATAAAAATTATAAGAATTTTTGAGACAATCAGACTGGCCTCTCAGCTTAGAAACAATCTTTTGGGGGAAAAAAGATCATACCTAGATGTACTATTCTCTGATTTTCATTGACAAAAATAGTCTGAGCCTATCTGCTTAATTTACTTTACTAGTTGGAAGGAAAACATGTAGGTATCTTCCTGCCCTTTTCAAAGGGTCCTAAAGTATGCACATTAGTCTGCTTGCTGCATTCTCCACAATTATGTAGTGAAGCTTTTGTAACATTGTGAGTTCCCAAATGCTGCATACTAGGTAAAATGTGAAAAAATAATAGATGCAGTGTCACACAATGTTCATCCTTACTTATTCTGATTAGTGTATTCATAATTCCCATGGTAATACATCATGGTTCATTTGATGAGCCTCAACAGCATGATATGTCTATGATAGGGTCTCTAGATACATTTTTGCTTGGTGGTTAAGTAAGTTCTTGCATGGTTTGTGGACTGATAAGGGAAAATTCTCTACATTGAGCAAAGTTTGGTTTACAAATTTCTTGATGTGCACAGATGTGTATCTGATAGCCTTTTATGGAATGTGGTCTGGATTGGTGCAGCAATTCACATAGACACAGTAATTTGACAGATGCTCTCTCTCCACCTTCTGAATCAACAAGGAGAGGTGTTTTTGTTTTTCTCTTGGTGAAGCTTAGGGAGGAGGAGAAAAGGCAGAGGAGGCACCAACCAAGCAAACTGTTTATGATGCTGAAACCATTTTCTGATATTCCAAAAACACACTAGTCATGGTTGCAAAGCTGCAAAGAAACTTTGTAGCAAATGAGAGAAACTGAAAATGTAAAGGCAAAGTGAAGAAAAACTTGGATATAAACTTTCCCTTTCTTTATAGCATGTTTTTGTGTCTTCTCTCTTTTCTCCCCTAAGGAATAAAGACAGGATAGACATATTTTTCTTCCATTGAAACTTGGGAATGTAAAGCCACGCCTCTCAAAACCATCTTTCTAATTCCATTTTCAGTATATGTTTTCTTTTCCCACTTGAATTTTTCAATTTTACTAAATCATGAGATATGGGTGTGTTATTTACAATACAGCTTGGAAGATTATCTGAAGGCCCATGTGTGAGTGTTCTGAAATCCAAAGTTCTACATAGCTCTTTTGGCTGTTTTTCCATTTCTTTAATAAATATCCAAATTTAAGAGTCAAAGGCAGAAGAAACACATTTCTGATACATTGTGGAAGGGATTTTAGTTTATCATCTACTTGCCATAACGTAACATATTTCTTGTACCACAATGAATCTCAGGACTCAGCTAACAGGCTTTTGTGGTTGTGATGGTGGTTTTCAAAAATCAATCATCATGACACAATTTTAGTTAATTCTTTTTCAATTTGAGATATAAAAGATAAGCCCTTCTATTAAATCAGTTAATGTCAGGAGCAATCCCTTAAGACTGATGATTTGGTTACTGCTGGAACCTATACTAGGAGCCAGCTGCTATCTGTCTTCTGAAAACAATAAAAAACAATCCCTGGCCTTAAACATAATCACACTAGACAGCCTCAGCAGAGATGAATGCTGTTGCTGCACCTTTTGGAAGAGAGAAGAGAAAACATATGGGGTAAATAAGGCTTGGCCTAAATATTTTTAGTCTTTAATAAAATCTAATTGTTTTTTCAACATTTGTGAGAAGGTCATGTTAAAAGTTTTCACAGATGTGGCAAACTATGGTTGTATGTTAAAATAAGTATGTTCACTAAAATATTATTAGATAATATAGAACATTCTGATGCACTGTCAATTACAAAGTTATTCATTACACAGGATTAGCTTAAAGGGTGAAAGATTAGCACAATGTAAATTTCCACCAATAAGCAAATGGTTAAGTAAAATATGGAGAATCCACTCAAAAGTTTCTATAATCAGTAAATTCTGTTCACAAGACTATAGAAATGTAGAAAAAGTGCTATAAGTATTGTATGAACATACCTTTATAACACCCTGAATTATAGTTCCTTGACAAAAAATATGACAACTATGTATAGAAAAAACAAACTGGAATGCTTATAGCAGCACAATTCACAATTGCAAAGATGTGAAAACAGCCTAAGTGCCCATCAATACATGAGTGGATTAATAAAATGTGGTATATGTATACCATGGAGTTCTACTCAGCCACAAAAAACAATGGTGATCTAGCACTTCTTGTATTATCAGGGATAGAGCTGGAGCTCATTCTACTAAGTGAAGCATCCCAAGAATGGAAAAACAACCACCACATGTACTCACCATCAAATTGGTATTAACTGATCAACACTTAAATGCACATATAGTAGTAACATTCAGTGGGTGTCTGGCAGGTGGGAGGGGGGTTGAGGGGATGGGTGTATAACCTCATGGGTGCAGAGTGCACCGTCTGGGGGATGGACACGCTTGAAGCTCTGACTCAGGTGGGGCAAAGGCAATATAATTATGTAACCTAAACATTTGTACCCCATAACATACTGAAATTTAAAAAAAAGAAAAAAAAACTGGGAGAAAATATGAAAATGCTAATATAGTGCTTGTGTATTGGTTTAGGTAGAGTAGACATTGGTAAGAACCCCCATCATGTATAGTGGAGGAAACATCACAGCCCTGGGCAGGTGTTTCTGATTGGTGGAAGGCATTGCTCCACGTGAGCCCCTGGCCCCCAGATCCTGAGCAGTGAAAGCCCACATGTCCTGCCCAGAGCCGTTCAGTAGGTAGAAGGACAGAAGAAGCTGCTGCTTAGTGAGGAGAATCCTCACAGCCATGAGGTCCCCAGATCTCATGTCAAGGAATTGGGAGCCACTCTACAGGAGTAGAATTCAGTGAGATGATTACTAAATCTGAGCTACACCATGCTGGCCAGTCTCGTTGGTAGCACCTCCATCTTTCCTGAGAGCCAACATGCAGAAGTTCCTTCTCTTAAGCAGACACCCAGGTGTTTGATTCTTGACTCCAAAGCACAGTGAGCTTTCTTTTTCTTAGACCCAATACCGGAATTAAGGATTTTAGAAGGTTTCTGTTTTTTTGGCCCAGAGCATCTTATGAAGGAAACTTGAGAAAGCTTCAAGAGTTTCTTCAATCCTGGTAGAATGGCCCAATAGATTAATTGACCAAATACTGGTTATATAACTCTTCTTGGCTTCCTCAATTTCTTGTATTAAAACTAATCGTAATGATGAATCATTGTTGGATTCAATGTGGATAATTAAAAGCCATTTGTAGTGTAGAACACATATCATTTTAATGACAAGTTGACTTATATTGTCTTCACTAATATAACAATAGGTCCTGCGATACCTGAATTATACATTTTTACAGTCTTACAAGAGAAAATGTCATTAGGGTTTAGAATTGGAGATGCTTAAAAGAAGTTATATATTATTGCTTTTTCTAAAGCATTGAAATATAAATATTCAGGGCAAAAGCATATATTCAAAATGTAGAAAAAAAGAGAAGAAATTTCTCTATAGATTCTGTGATACACAAAGTCTAACTTTTTAATTAAGCAAATATGTGTAAATGGCCCTCATTTTCCAGATCTCCCAGTGAGAGGTGCAAGATGACTGTGGTGATTTTTTCTCCCTCAAGTCACTAAAAGTGGCTGATTGCATTCCATCCTAGGGACCTGTCAGCAGGGGAGGAGCTTCTTTTTTTCCTTTTCTTTTGTACTAAGGGCCTCTGGGAAAGAAATTATTTGGAATTATGTAAGTGAAAGCGAACTGCTATTTTTTTCCTCTTTAAAAGAGAAATATAAACCAGTATTCATTTTCTAAACCGAGAGCCAGAAATATAAATATGAAAAGTAAGAAATGTAATGTTCCCATTTGAAAGTTTGACTAGTTATCAAAAGAAGTTGTAGAGGAAGTAGAAGAGGGAAAGTGACACCAAGAGGAAAGGACAGCAGAGAAAGGTACAAGAAGGTGCCTTCCACTAATATTATTTTTGACAAAGAAACACACACCAAGAATGCCAGAGAAGGTAGGCTGCAAAGTAGATGTACACATACCAAGAGGCAAAACCATAGCAACTCCTGTCTACAGAAAAGAGACGTTCTTTGGAGTTGTTACTATCTTGAGCATTTTCAAACTGCTGCTAATATTTACTTGGAAAATTGGGTTGTGTTTTTGTAACCCTGATATACATTGAAACAATGATACTGAATTTCATCCTATCCTTTTCGCAGATATTTTTGTGAAGTCTAGATGAATTCATTCCCAAAATAATGCCCCTTGTTCATCAGCTCCTTGATATCAGAATTCATCAATAAGAAGAAGCAAATGATGCCTTTAGTTGATGATTGACAAGTTGACAGGAGTATTTATAAACAACTCAGGCTAAACTAGGTCCCAAATTTCTGCCAAACAAATTAAAGTTTCCTTCTCTGAAGATCAGAAGTTCTGATTGAAACATCAAAAACATCAGTTATGGTTATTTGATAGTGATCCAGGCCTATGTGGCAGAGAAATAGAGTATAATCTAATATTGGTACAAAACAATCATTTGCATTTGATTTGCTAGATAGAGAAATTTTTTTACCTTCTTTAATGCATTATGCTTAAGACATGAGTAAAACCCACTAGAGACATGACATGGTCCTGAAAGACATTCAGTGTCTCAGGAAACTAATGCTGCTTTATTGAAATTTCTGCTGAAGTAATAAAAGTGGGTAATTTAATAATAATTGAAAACTATAGACATCTCCTCTGTTGGTCTTTCCTTTTCTTATTTTTCTATTATTTATGCTAAGGTAATTTTTGAACATGTGGCAGAGGATGAATGCTTTTCTTGAAGGAATCGTAAAGTGCACTGTTTCTCAAGCAACAGAATTCCTATTTTATACTAAATACATAGCTCTTTTACCACCAGAAAATGTCCATCTGCTACCACTGGGTTTGCTCTGCACAAAGCAGGCTTTTAAAAAACAGCATTATATCATTAATTTAGACATGGTGTGGATGTGAATACATATAAGCAATTGGTTCTGCTTTAATATACACAATGGAAAAATATCTTAATTGATGGAAAAGGCTCAAAGGGCAGTCTAGGCCACGGCAAACACATGACAATTTGTAATGGGGGATGTTTTAATGGAAACTTTTAGTTGGCACTGACATTTTTGCCGATTATCAGCAGTCCCTTTTCCCCCCATCTTCAGCTGTGTTTCCACTTTTATTCCACATTGACCTCTCCCATCCACTTAACCCAATAAAAGTAAGAGAATTTAGAAATTCTAACTTCACAATGATATCCCTAAAATTAACAGAATCATTTTAAGAATTTTACAATAGACTCTCTGAAAGGCACAGTGATTATTATTTATAATCAACTAAATGAATATGTCATAACATGATTTGTGGTGTCACTGCTTCCTGAAATGCATTAGAGAGTCTTAAAAGAAGAGGCTTAAGGAATTAGACTTATTTAGAACGGAGAGCACCAAGTAGATGGCTTAGTAAGCTCTCACTTACTAGCGGTTACTAGGGAAGCAAGACTAACCTTGCAATCGAATGCTCGACTATCTTTTTCAGATTTTTTCTGAAATTTCAGATTTTTGGCTAGGAATTTCTTCAGCTGCTCATCCTTTTGAATTTTAAACTTAAAAAAAAATTCAGATGCTTCTTATAGCAGACATTCTTTATCTGATTATCTTTCCACTAAAAATATTTTTCATATATAACACTTAGTTGTTTTTTTTCTAAAAGATATCCTTGTAACTCAGTTTATTTCTAACTCAGTTCTATAATTTGTGATGATTATTACCACTTTACATTTGAGAAGACTGAGACTCAGAGTAGTTGGACATCAATTACCATCCAAAGCAGAGCCCAAGAACCTGTCTTCTGGTTCTTTGTCCAGGTGTCTTTTCCTAAATTCATGGTCAAATCTTCCATGAAGGAGACTTGGGTTAGGCACATGGATTAGTGAGAACAAAAAGCAAAAAGAGAAGGCAGGGAACTGAAGGGATAGTGAGAACAGAGGTGAGAAGCAGAAGAAGATAAACTTCACTTCTCATATGACCCTGCAGGTACTCCTTTGTTTAAGCTTGCCGTAGCTATTCATCATTCAGAAAAGCCTCTGACTTTTTTTATCTTCAGTTCATAGTTCTCAATAATTGTGAGTTGAAATCTCAGCTCCTCCATTTTTTCGTATGTGACCTTGTGCAAGTCACATAATCTTGCTAAGCCTCAATTTCCTCATCAATAAATGAGGATAACAGTAAAAGCTAGGTGACAGAGTCAATTCCATGAGGTAAGGCATATAAGGTAATAGCAATAGTGCCTGGAACATGGTAACCCCTCAACAAATGTTAACTATCTTTAGTATGTAATAGATGCCAGTCAATTTCTGGCTGCCTAATATCTGCATCCTCTTCTTATATTTGGGAACACATGAATATGCTGTTCGTTGGTGTTGTTCACCTCTTTTTCTGAGCACATGATAGGATTGTATTTATCTTCCCCTTCCCTCTAAACTTGGGTGTAGCCATGTAGCTTGCTTTGGCCATTAAGGCATAAGCAGGAGTGACATGTGTCACTTCCAGTTAGAAGCTTTAAGTGCCAGTGCATGTTTCACCACCCTCTCCCTTTGCCACGATGACCTGCAGCATTCCATATAGAAGCTATTCTCTCAGCCTATGTCCTGGAATGAGAAGGAAAGAATGACACAGAGCAGAGCCCCCAGCTAACTTGTTATAGATAATGTAGTGTAACTGAGAAGAACAAAAGACAAAGAAACAAAAAAGTGTGTTAAGCCACTATTATTTTGGGGTCTCCTTGTTATTGCAGCATAGTCTGGCCTATCCTGACTGTTATTGGTGGGAGGTAGATCCTTTTTCACATTATAGAAGTACAAAAGGCCAGGTAGTTGCTTTGACAGCCTTCGTTGCAGATTGACCTATCAGTAGATCCACCTAAGTACATGAATTGGGAGCTAGAAATGCAAAAAAGTAGGAAGGATGAATAATTCATTCCCATTTATTGTAGCGGCAGTAGTAATGGAGGAACATACACATTTCTGGGAAAACCAGGGGCAGTGGGTACAACAGTAACATCTGGGGTCTGGGACTATTGGTAAAGGTTTTTGCAAACTGTTGGGCCTGGTTTTCAGGGACATCTGCAGCATAGTCCCCATGAACAACACTGGCTCTGGCCAGCCTTTGTCCCTAGCCTCCTTTGTCCCTGATTATTTTCCAGCCTTCCAAGTGACTCAACTCTGCAAACAGCTGATATAATTTCAATTCATTCATTTTCTGATTAAATCAGCCTGAGTGTGATGCTTGCAAAGAAGATTCCCGAGAAACACAATATATAAGTTAATTTTGAAATTTTCTTTGTTAACGTGCAGAGCTATTTTAGTATATTCTTGGCAGCATAAATTAGTCGCTTTGAATGCCACTGTCTGTCTATGACAACAGTATACTTATTTTAGAGATGCCCATACTGTATTTTGGCAACTTCTTTTCAAGGTATTTAAGTCCATGGTTCTTTAAAATGGGTAAATGTACAAATTTCACTTTAGAGTTTAAATTATATTTAAAATATAGTATATATATAAATCTGATAGTTGAAATAATTTGTTTTACTCTTTTTCTCTGAAAAAATAAGTGAATCATTTTCCTGTATTAGTCTATTCAAATAAGCACTGGATTACCAAAAGAGACCAAATCTCTGACTGCTTTAAAATTATATTGTTCCGCTGGGTACAGTGGCAGGCACCTGTAGTCCCAATTACTTGGGAGGCTGAGACAGGAGGATCATTTGAGCACAGGAGTTTAAGGCTATAGTATATGATCATGCCTGTGAATAGCCACTGTCCTCCAGCCTGGGCAACATAGCAAGATCTCATCTCTAGAAATTAAAACAAAACAAAACACATAGTTTCTTTTATTTTGAACTTGGTCCAATCTAAATATGAATATAAGCTACAATACTTCTGAAGTTTCTCTCCAGCACCATGATTCCTGAGACCAGGTTTTAGCTACAGGAGTCAGAATTCCCACTGAAGGAGATTCATTTGGTTAGGTGGGTAAAATGATTGCTCTCCTAAAGTGTTATTTGTCTTGATACGATTTAACAAATAAATTGAACTGGAACATGTGTACTGGGAGAGTGGGAAGAGAGAGATTCATTACAAATGCCCAGCTGAGATGTAATCTTAGGTATCCTGGGTTTACTTTTTGAACCAGTTAGGAAAAAAACAGGAAGGGCAACTTTACTCCTAGTGGTCACATCAACACTGTAATTTTCTCGCTGAAATTCAAACCCAAGAATAACTCTGATTTGCCTGCCACGTTTTCAATCTGTAAGTCTAAAAAAAATAAATAAAATAAAACACAGCAACAACAAAGGTTGGAAATGCAAGCAAACAGAGAGAGCCAGAAGATCCGAAGTAGAGAGAGGTGAACAATCATTTCCCTTGTTCTGAACTATTTGCTTCTGGAAAGGTGGAGAAGAAAAGAGTGAAGAGGGAAAAGGATGTTTCTCAGGAGATGCTGGGTTCTTTCTATCAAAGACTTAAACAAGAGAAAGCAAAAGTTGTAAAATTTTTTATACTCATTTATTTATTTATTTTTATTTCAGGAAATTATGGAGGTACAAACATTTTGGTTACATGTTATGACTTTGCCACATCCAAACCATGATTTGAGACGTGCCCTTTCCCCCGCTACAGTGCTTACTGCATTCATTAGTTGTGAGTTTACTCACCCCTAACCCCCTACCCCCAAAGAATATTACTACTCTGAAAAGATGTAAATTTATGAGAGTTGGGCCAATAATGTAAGCTGAGGTGAGATACTGAAGTGTCGGATAAGGCAACTGCTGTACATTAAAACAGAGGCTTTTGATTTCTGGAATAATCAGTCAAATGTGTTTCATATTAGTCTAACTTGTGGGCAGTGAAACAAAAGAAAGAAAAACAAACCACACCAACAAACATGTGGTGTGTGAATGCAGAAACATAAGATTGAGAGAAGCCTCAATTACAGGAGGACACAAATTCTAGGCACCAGCTGCTTACACCTGATTACTTGTCTGACGGCACTACAGAGTTTGTTCTGTAAATATAAAGGATGTGAGTGGTGAAACAACAGATCTTCCTGAAGATCTAAGTGATGTGAGAAAGATCAGAGATTTTTTTTTTTCCTTAGGGAAAGAATCTTCCCTCAATTTATAGATAGACTAAGGCCTAGAGATGTCCAGTGACTTTCTCACTGTCACAGCTTGTTCAGAAGAGCGTCTCGATTAGTCCCCAGGCTCTGATGATGGACACTGACACCCTGATGTCGGAGGGCCCTTTGACTCCCTGTTGGGTACAAGGGATGCTCTTCAAATAACTGCTGGGATTCAACGTCTATTCCTCTGCTTGAAGGACTACACAACAGCCTATAAGGGCTACTTTAACGAATAGGTAAACATTTACAGAATTCCTAAAATTCAGTTAAAAAAATTTTTTTATGTTTTTTTTTTTAAATTTGTTTTCTAAACTCAGTTTTATGTCAAACTAACAGTTTAGAAACAAAATGTGAGAGAGATGACATGCTGGAGGACTTAAGCACCTGCCTCTGGATTCAGCTACTCCTGGATTTAAGTTCAGTGTTGCCACTTACTGTGTCATATTGGAAATGTTAATTACTGCCTCTAAACCTCAGTTTCCTTACTATAGGATAGAGGTCATAATAGTACCTACCTAATGTTGTTGTTCTGAGCATTATTCATGCAAGTGAAGAATGGTTAAGAGTATGAGATAAGAGTTCAATAGAGAAAGGTGAGCCAGGTACGAAAAAATAAGGAGTATAGTATATTTTAGGATAAAGGAGAGAGAATATTTCTCTTAATATTTATTTATTTTTAATTTTTATTTTTTTTTGAGATGGAATCTTACTCTGTTGCCCAGGCTGGAGTGCATTGGCATGATCACAGCTCATTGAACTCCTGGGCTCAAATAATCCTTCTGCCTCAGCATCCTGAGTAGCTGAGACTACAGACCCTCACCACCACACCCAGATAACTTTCTTATTTTTTGTAGAGATGGGGTTTCACTATGTTGCCCAGGCTGGAAATGACTTATCCTATTATAATATTTTTAAAGTCCATTTTGTCTTAATATTTATTAAAATTTATTCCTTTTCCTGCCTCCATGCTGAAGTGCATCACTCTCAAGTATGTTTACCCTGGTTTGCCTGGTTTTTAGGCACCAACTTCACACCCAGTTCAGAGGTAGAGAATTTGAAAGATTATTTTAATCCATAAAAGTTTTAATCTGGGAAAGTTAGCAGAAAAAAAAATGTACCTAGAAATTAGGAAGTGGTGATTAAATCTACAGGAGCTCAGTACAGCTAAGGGGAGAAAGGTCTAGGCTGCGGTGACAGATTTACAAAGAGTTTTAGAGCCGTAATTGGTATTGGAAGTTAACCAGTTAACTCATTCATTTTAAAGAACAGGAAAGAAAAGCCCAGAGAAGTTGTCTCATGGAACTTCCACTAGGAGAACATCCCTCTTGACTCTCTACTTTTCTATTTATCTTCCTTATTTCAGTTTGCTTTTACATCCTCTTTCATAATTTCCCATGCTAGATTGGTAGGAGCATACTGGTGCTTCTATATAACTTGGTTCCTACTCTTTGAATCTGCTGTGATATTTGCAGGACAATATCCAAGTGATTGTAGTACAAGTTCTGGATGAAAAATGAATTTCTTGCTCATGGCTCCTGCCTCCCTCCTGTCTCTGAAGTTGTCAAACATGCTCCACCAGGGAGTGGAGTCTGGCCCACATGATTATGTATCTCCTCCTGTTATCCCCTGTGTTACCCTGATCCTGTGTCCTGGAAACTTCTAAGAGACAGGTTAACAAACAAGGATGAACAGCCAGAACTAATTGAAGAGGCCTTTCTTCCAAACAGGAAACACTATCTTTGGAAGACTTTTCTGGATAGTGCAAAAAAGTGTTTACAGGAGGGGCAAACCCCACCCAGCCGCTACATCATTTAGAGCTGAGACTGGGACCACCACGTCCCTTATCCATGCACAAAGCAGTGTTACGTTGATAGGTAGAGACCTTGATCTGTCTCTTGAAGGCCTTAAAGTTACAGTAATAAAACTTGTGAACCAAAACAGATCAATGAGAGTTTTGCAATGCCTCAATTGTTTATCTCCATAGCACTTAGTATTTATAAAGTGGTAATAGCTACTCAATGGTGGTGATAGGGTGTCTATGAGATTTATTGTTTAGACTAGTGCCTCAAACTTTAAGGTTTATAAAAATTACCAGGAGGATTTGCTACAACACAGATTTCTGGACCCACACCTTATGAGGTCTGGGGTAGGGCCTGAGAATTTGCATTTCTAACAAGCTCCTGAGTGATGCTGATGCTGTTGGACCAGGAACTACATTTTAGGAAACACTACCCTAGGAGAAAGAGATCTGTCTTTCCTGATCTTTCACCCTAATTTTCTGCCTCAGTCATACTTCTTTTTATTTTCAGCTGCTGAGATCTTTTTTCCAGTGCAAATATGCTTGCAAATCCTCTTTCCACACTCAAACACAAATAGTCATTGCTGTTCAAAGTCCTACTTGTCTCCCCACATTCATCCTGTAAGGGGACATTTTGACCAGCCAACCTTAAAGCAGAAGGCATATGGCATAAAGAATGACATTTTCTCTCTCCTCACTTGGCTCCTTGGACTGGGTTTAAGCCCCCATGTTTATAAGGATGAGGAAAGAAGGCTTAAGGAACTGATTAATGAAATATTTTTTGCAGCATTCTAGGCACAAACAGACTTATTTGGGGGCCCAGGCAAAGGGGGACAGGTCTTCACAATCTGGCACCTGTCAGTCACTGGTTAAGGGCTACCCAAGGGGGCATACGAATTTTCAGGTGCTTCTGGCTCCCTTTCCAGAAGTCTAAGGGCAGTCCTGTAAAAATATGCTGGCTGCTGGAAACTAAAGCACACCAAAAGGAGGAGGCACATGCATAAAAACATGGCCAAAAAGATATTCTGGGCAATCAGAGTGGAGTGGAGCCCTGACATTGCCTAATACAAGAGGGAGAACTTAAGCAAGTAAATGAAGCCAACTGGGAAGGGGGAAGATGCATGCATGAGAATCCATGAAAACACATGTTGGTTTGACTTTGATGACAACTTACCCTAACTGCCTTTGGAAACTCTGTTCATGAATCTTTGACTTGGTGGGGGCAATCTGGTTCGGAATTGTCCCCCCAAAAAGCTCTTTTCTATGGCTCATCAGTGGTATGGGATGCCTGGCTTGTTTATGAAGCTTGAGACTGTCGGTGAGGACTGCCAACACAAGCTTCCTCTAGGCTGAGGTTAGCAACTGAGCCTTTAAATTATCTTGCTATGTTCCCTGATTCTTTCAGGTAGGGACCCCAAGAGTAGTGTGTTTACTAGGACAGACTGCCAGTTTCTTCTCATGCTTATTTTATTTTATCCTGGGTAACCAGGTACCCCCCTAAAGCAGAGGGCTGGGAATTCAGAGGCATCTACCGTCATGAATTTTGCAGCATCATTTGCATGTTTAACCTTCCTCTGCTTCTCTTATTCTCAAACAGATGCAGGCAAGGCCGTTTCTGTAGAAATTTCCATGCTGCTGAACAAGGCTGAGGGTTTGATGAAGTAAATAATTCTTAATACTATTTGAGCCTTACCTCCCTCCTTCCCACACCTGGGCCTCTTTTAAGAAAAACATTTGATGAGCAACTGTGTTATAAAAATATCTCATCAGTGAATATACCTTGGATCTTTATTTCATCCATGACTCAAGGACCATACTGTGATTTATCGTCCATGGTCACACACAAGTACCGAAGTTGTGCTTTTCTGTTTTGTGGAAACAACACTGGTCATGAAATCAGAAGACATGGCCTTTGGTTGTAGCCACTCACTTACAAACTAGGTGACCTCCTTTGTGACATGGCTAAGATTTGTTCTGCTTACTCAGGATGGTCATTGTGAAGGTCAAAAGGAGATAGATTTATTTGTAAGACTGTTAGGAACATTTATGGGACTATAACTATACCAGACCATTGTGATCAATATCAGAACACTGTTTGAAAGGATCACCATCTAGCTTCTAGGTAGTTTTTGTGTCTGGATAGATCTGACCTCAAACCCAGGGTATTCTTTTTATAAGCTATTTTATCCTGAGAAAGGAATGATAGCTCTCTGAGTCTTATATTTCACGTATTTGCCTTTTAGGATGTGGTGAGGATTATAGCTAACATATAAGTTCCTGCCACTCAGTCAATGATATTTTATTATCGTTTTATTTTTTGACCTTTGCAAACTATAAAGAAACTCTTTGTCTGGCAGCAGGTGCTATTACCAAGACATAAGATTTGTTATGGAACCTCTGTCTTTGGCAAAAATATTCTGCCACCTTAAGAAGGTGCTGAGTTTCCCTAAGTAAAAAAATACCTCAGAGGCAAACCATTACTGATTCTCAAATGTTGACTTCTTTCTTTCTCTTCCTTCCCTCCTTCTCTTCCTTCCCTTTTTTCCTTTCCTTTCCTTCCCTTCCTTCCCTTCCTTCCCTTCCTTCCTTCCTTCCTTCCTTCCTTC
>VBSM01000813.1:9102450-9138154 GCA_008086735.1 Cheirogaleus medius | reverse complement strand
ATATACATAACCGTAATATTTGTATCCCCATAATATGCTGAAATTAAAAAAAAATAAAATAAAAAAAATAATAATTCACCATGACCAGATGGGCTTTATTCCAGGGATGCAGGCTGGTTCAACATACGCAAGTCTATAAATGCAATGCACCGCATAAATAAAAACAAGAACAAAGACCATATGATTCTGTCAATGGATGCAGAAAAAGCATTTGACATAGTCCAACACACCTTTATGATAAAAACTCTTAACAAAATAGGCATAGGTGGCTTATATCTTAAATTTATCAAATCCATTTATTACAAACCCACTGCCAATACCTATCTTTCTTTCTTTCTTTCTTTCTTTCTTTCTTTCTTTCTTTCTTTCTTTCTTTCTTGTCAACAGGGACCTACTTTTAGGCCCCATAAGTTGTTTTTGTACCCATCCAGGATTGCCTGATCCTGAGCTCCCTACAGAGCTGCCTATTCCTCACTTAGTGCCATGAATAACATAACTTTTGCAGCAATGGCTGCAATGGACAGGATTCAGTGCCATCTTTTCCATGTGATCTTACTTTGGCAAAAAGCCTGCATTGGGCTTCTTCTTCCAAAATTCACTTTGTGATTATTGTCTGTAAGTCAAGGAATCACTGTCTATAACTCAAGTAGTATGTTTTTGTTCTTTTTTTTCTAATTGTCTAGACCACATGGTGTAGTGCTATGAATACATATACACATGTCTTGAGCTTTCTTTCTTTCTTTTGTATACTGACCTCTTCAGATACATTCTGAATTTTTTTGGGAGGGTGAACTATACCTTTTCTTTTCTTTTTTAACTTGTCACTGACTTGAAGCTCATGAGCTATGCATTTTCTAACCCATAATACTAACACAGAGCCGACAGCCCACTGGGGTTTGGCACACAGTAGGCTTTGATGTGAACATACTCTCTGATGGAAAGGCAGAAATGGTATCTACAGTGAGTATCTGCCAATTTAATGCTATAGGCTCTGCTAAAATTTAGAGCATTTTCTTAGAGGTAGATCAATTGCTTTTCTCTACTAAACACTTTTTAATGATCTTTACTGATGTTTGATTAATGCTAGTATCCTGGAAGAACAGAGGGCACCAGATGGACATTCATGTTTTAAAATTACTTGTTTTGAAAGATTCCAGGCACAAAAAAGTATGTACAACATGATTTTTTTATATGAGGTTCAAAAATAGGCAAAACTATGTTCTTATCCCTACTCCAGAAGATGCAGTGATTGGAAGAGTATAGGTGGTTTCTGAGATCATGTGATATTCTGTATCTTCATATGGAGGATGGTTATACAGGTATGTTTAACTTTGTAAAAATTTATTCAGCTGAGTACTTATAATTTGTGCACTTTTGTTTCTGTATATTATTCATTCATAAAAGAAAGAAATTTCTTATTTGTGTTTTCTTATTTATTTTTGTAGAACAAGAGTAAAAGCAACATCAGTTTGTGCTCAAAATAAAGATGATGTTATTGTGCTTTTCCTTAGATACCTCTGCCCCATATACATTGGAAATGAGAAAACCTGCTCATACAGGGTTGTCCCTAGGACTTAGTAACAAGGTTTATAGAGAAGTGAAAGTCAGCCACTCATTTGAGATGGACGACCTAGAACTTGTCTTGCTGAGACAACACAGAATGCCTAATCAGAAGTGGCAGATGACTCTTGTTTAGGGTCTATTGGGAACACAGCCATCGGTGTGACCAGATAGCTCAGCTCCTGGCTTAGGTCTGTAAAGGAGTGGCTGTCTCATAGGGCTTGCAGGTAGACAGATGTTTATGGAAAATTTTAACAAGATGTTTGCATCTCCTTTCAGATATTCAAATCTCATGGTTTATTAGGACATTAAAAATATGTACTTATGGTCACAATTTTTTTGTGAAAAGAAATATTAGAATATACATAAACTAAGGCTTACTAGTCTAACAGCATATTCTTGCTAAGCACAAATTTCCTGGCAAGCAACAAACAATTTTATATGTTTCTTCTCTTTTGTGGAAGGGTTGATATACAAACTCTGGCGATACAATTTTATATTGTCTGTCTGTCTATTGTGCTATTAAGGCTCAGAAACCAATACCCCAAAACAAGGCACTTTAACATGCTGGACTGAAGAACAGCCTCAAGGTCTCTTTTACTTTCCCCACTTCCCACTCCTGTCTCACAATTTCTTGTCTCTCCTAAGTCACAGGATGAAGTTGTTCTCTGATGTTCCCTTACCTGCCTAGAATCTAGACCTTCCAAAGAAGAACACAATTGCATTCCCTGAGTTTTCATTAATTTAATTCATGTCACAGGAAGAGAGACTAAAGTCCGTCAACATGTTGGACACACATTTGTTACAAACAAAACAGACCCAATAGACTTTGTCCCAAGCCCATTGAATCTCCCTAAAAATCATTTACAATTCCTCAAATTGCCATATTTTTTCTATCCCTTCTTCCCCTATGAAGAAGGGCATGTAAACATTTGTATCCCACTGGGTTACTGGATAATACTTATTTTATGATTCTCCTGTGCTATGGCATGTTAAAATAAAATTTTATGTGTGTTTTCTCGTATTCATCTGCCTTTTGTCAGTTGATTTTTCAACAAAACTTCAGAGGGTGAAAATGAAATTTTCTGTTCACCCCTACAGTTTTAGCATGGAGAGCAGGATAATTTCAAACTGCTCTGCTCTTGTGGAAGTCAAGGGAACTCAAGACCTGACAAGCTGGCAGAAAAGTAAGAAAATCTTGCCAGTCAGAATCCCAGTCTGATTCCTGGTCTCTCTCTGTGGAATCCAGTTTAGCTGACAGAAAAAAAAAATCACCGTTTGCCTATTTTTCCTTTTCCAAATTGAAGATTAATGAGAGTAAAGCATTTATACAGACTAGTCTTAGGTTTAGTGACTCTGACATAGTTTTTGCTATGAATATTCAAATTGTCTGATCTTTTTCCTACCAGAAATAGCCCTTATTTTTGTCTTTTGTCTGTGTCTTTCAATGTTGTTTATCCCTCTTGTTTTTTTTTTTTTATTTATGTCTTTGAGAGTTTGACTTGTGACCAAGTGGGAACACTCTCTCTTGGTCTCCATCATACTTGGGATATGATTTTTGGGTCACATCTAGTGGCCAGTCTAAAAATATTGGAAACGACAAGACATGTAAGATATTAAGCAGCACTCTGGTTTGAACATGCCAAGCTCTCAGGAAAGTTTGCCTTAATAAGCCCCCTCCATAAGAGCTTTTATTTTCTTAACTCTTATTTCCTGGTTAGTCCTGGAAAAATCCAATCCCAGGAGGGTCTACTAGTGTTATGGATTAGCGGGTCTGTGATTGGTGACTCCTCATAAATTTGTGGAATACCGGAGGCATCGTATGCATAAACACCATCCTTAACCATCTGTGGCTACAAGAGTCTTTTGCTATCTTAGCCTATTTCTGAAAGTGAATTTTTTGGGGGATCCGGAAGGTTACATTGTCTGTGCCCATTTTTAAAACACCATTTACATCGATGATATTCTAACCCTGGAAAGTTATCCCTAGGACTATGCACGAAAAAGGCTTATTGGCCTGAGTTGCTTGTGGAATAAATAAATTGGTTATATTTTAAAGAAAGCTTTTTAGAGAACTCTCATTTTAAACAGCTATCTTATTGGTACCTATGAAAAGATACAAAAGGAATATATGCTTAGAAACTCCTTTGGTAAGATTTTTAAAAAGGCAGAAATCAGATTTAAAACAAAGTTAAAGTCCTTTGTATACTCAAGCTGCCTGCTTTGGATCCTCTGAGGGATTTGCAAAGACAGAACTCAAGTCTGTAGCCTAATGGCTAGATCTCCACATTGTTATTATGGAAGCCCCAGTTTGATTCCTGGTCAGGGATTCAGTTCCTTAGAAATGTAAATCCTTTAAACTTAGAAGAAAAGGGAAACATTTGTAAGAATTAGTTTGAGGCTCTCCTGGAGGCAGCTATTGTGGGGCTGGGGAGTGAGCCATGCTGTCATGCCCTGCACTGCCCAGATTAGTGAACAATACAGGCAGAATGGCTAAAGTTTTCTCCAAGAAACTAAAGGGCAGTTTATCTGCTTATGCCTTCTTTGTGAAGACATTCAGAGAAGAATATAAGAAGAAAAACCTAGAGGTCCCTGTCAATTTTGCAGAATTTTCCAAGGAGTGCTCTGAGAGGTGGAAGACAATGTCTGGGAAAGAGAAATTTAAATTTGATAAAATGGCAAAGGTGTATAAAGTATGCTATGATTGGGAAAAGAAGGATTATGGACCAGTTAAAGGAGGAAGAAGGACTCTATGCCCCCCAAAGTCTGCTGTCTGCATTCTTTCTGACGTGTTCAGAATTCCACCCCAACATCAAACCCACAAACTCTGACATCTTTTTTGGAGATGTGGCAAAAATCTGGATGAGACGTGGAATAACTGAAGTGACAGTGAGGAGCAGCCTTACATCACTAAGGCGCCAAAGCTGAAGGAGAAGCACAAGGATGTTGTGGCTATAAATCTAACGGACAGTTTGATGGCACAAGGGCTCCTGCTAAAGTCGCTTGGAAAAAGGAGGGAGAGTAAGTCAAAGAATACGAGGAGGAGGATGACGATGAGGAGGAAGAAGAGGAGGATGAATACAAAACTGTTTATCTGTCTCCTTGTGAATACCCTAGAGTAGGTGAACACCTTAACTGACACATCTCTTATTTGAGAAGTGCCTATTGCCCTTATTAGGTTTGATTTAAAAACTTGATCATGATCATATTGTAATTTCTCAAAGTGTTCTGGAAATTGTCAATGGCTTACATGAAGTGGCCGTGGGTGTCTGGAGCATCCTAAAACAGTATGAAAGTTGTACATATTTCCAAACATTTTTAAAATGAGAAGGAATTTTTTTTCAGCCTTTGCTTTTGGCTAAGATCAAGTGCAAAATGAAAAGGCACTTTTGTGTTCTCCTTACTCTGTGCACTTTGCTGTTGGTGTGACAAGGCGTTTAAAGATGTTTCTGGCTTAAAAAAAATTGTAAGGTGGTGTCAACTACATGGTAATTGGCTGGAAATCTTGAGTTATCAACTGTACTTATCTATAGTTGGTAAAAAGAACAAAACAGCTGAGACTGACTCTGGATGCTCCTTGCTTGGCCTTGAGGCCGTGGGGGGACGATGTCTTCCGGTGGAGGTGCCGCAGTTCAGGGCATGCACTGTGGTGCTGGACCTGTTGACACTGTGACAGGCAGCTGTTTAGCTTCAGGTTGTTTTGTTTCTGCAAATACTGGCATAGTATCCTGCTGCCATTCTTAGCTGTGGCAAAAGGTTGGGTGGGGAGCAGCTGGCTGGCATCAGAAAGGTTCAGATTTTTGAAAAAGTAAAGTGTGGTAGTTTTTAAACTGTTTTTAAACAAACTGTAGAATCTTTATTGTCAGCAAGATGAAGAGCCACTGCATCAATGAAAGTTCAAGAACGTTCTGTACTTAAACATGGTTTGCAAAATTCTGTTATTTTTTTGTATGTTGTAGAATGCTGAAATGCTTTTGAAGTTAAATAACAGCATTACATTTAAAAAACTAGTTTTAATTGTTTGTTTTGAATTTATATTTATGTGACTATTGATTTACCCATTTGTTATTGATCCCTTTCCGTCTCATGGACAGCTATTGTTTTTCTGTTATCTAAGTTTGTTTTTTCTTTTAGCTGACTTCAGGGGTGACTCTGAACTGCTTCTTTGCACCTCTTTGGAGATTCCTTGTGTGTCCTTGGTTAAGTCATAAAGGCTGCTTGGTCTGACTCTGAGTCATTTGTAGATACCTTTGGTTTAAAGGAAAGGAGAACAAAGTTCTATTGGCTTTTCGTCATGATTGAAGTTGGATAATGAGAAATTTGAAAAGTTTTTTTTTTTAAAGATCTCTATAGTCAAAAATCAGCTTAATTAAAATCTGATATTCAGACTGCATTTATTAAAGCTTCTCTGTTCTCTTTTGGATCTTATTTCTCCCATGGGAATTTTTTTCAGTTGACTGAAACCCCTTTTTAATTATATATGTTTGGTCCTTCTGTTCACTTCGTTTCTTGCTGGCATGATTTTTGCTGAGAAAAATGTAAAATTTCATCGGCTTCTTTTGGAAGGTTAAAAGCTCTCCAAATTGGCTCCTTTAAGACTTGTTCTTCCAGTTACTTTTGCTTCCCCTTCCTTTTGCCACTTTTGATACCACATGAAGGGATCTACAAGGCACTTCTAGAAACCCTGAGACTCTTTGAAACAAACACACACATACACACACACACACACACACACACACAAGGCACTACTGATTCCCTTGTTTTGGCGTCCCTTGTCTTCTTCAGGGAACTCTAAGAGTATGAGCTGGTTCTTCTCAGGTCTAAAGCTCTACTGTCTTACACTGAACCCCGTGGGCTTTCACATACATATATACATATGTGTGTTATACATTGTGTCTAAATGTATGCATATGTCTAGAAATGTGTTTGTACATTGTCTACATGGTACCAAATGAACTTCTAAATAATAAGTACTCATAGATTAAATAAATAAGCCTAAGTGCTTTTCCAGTTCTTATGACTCTAGTAATCTTTGGTAAATAAAAATATTAATAATATTGGTTTAAATACCTGCAATTAAAACATCGAGAAATAAGGAAAATAATTCTGTATGCAATGTATACAAGAAAAACAAGATGTATTTTCGGTGAGAAAAGTTATACAAAGCCTGAAGTCCTATGCTTTCGTTGAGGAAAAAAGTAACTTTGTCTAGTTTACAGAATACTTTAAAATTACTTTAAAAATTATTTCAAAATGAAGGAATAAAGTATTAATAAGAATGATCTAGGTAAAACTGAATGAATATAGACAGTTGGGGAAAGAAAGAGAATAAAAAAATGTAAGAGGATATAAAGTTTTATGGAAGTCCTCTTGTGTGGTCAAAGCTGACTGAAATTGGATGGATTTGTTTATCGGGTTTTGTTAAAATTAGATTTAGTATTAAAAGTACACTAGTACAAAGCTAAAATTTGATTTTCTCTTTTAAACAAGATTTTCTGGTAGAATTAATAAAAAAAATTTTTGTTCGCTTTTTGAGTAAACTGTAGAAAGAGAGAGAAAGAAGAGAAAGAGAAACAGATTCTGTGTGTCTCATGCTGTCTTTGTTAGTCTCTTTGATTATTTGGAAAACTGAGTCTCTTCTCTATCAAAGAGTAAAGAATTTTGCTTTTTAAAATCTTACGAAATAAGACTTGGCTAAATGAATGACTATTACTTTATGGTGACCTGTGATCCTATTTTTGAAGTATTTTAAACCATTGACATATATGACAGATTTCCCAAAATCAAATTTCAAATTCCAAATTAAATTTTTTTGACCTCAAACTAATTCTGGGATGTTCCGAAGAGACCCTGAGACATATGAAAAAAAATAATAAGCCAAATCAGGCTTATTTGATATGTTAAATTATATTTATAGCAAACATTTGCAAATAAGAAATGATGTTTAACCTTATTCAAGTTATATTTGTATGAATGTGTTGTTAATATGTGCTCCAAAATTCTAAAAATCTGATATGTTCTGGTATATTTTATCAGTCATAATTATTATGTTGAATTGCTGTAGGCCACAAAAAATGACCAAATTTTCATGTCAATTCCATCTTTAAGCATGGCTATTTTAAGTCTTGCTATCCACAGTTAATTGCTTTATTCTGATGCTTTTTTTCTGGAAACACTTTGGAAATCCAAAAGTGTTATACCTTCAAGGGGGTTCATGGAAAAGATGGAATAAACTCTGACAAATACAATTTCTGACAGCTTTGAGATTGTGTCATGGGACTGGGTAAAAATTTCTAGAACTCAAATGGAAAAAAACAAAAAAACAAAACTGGACTCATAAAATTGTTAAACATTAAGTAGAATAAGAATTAATTACATTGGACTGAAATGATTTTTTATTACTTTTTTATTTTAAACTGCTGATTTTTTTAATGATTGTTTTCCAGAGTTAAGGAAAGTTTTTTTTTTCTCTTAAGCATTATAGCAATTTGCTAAAGTATTCTTTTGTGAGCAAACTTGAAACATTTACCTTTTTTCTCTATCTGACCGCTTCAAAATTTGGAAACTGTGAGTTTTTCTGTTTTATGGTAATATAATTACTGCATAAGTTCAGTGAGAATTTTTTTTGGTAACAGGACACAATAGAAAACATTGGTTATATTACCAAGACTTTGACTGGAATATCATTTCTTCAGATATGACCAGACACCTTTAAAGAACTTAGGTTGACTTTCTGGAGCCAAAGCCCATTTCCTTGGTGGAAAGACTGGCCTGGTTCCCTTACAGGTTTCCTAGCCTTGTGGGAAGTAAAGAATGTCACTTTCTGACAGGCCTAGGAACCTCAAGATAGTTTAAAGAACTCGAGAAGAGAGGGATTCACCTAATTCACAAAGGTCTTATAGGCAGAGTCTGATGACAAGCCCTTGGCATGGCTCTAAGTCTCCAGAGGATTTTTTAAGGTCTAGTGTGAGGTTCCTTATGAAAGAGTTCCAGCAAAGCCAACTTAAAAAAAAGTCTTATATAGTCAATCACCATGCTTACTAAATTTATATAAATAATCAGGTCAAAGACTAAACTTATTTTTCAAACAAATTAGTCTTATTATGATTTATCTTTGGTAGAAATGGGAAGACTAAAGAGAGAAAAATTACGTTTCAGAAAAATACTATTGTACAGCTGTTATCAAATTCTAGCCCTGTTTATTGTTTTTGAGGTTTTATTTTTTTATTTTCTAGACTGAATCCTAAATTTTTAGTTTTCTGCAATACTGGCTACAACTCTCCAGACTAATGTTTTAAATTTTTCTCCCACTCTTCTAATTTGGAATCACTTAAAATTAAAACTGCGTTTTTCCTAAGGCCCTGTAAGGTGAAGCCAGTCAACTTAGCTTTCAAGAAAAACCACTGCAACAGCTTATATTTGGGCAAACTTTATGCACAAAGTACAATCTAGGAAAATCTGCTATATTGCCACTGGTCTTCTCAGCTCATTGCCCTTCAGATTCTAGAAGAAACCAATTTATAGACTACTCCAGACATTAATGTTTGATTTTCTTCTGTTTCCATAAAAATGCCTCTTTTAAAAGATTTGTTTGCCTGCATCATATATAGAGGCCTAGCTTTGAGATCCCATCTGCAATTCCATTTTCTAAAATGAGTCACAAATGTTTAATTGAACTGGCCTATTCCAAGAAATGAGAGATTAGTTTAACAGGATCCTTTGCCGTTACGCTAACTCGATTTTTCTCTCCACATCGCCACCACTTCAGCTTTTAATGTGTGAAACTTCTAGGAACGTTTCAGGGGAATGTTGGGGCTTGGAAACCAATACACCAAATTTTGCACTTTGACCTGCTGAACTGAAGAAACAACCTCAAGGTCATGCTGACCTTGCTCCTGCTCCTATTCCTGCCTCTCAGTCCTCCATCTCCCCCAAAGCACAAGATGAAGTTCTTCTTTGAAGTTCCCTTATCTATCTAGAACCTGGACCTGTTGAAGAATAACACAATTGCTTTCCCCGAGTTTTCATTAACTTAACTCATATTTCAGGAAGAGACCATCAGCACACCTGGATAGACTTTTATCACAAATCATTATCTGCTCTGTAGGTCCAACAGACTTTGTCCCAGGCCATTGTATGTTCTCTAGGCCCATTGAATTTCCCTCAAAACCATATCCTACCACTTAAATTGCCACATCTCCATCTCTTCTTTCCCTATGAAGAAGGGTACATAAACATCTGTACCCCTTAGGCTACTGAATAATCATTCTCCTACAATTTTTTCATGCTATGCATGTGAAAATTAAATTTTGTATGCGTTTTCTCCTATTAATTTGCCTTTTGCCAGTTGATTTTTTAGCAAACCTTCAGAGGGTAAAGGGGAAGTTTTCCCTTTGCCCCTACATTGTTCTTGGAGACAGAAATACTGAATGCCATAATAAAACAAATTTTGTGGCTGTACGACCAAGTCCCAGTATCAGGGTTTTCCCAGTTTCACCCTGAGATACCTGGAACACTGTTTCTCAATCATGCATCAGAATCACCCATACTGACTGTTAAATTGAGAATTTTTAGGCCCCAGCTAGCACATAATAAAGCTCTGGTGGGTACCTCCCAGAATGCTACATTTTAAACAATCTTTTGTGATGATTCTTAGGCATACAAAAGTTTGAAAACCATTGGCCCAGTGGCTACTGGCAGGTATAAATACAATCTGGGGTTGACCCAGGAAAATTCCTGAGAATATGTGGGGAAGAATTTGTGTTGGATACTTTTAGAAAGTTGTGTTCATGGAAAGAAGGTCCTCTGAACATAGGTGGAAATGATACCCATGGATTGTCTTCCCGGGCATGACTAGACTAGCTCTTTGTGTGTAAACAGAGAGCCTCATGACCTTCCCTTCCCAGTGTTTTGTACCCCTGTCCTTCTGTGTTGGAAGGAATTCTGACTTTTGTATTCCTTTTGAATCACAATTTTTTTTTCCCTGTGTGTTCCTTTTTGCCACAGCAGGCAATTTCTAAAAGAACATTGTTGTCTTTCTCTTTGTGGATTGTTTTTTTCTTTCCAAAGGACATTTGAAAGAATCCTCCCCTCTGGGTTTTGATCAGTTGACTTTATTACAAGGACACACCACTAAAAGGTACATCTAGTGATGTACTAGTTAAAGGGGAGGGGGGGAGAAAAACTTCGTTGGCAAAATAGCTAGAAATAAACCACAAGAGAAAAACAATTTACTTTTGGTGTAAAACAGTATTTCTTGGAAATTGCTTGCAAGGAAAATCCCAAGGCAAACTAGCTGGTTTCTTCCATTCCCTGAATAGCACAGGTGCTGGAATTAAAGAAGCATTTGAGAACTTCTGAGTATTATCTCATAATTTCACTATTTTCATCTTAGTCTTGTAATCTGAGAAGTTCTGGGATTGTTCAACTTTTTCTTTGTGGAGGGAAGATGTCAGATTCAAGAAACAAATTCTTAGAACTATAGATGTGGGAGTCTGGGTCCCTCAGAGGAAGGTGTCCACATATGACCGAAACGCATGGAGTAATAGCAAAAATCAGTATGAACCAGCCTAGAGGTACCAAGGGGCACATGCCAAGGAAGGTTATATTTTAATCTAAAAATTTTTGATACATGATTGTGAAAATTTCCAGGAACTAGGACCTCAACTGGGGCAATGTTTAAAGACATATTCAGTTGTCATAACTGGGGGTGGGGTGTGGAGAGAATGTGCCACTGGCATTGTTGGGCAAAGGCCAGGGATGCTGCTAAACAGCCTATGAGTTCAAGACAGTCTCCGCTCCCCAGTAAAGAATTATCTGGCCTCAAATATCAAATGATTAAGATTAAATTTGAAAGGAGGGCATAGTGTTGTCAGGATTAAGGAAATTCTCAGAATTACAATGGCTCAGAAAGCTGTTTCAGCTATCTTTGGAACAAGAGGTACCAATTTATAAAGAGTAAAAGAAAACTCAGTAGATTTAAAATAATTCAAGTACATAAGAATAAAAGGAGTCATGCCCTAAAACGCTAATAGAACTTAGATACATGATTTCTCAGTGTGAGTCATTGTCAGTAACCTTGGACTCATAAAGAAGTTCCAGAAAAATGGCAGCAGTCACATAATTTCCTTATTCTCACAAAATTAGCTTCTGGTTTAGAAATATACTGGTAAGCTTAGCACTTTCAACCTTATAAAATTTTGAAATACATTATTGAATTGTTTATATATCTTTAGAAAAGGCAAGGATCCATTACCACTTGTTTGAATTCATTAAGAGGAAGACATCTGAAACTGACTTCAGTTTCTTTATAGATATGGTTTTTTGTTTGGTTTTTTTTGAGACAGAGTCTCACTCTGTTACCTGGGCTAGAGTGCCATGGCATCAGCCTAGCTCACAGCAACTTCAAACTCCTGGGCTCAAGTCATCCTTCTGCCTCAGCCCCCTGAGTAGGTGGGACTACAGGCATGTGCCACCATGCCAGGCTAATTTTTTTCTATATATTTTTAGTTGGCCAATTAATTTCTTTCTATTTTTTTAGTAGAGACAGGGTCTTGCTCTTGCTCAGGCTGGTCTCGAACTCCTGAACTCAAGCAATCCTCCCACCTCAGCCTCCCATGGTGCTAGGATTACAGGCGTGAGCCGCCGTGCCCGGCTGTAGATATGTTTATGAGGCGGTTAGATCCAAGGAGTTAGCCAATTAAAAGTTTTCTTTAGGGTAGGAAAGCATTGCATAGCATCAGACTTATAGTTCATTGTATGGGTCTATGTCTACGTGGGTAGAGGTCTCTGGTGGAGTCCCATGGCCCCAACCTTTGGTCCTGCAATGCATTTTTTTTAACCCAATGACTCAATGAGATAATTAAAAGCAAGGAAGAATAATGCATATATTTATTACAATACTAACTTTATATATCATCTCCATAAATTTAAATGATCAGCCCAAGTTCCTAAAGGAAATTTAGAGTGGGAAACATATGATCCTATAATTGTCCCAGAAATTTAAACATGGGTGTAAAAATAAGGAAAACTTGGTTTGGCAACAATTTCTGAAGAATTTGGTCATGATGGACTGCAACCTGAACAGTATTGATAGTTGTCAAAAGATAGAAACGAATAATAAAACATTAGACTGCTTAGTAGGAGATTTAAAAATAATGTGCCAATTAGGTCACACAGAAAATTCCACTGTGTTTTGGTATGAGCATTTGAGAAAGAATATTATAATTGAGCTTGTATTAAGATGAGGATGATAGTGAGTTGGTTTAGAGACCAAGTCCTAGGAGAAATATTTGGAGGAACTCTGGAAACAAAAAAAGATGTCCATCAGACCTAATGACTAACCTGCTTTATATTTTAGAAAAGTTATTATATAAAATGGGTTGTTCCCCACTAAGAACTAATATGGAGGTGTAGAAATTATAAGATTTTTACACTTCATAGAAAATCACTGTCTAACAACTGAAAGGACATGACAGATGATCCTGGCTGCTTGAGAGTGTTGAAGTGCCCTGCAGAGATAGAAGCAAGGATATTGAAGAAGGGATTCCTTCATTTGATAGAGGGTGGATTAAATCAGAAAGTCCCATGTCTGGTTGCTTTACTTGAGTCATCTGGGAGCTATTGTTTAAACATACTAATGTCCAGGACCCATTCAAAAAATTCCTCGGGGAAAGGCCCAAGAATCTAGATTTTAAAACAGAAAGTTCTTCAGACGATTCAGATGTACAGTAAAATGTGGGAACCAGAAAAGCCTCTAAGATCTCTCCTAATACTCAGCTCCAAGCTGCTAAATGAAGACAATGACCCATGGAGGACAATCTTGACACCACCCAGAGCTGGCTCCTGCGGGTGCCAAGACAAACTTGTGTTTGTTCTCTATCTCATTTTTTTTTTAATTTCAGCATATTATGGGGGTACAAATATTATGGTTATGTATATTGCCCACGCCCCCCTCCCCCCTCGAGGCAGAGCCTCAAGCATGACCATACCCCATACATTGCACATCTTACTCATTATGTTTGTATATACCCATCCCCTTCTCCCCCCTCCCACCCGCCCAACACCCGACAAATGTTATTCCTACATGTCCACTTAGGTGTTGATCCGTTAATACCAATTTGCTGGTGATTTTTTTATAGACATTTTTAATAGTGTCTATCAATCAAAGTCAGGCACCTGTGTGAATTGTTTACACAGACGATCTCACTGAATTCTCACAACAAACAAATGAAGAAGGCCTTATTTTTTATAATCATTTTATGATTGTGGAAACTGAGATTCTGAGAAGTTAATGACTTAGCAGAATTGGGATTCAAGTCCAGATTGTCTGATGGCTAAGGTGGTTCTCTCCATGGATTCACTCTTCTGCCTTCCACTCTGCTATTCTGAAAACAAAAACGTGTCAAGGCCTAAGACACACACAAGCAATGTATCCTGGAAAAGGTAGGGAAACAGCAAATGTGAGAGATACTTTTTGTTTTTCCCCCACTTACCACCTCGTTCTTCAGACCCATGTCAGTTCTACAGGTTCTTCACCCTCCCTTCTTCTGACACTTTAGTGAAGCATGTTTTTCTTCATTCTTAAGGTAGAATACCTTTGTTTTTTAAACTGTCAAAACATTCCTGATCTTCGATTTTGTTTTCTGAATCAACACTAACAATATTTTTGTGGTCTATTGTGAGCTTTGTTTGTGCAGAACTTATCTGAATGGGTTGGAAAACAGCTGTTTCAAGAGAAAGTCCTCGTAGGCATGACCGCCATGCCTTTGTCCTCACAAGCATCCCGCTGCAGGCAACAATCCATACTAGGCTGCGTGTGACAAGAATGCTGTTAAGAATATGTAGGAAGGAACTCCCAGCCAATCACCACCATAATGTGAATATTATTTCTAAAAATTCTCCTATAAATTAAGCACAGTATGCTTGGCTGCGTGTCTTTTCTCTGAGCTTTAAACTGTACATGATCTGCATCATCAAGCATTTGCTCAGAGAATTGTGTTTTCCAGCTATTTTAATACGATATGTATGTATGTATCTATCGATCGATCTGTTAATCGATCTATCTATCATGTCTCTCTCTCTCTCTGTACTTGACTTGGTTCATTAAAACACCTGAGTAGGGATTCTAATTTCCCCAAGCACAACTGCTAGAGGAGTGTATATAGTGAAAGTATTTATAATCAATATGCTTTTGAATAAGGGTTCATGAACACAGAGGGAAAGCTGCCCGGTGTCTGTCATCTCCCGACCACTCCTGTTCTCTGCTGAACAGGTTTCATACAGCTGATGACCTCTGAAACACAAATCACAAGAATCAAATGACTCCTTCATTACAAGCACAGATTTAATACATTTTTTTATTTCAGCATATTATGGGGGTACAAATATTACAGTTATGTATATTGCCCATACCCCCCTCTCCCCTCGAGGCAGAGCTTCAAGCGTGACCATCCCCCACACGTTGCACATCTCACTCATTATGTTTGTAAAATGGGCTCTGTTAAAAAAAAAAACAACAGTACATTTAAATAAAATCTGCAGGCAGTCTGTTCAGTTCTGTCTGACCTTTTTGCAAATATGATGAATCGAGTTCCAATGTAAACACTATGCCCGTGGTAAAAAGTTCCACCCTGTGGAATGGCAGGTCTTCAGGCAGAGGTGGATTGATTTTACTGAGCTATTTCAAAAGGAAGATGAAAGGTGAGGGTCAACTGTCAAACTGGTAGAGGCTTGCCAGAGTGTTTCAATAAACTATTATTAGGCAGTAAGATTCTTTTCAGGCTTTCAACTCTGCTCTCATTTAACTAATGGCAACTCCTTTACAGCTGCTTCTCACATCACATCTGCAAGCATTTGCCGGAGACAGAGTGAGGTTTGAATTTCACCCAAGCATTGATTTCCATTAAATTAAACTAGGAGCAAAAGGCAGAAGGGGAAATATATATTTGATGGAGATTGGGCATGCTGTCTGATTTTCCTGTTCTTTGAGAAATCCTGTTTAACACACATCTGTTGAGCTGTGAGCTGGGGAGGAGCGTGGCACATCCCAGAGGCTTGGGAGGCCAGCCCCCAGGGTGCAGGGAAAGGGGGTGTAGCTGGCTCCATTCCTTCCCTGGGTGTCAATTTCCTTATCTGTATAATCAGGATGCTGAATAGGAAATTTTTCTGGCTGCTTCGGGCTCCATGATTCTAGTTCAGGGGTTAGTAGGTTTTCTCAATAAAGGTCAAGATAGTAAATATTTAAGGCTTTGTGGTCCTAGAGGCAAAATTGAGGATCTTGTGTAGGTATTAATATAACAAGAGAGAAAAGAAATGTTCATAAATATTTAAGCAATTCAATGTATTAATAATAATTGAATACAATTTTTTTGTAATGCAGGTATTCTAATGAGAATGAAATTATTTTTGTTGTTGTTGTCGAGAAGTAGATAAATAGCATCTTGCTTAACTGGGATTTAAAGTTAGTATTCCCCATCATCAGATTGATTGCAAATGTTTATCTGTACTCTTAACTGGCTGGCCGTACAAAATCCAGGGGTGAGATATGTTTGGCCTGTGGGATGTAGCAGGCCAACGACTGTCCAGTGGTATAGAAAGACTCTTGAAGGAAGTAACACGGGATCTGAGTTAGAAGTCAGATCAGCATCAGACAACAAGAAAAGGAGAGGTGTTTCAGGCAGATGGAAAATCGTAATCAACAGCAGGACAAGCATTAAATAGCAAGGTCATAGGGCAAAGAGAAGTCAGAAGTAGGTGAGGAGATTCATTCTAGGTGAACAAGTCCTCAGGCAAATGTCAAACAAGAAGAAAAATACATTTTTATAGCCAACCAATAAAAAATTATTTTTGCCTAATCTGATTCAAATTTGCCACCCTTGTCATATTCTCTCTGACTCTAGTCATTTTTATGATCATTTTATTATTTGTTATTATTCATGACCAATTTACACTTTTAGTTGCTTTTCTACCTAACCTGCTGATAAGATACAGTCATTGAGTTTTTTTTCGTTTTTTTTTTGAGACAGAGTCTCACTCTCTTGCCTAGGCTAGAGTGCCGTGGCGTCAGCCTAGCTCACGGCAACCTCAAACTCCCACACTCAAGCAATCCTTCTGCCTCAGCCTCCCGAGTAGCTGGGACCACAGGCATGTGCCACCATGCCCAGCTAATTTTTTCTATATATTTTTAGTTGGCCAATTGATTTTTTTCTATTTATAGTAGAGATGGGGTCTCACTCTTGCTCAGGCTGGTTTTGAACTCCTGACCTTGAGCGATGCGCCCACCTCAGCCTCCCAGAGTGCTAGGATTACAGGTGTGAGCCACCGCACCTGGCCAGTCACTGAGTTCTGATGGATGATATAAGCAAGCAACTCTAAGAGCTCAAGACACTTCTGAATTCTGATTGGATGAAATAACTGTCCTATTATTTGTTTAAATGTCAGTCAGTCAGCCAGTGATGTGCATTCAGGAAGATATGGATATTGCCTCTGTAGTGAAGTCATGTTATATGCTTTATGGATTTTACGTATTATAGAATAGTTTTACATTTTTCTAAGTAAATATCTATGTCCATTTTAATGAACTATGCTATTTATATGTCCCTAAAACAATCAAATCTTTCCCCTCAAAAGGCACAGAAAATGTGTAACAATTTTATTGTATAGTTTATGTACACTTTGCCTATGGGACTGAAGCTAGTATGTTCCACATTTCATCTTAGGCTAAGTAAATATCTGGTGGTCCATAGAGGCGTATATCCCATAGCCCTCTGTAAGGTCTACCATGGTCTGGGTTCCTGGAAAGCAAAGAGAGCCTCAGGAAAGGGTGAAGTGCTGAAGCTATATTTAGGACATGTAGTCTACAGCAAGAGAGTGAGGGACAGAGAAACTCAAGAAAGATGTGAAGCAATGTGAAGTGCTGGCTATTGCTTTATAATCCACTATGAAGAGACACTCTAAGTTGCTCAGCTAATGTATTTACTGAATCTAAAGGAAATCTCCCGTCAGGCTATATGGAGAAACTGTGGCTCAGAGAAGTCCACTAGAGGAATAAAGGAGTGGAAATTTATCTGCCCATCGACCTCCAAGTCCAATTTCTCATTGGCCCAAATTCATCTCATGGAAAATGAACTCCCTTATACTTCTGGTTTACACCATGTGGCCCTTTTGGTGCCTTCCTAGAATTCCAGACCTTGTCATCTACAGTGTGGACTTTCATGTAAGTCCAGAAGAGGTGAGAGAACCAGAAACTCAGGGTGTGTGGCTGCTTGAGTACAGCAATAACCCAGGGAGAGGGTTAGCATTCCCAGAGCAACTGGGTGGCCAGTGGAGTTTATGGCTGATAAAAAGTCTTTTAGTCAGATGTCAAGTTAGCCTTATGGGAGAGTTGCTGAGAGAGAGGGAGGGAGAGAGAGAGAGAGAGAGAGAGAGAGAGAGAGAGAGAGAGAGATATATTTGTATAAGCTGGAGGTGAGAGTGAACCCAACCTAAAATGTTGGGTGAAATTCAGATTTCTAGAAAAGTAGCAAATGGGCCATTCCTCATAAAGCAATAATAACACTTGGATTCAGAGAAAATCTGAGAGGCAAATGATGGAGAGCATGAATGGAGCTGGTCTGGCTGGAGAGAGCTTGGACTTGTTTTCCTTATGCTGGGTATTGGGGCTTGTTGGCTGCCTACCCACTTTTCCTCCACACTTATCTTTATCTTATGAAACACTCACAATTTCAAACAAGTTTCATACTTTCTCCACATGGCCACATGCTTTAGGGAAAGCTATTCCAACCCCAGCTCTGGAGATTGGATCTTGATTAGTCCAAACCAAACAAGGATATCTCATGTCTCTTGCTGGCGACTGGTTGAGAGATGGGCGTGTGACTCAATTATGCTTAATGAACAGAAATATGCAAAGGAATTCTAGTAGAGTTCTCTTTTTTAGAAAGAGGTATGGGTGTAAATATTGTCCAGTTGGGATGTGATGCCTGGATTAGCTATAGCCATCTTGAGACCATGAGAGAAGCCAGACTGGGGGAAAACAGCAGCAGACATGACAACAGGGAGAAAAATAAAGAACTTAGGTCTTCAATGAGATTTGGTCCATTATGTCAACAAAACCTGAGCCTATTTCACCTCTGGACTTCATATTATGTGAGATAATACTTTTTAACAAATCATTTTAGAAAGTTTGAGTCAGATTTTGGTTAATTGAAATCAGAAACATTTTGATAAAGAATTAAATACCCAGCAGATGGCAAATTATCTTGAGGAGCAACTGAACTGTCCTTTGTTCAAAAGGCACATGCAGGCTGTTATGGAATAAATATAGGTGGATATTTATTTCTCACAGGCTAGGAAGCATCGAGGGACTTCTATGTACACATGCAAGTGGATGCAACAGAAGCAGAGTCAAATAACAAGATTAGGTTTTTTTTCCATCCCTGGGCTCTATCTTTTCTTGTTGCCAATTTTTCTTTTCCTACTATAGACAGAAGTTTATTGTAAAGACGCAACGAGGTGTATATAGAACAATGCAATCAACAAATGTCTCCTTTGCCCTATAGCATACTTGTTGACATTCTTCAAATTGATTTTAAAAAAGTACTTTTTTTCTACCATGGTAAGAGTTTTGACTTTTTCTAATTGACCATATGTGAGTATATTGTAGACAGGATGCTAATTTCATCTAGTTTTGAACACACTTAATAATGAGTAAACATCGTTACATTGGCTCATGCTAATATCCTAGAGTTAACAATTAGTTTTCTTCTCCCACCAAATTTTAATTTTAAGACTTGTACCAGGATGTGTCTACACGACCTCAATAATTTACATGAAATACACTTGATGAGTGTTAGATTAAGCAGTTTTAATGTTTGAGATGCCCATGGCTTTATCAGGTTGGCTGGAATTACTCCATATTGGATGTGACTTCACAGTAGATTCCCATAAACTGATTTTTCAGCCTGAACTCTGTCCAGCTCATCTCTTTTATTATTGCCCCTGTGAATCCTCCATTACTATTCTCTCTTGTAGTCCCTGCTTCAGTGGAAGAATCTTATTTGGCTAGCTTACTCACTCACCTCCCCACATGGCTTAGTCCTGTGTGCGCCAGAATACCATGAGTGGTCACATGAAGAGCATGGCACACATTAGAAAATGGTGATTGTGGATGATAACAAGCCCCCAGTTTCAGATGTTATATACATCTGAAAGTAACCTTGATTATTTTCTTCTTGTTACAAAAGTAATGTATTATCATTGTAGGAAAAAAATTCCAACTGGAGACAAGCATTTTAAACACTTGATTGTGTAACTTTCTTTCTTTCTTTCTTCTTTCTTTCTCTTTCTTTCTTTCTTTCTTTCTTTCTTTCTTTCTTTCTTTCTTTCTTTCTTCTTTCCTTCCTCCTTCCCTCCCTCCCTCCTTCCCTCCTTCCTTCCTTCCTTCCTTCCCTCCTTCTTTCTTTTCTTTCCTTCTTTCTTTTGCATATACATAATATATACACAAAGAGTTTTATGTAATAATGAGTCAAAATATTTGTGTCAAAATATGTATGGATCTGGTATTGTTCTTTTTTCACTTTCACATGTGGATTTCTTTCCATACATGTTTATTTTCAAAGGTTGTATAGTACTTTATTATCTGCATGCATCATAACTTATTTAAACTATTTCTTATCTTCCTGTTGATGAAGATTGATATTATTTTCTACTTTTGTCCATAACAAACAATATTGAAATGAAAAATACTGGTACATATATTGCACATTGTCCCAAGATCATATCTCTGGAACTGTAAGAGAATCAATTGAAAACTCTCAGAAAAAGTAAAAGTGCTGAGCAAGGTGGTCAGTTACAAAATGAATGTATCAAAATCAATAGTTTTCCTAATGTGCTGACAAGAATTGGTTAGAAATTTTAAAGAAAAAGGAGATTACATTCACAATAGCAACAAAAGCATAAACTACCTAGTAATAAATAATAAAAAGTATCTAAGACCTATGTGAACAGAATTATAATATTCTGTAAAGAAAATACATGGAAAAAAGAAATATTTATTCATGCCTTGGAAGAATCAGTACTGTAAGAATGTAAATGATCCTTTAATTAATGTATTCTGTTGATCCCCATGAAAGTCAAGATTGGATGTTTCTAGAAGAGGGACCAAGAGGGGACTGAACATACATATCTGCCTCTCATTCTCACTCCAGAGTCCTATAAATGATGCAAAGCATAGAATTTAAAAATAAAATCTATAACAATGAAGAAAAACCAGAAGGGATCCTCTAGATGGACATATGTTCTAAAATATACCTGAAATAATTAGTTCAAATTGGACTGGACTGGGAAACTGACACCCTCAAACATGAACAGGGTAGTTTTTCTACACAAAATAGAAGCAGTGTCAGAAGAGGTTTAAGGTCAGGTGTGACCGACTCATAGAAGAGGAAGAGGAGGCTCTGGAATAAACCTCAGAATGACTGCATGAGGTTCCATAGAAGGAGAGGCCAGGAGACCCAGCAATATTTGCTCCCCTAAATTGTGCCAAGCAATAGACAGCAGAAGTATCTCCCTGCACAGAGACAATGAGTGAACCTCGGGCCTGAGAGAAAGGGCAATGTCCCAGGTAGTTGATATCATGTGGAAAGGAAGATCCCCAAAATAAGGCAAACTTGTCTTGACAAGCAGTACATCCTCCTTTCCCCATAATGAATGGTGACAAATATAGTCATCCCTTGCTGAGGAAGGATTAGTTCCAGCACTCCTTTGGGTACCAAAATCCACAGATGCTCAAGTCCCTTGTATACAATGGTGGAATATTTGTATACAACTTATGTGCATCCTCCAGTATATTTTAAATAATCTCTAGATTACTTATAGTACCTAATAAAATGTAAATGCTATGTAAATAGTTGTTATACTGTATTGTTATTTTTTATTTGCATTATTTTTTATTGCTGTACTGTTATTTTTTTATTTAGAATATTTTTCAGTTGGGATTGGTTGAATCTGCAGCTGCAGAGCCCACAGATATGGATAGCCAACTGTACAGTATTCTCAAAAATCAAAGGTACACACACTACCAAGAATTACTAAATTGTTGGAAAAACTAACATTATGAAAGAAAGCCACCAGAATCAAGAAACAGAAGAATGACCATCCAGGATCAGAATTAATAGAGAGAACAAAAAAAGAATGCAAATATGTTTTAGAATCTTCTTATGAGAATCAATTTAACTCTACCTTATTATTTTTAATATGTGCATAGTATTCTATGGTATGCCACACCTTATCTAATCATTACCTTGTCGAAGGACATTTAAGCACTTTCCAATTTTCCATTATTATATGCAAGGTGCAAAGATAATCCATCTACAAGCCTCTGAACATGTGAGTGAGTACAATTGATATCTTCAGAGAAATGTGATAAGATACTGCAACCATTAAGAACATCAGCTAGCTAATATATTTCTTAAAGAGAAAACTTATCAACTATTCTATGATAAAAAATATTTTAAGGTGACATTCTTTAAATTTTGATAATTTATTACATACTAATTCTGTACAACAGTGGCCTAATCAAATAACTTTAGGAGGCACTTTCAATTTGTTTTCTGGGAGAAATTAATGTTATTCTAAGTTAGGCATACTGTTTTGAGATCTTATTTTGATAAAGGCAGATGTCTCATTACACATGCCTCAACATTGTTAAAGCTATGAGTATTGCCGCCATATTACATGGATTAATTCAACATGAAGCAGCATTTGAGGCCTTGTTCACTTAGTCACCTGTGACAGAGAATTGATCCAAAGCCATTTTCTGAGGAAAAGCTTGACTGGCCCTGCTTATGGGCTAATGGGAAAAAGGAAGCCCTGGAAGTTACAAAATTCTTCCTGAGCAGTTGATTTGCTTCCTTTCTTATGAACATTGTTCATTGTGTGGCTGACCTGGTTTTCCTTTTCCCATTGGCTGCCAACCATATTGTGGGTCACAAGTTTGCACAGTGATGTGCATTTTAAACTTTATTCCTGTCCTCTGTTCATGTCCCTAATGTGTTTTCCTTTTGAATTTTTCTTTTGCTTCACTTTTAATTTTTGCTATTTCCTGTATTTTAATGTCTCATTGTAAACTATTTAAAAATCTTTCTGAAACAAAGCATTATAAAGATAAATAATATTAGCGGTGGCTAAATAAAAAAATAAACAAACATACAACACGCAGGCCAGAGTTATACTTCCTAATGAGTATCAACACCTTCAAAATATTTATCTTGAAAGACCATTAACTTGCTGCAATTGGTATTGTCACCAGTGAAAACATCTTTGAAACTTGTCTTTTAGAATTTCCTCCTAAGCTCTTGGCAGAGTGTGCAAATGTTTTCCATGATTATAAGACTTTATGGGTCATTTTAGTTTTTGGAAAAAGCCCAAAAGTGTTTCATGGTGAAGCTTGCTAACCTAGATGGCTCATTAAGCTGGGTAATCAAGTTGGCTCTTTTTTGTTTTTATTCCAAATATGTGGTACAATATAAAGTGATAAGACTTTTTTTTTAAATGTAGTTAATAAACTGGCATTGAAAATTTTTCCTAAGTATAGCTTCAAAGAATTTCACATAACCATTGGCATTGTTAGGCAAAGGGCATGCCCTTTGAGGAAGTCCATTAGTTTGGATGTATTTGTTCTGATGTATTTTTTAATCTCACTACCCCCACTACACCCCCACAATCCCAAGAAAAAGAGAAGGTTCAGTAAAGTGTTAGTCATAGTGATTAACACATCACAAGGAAAGTACATATGGGCTCCCACTCACTTAGGGAATAGAGAAAATTGACTGGGATCCTAGGCATGTCCTGTCATTTTGTAATTTGCCTACAGCACAGGAGAGATGTGAGTGTTGTAGTATATGCTGGAGGGAGGGAGGTGGGCAGGGCTTCATGCCTATATTTTGATTGTGGATAGTGGTGTCATATAGTTTTCATGGGTGGAATATCTGAAACCATTTTGCCCCTAATGACGGACTATTTTTGAAAGTCTGCTCATGATCTAGTCCTTTAACTGCTGCTCAGCAAGTCTCCTTTGCTGTATGTTAGATGTTTAATACCACTGCCACAGCACCATGGCATCATAGAACGTTATCAGTGGAAGAGGCCTTTGAGATGAGCCAGGCAGGCACAGAACTATGGGGCACAGTGAGGTGTATCATTCGAGGGCTCTATCCTTCACATTGAATTTGTATGCTTGTGTTGAGGTTGCTTCAAGAACTTCAAAACAAACTCAAAATAATTAAATATTTGGTAAGATTGTTTAAGAGAATTCCAACTTCATCACACACAAGCTTAGGGGGCCAATGAAAGCAAGGGCAGGGATTAGCAGGACCAGGGACTATGACAAAGGTCACAAGATGATGATCTGTGCAGTATGGCCCAAGACAATTTCCAGGCCTAGGGTGAAGGAGAAGAAGATAGCTAATTAAAGATAAGGGGATTAAAATACAGTCATACAGCAGTTCTTGTGAAGAATGTGGTAAAATATTAAAATAGGGAGTGATAAACCTTGAAATGGGACGCTGCTAGAACACAGCCTCTTGTATGTAGGTAGATTGCTGGGTTGCATGTAGAGTTTCTCTTGACCGGGTTGAATTAAAGTTGCCAAGAGAAGTTCTCAAGAGCTACTTGGATTAGACTAAGAAGGATTAAGGGATGTCCTTTGGCACCAACACCACAGTATCTCAACACTGGAATGCAGGATACATCAAGGAGAAGTGATCCAGTGGGCACCATAATAGAACCCACTAATATGAGAGCTGAGAAAATCAAGACCCAAGATATGGCTAATTAAAATCAATCAAATTGTTGAGTCAAAGCTAAAACCATTAGCCAAGTCTCCCTCTGCTCCAATTTCTTCCCAGGGCTTTCTATGCAAAGCAGGAAAATCCTCTTTGGTAACTATCTTGAGGTTCAAAACTTTCCAGGCTGGTTGATGTTGAGGAGCTCTGGACTCTGCTTCGTTGAGATTTCTTTATAACACTCTGAGACAATGAGGATCTGCGACTACTTTTTGTAATTTTCTGAAAAAGAGTTCTGCCTGCCATAATGCTGATCCCCTGAGCAGTCTATATTTCAGAGCAGTTATCTAGCCCACCCTTTGCCCTCATGCTTCATAAACATCAACTAAAATGGGCCGTAATTTAATAGGAATGAATGCTGATTAGCCCTCACCTATCCTTTGCAGTGTTTAGTTTTTGAGTTCATTGTCTATACTTATTATTATAGCAATTTGCTTTTGAAAACTGTGTCAGTGATTTTCTTTTTTCTTAAAAGAAGGATGCATGTGTAGAGGGGTGAGGAGTGGGGCAAAGGTGAGAAGGAGATAATGGGAGAAAGGGGAAAAGAAGAACCACATTTATTTCTATTGTTTTTTTTCCTGGCTCTTCTCCCTGAAAAACCATTTGTATCATTGTCTGTGGGAAAGACCATCAACTTAGTATTATACGGACATATTTTGAAATATCAGCTAGATGACCTTGGGCAAGTCATTTAACCTAAGATATTTTCCTCCAGTAAGACTGGAATAATGATCGTACCTATTTCAAAGGGCCATTATGAGAACTGGATAAGATGAATGAAAAATAAATCAGTACGTGGCACTTAAGTGGGTGCTCCATAAGTGTTAGCTATTATTATTATCTTATACCTTGAACAAGTAGACTTGCTGCACATTTTTAAAATGTGCTTGGAATATTGAGTTTGGAAGGAAAAGAGAGAGTGTATATTAAATATTCCACCAGAGCAATCGGAATATAGAAAATCATACTGAATACAATACAAAATGTGAGCATTTGATCATGAAAGATTCACAAGAATTCATTTGAGTCAGGTAAAGAAGCTCATTAGTTTTGTTTTCCTGCTATAATCCACATGGAGTTGACATAAATTGGAGTGGAGACCAGTCTCAGTGACTCCCTTAGTGACCACGTCTGTGTTGTGCCTTTCTCCTCCTAATTAATTTCATCCCCCCTTCCCACTGCCCCACTCTATCAGGTGATCTGAATTGCAGTTGCCATCTTTTTAAATGACCCATTTTTTCTGGCCCCCAGGATTGTGGAAAGATAGATGTTTGCATCAAACCAGGCCAGTCATAGTTCTCCCTAAAGCAGTGGGCCTCAGCAAGAAGAAGTTTTGCCACATTTGACAATTTCTGGAAACAATGTGATTGTTATTATGGGGAGATGCTATTGGCATCTAGTGGGTAGGGGTAAGCAATGCTACTAAACATATACAATATATAAACATATTTAAAGATATACACATATACAGGAAAGAACTCACAGCAAAGAATTATCCAATCCAAAATTTCAATTATGGTGCTGCTGAGAAACCCTGCCCTAACTTATTCTTCATCAGCAGCTGGTAGCTGAGGATCTTATATCCCAAGACTGTAATATGAAGGAGTGATGTTCCTGGGACCACGCCCTTTACCATGTGGAGAAGTCAGTGTGATGAGCAGGAGGAGAAAGACTTGACTTTGTTCAAGTTCATTATTCTATTCATTCTTAAAACCAGTCCCAATTCTTTCTTCTTAGGTTTTTTTTATGAGGATTAATACATTATCTTATTTTACATACACTTGGTCAAGTTGGGCTTCTGTTACTTATAACTTAATAGCTCTAATGCATTGGATATGTGTACTGAGTACAACTGTGCCTAATTAGGTGAGGATAATACAGTCAAATTTAAGCCACTTCTGTAGGTGTTGTTTCAGAACTGCCACCTACTAGCTCTCATCCTTGGGCCATTCCATCTCTCCAAGCCTTAATTTCCCTACTGAAAGTAGGTAGAGAAAAACCAGGTATACAGATATTGAGATATTTTGTCAAAAGTACTGAGCATGATGCATAGACTATGACAGATAAACTCTCTTTCTTTGCATTACTTAAATACTTAGGAATAATTTGTTTTAAGGTAAATACTTTGGGCTATTCCTTGGTTGCTTCTTGTTGGGTACTCTTGGAATTTGGGACTTTGGATATAAGTCTTGAGATTTAGAAGGAAGGTCAACCTTAAGTTAGTTGAGAGAAGTTGAGAGAAAAGTTGAGAGAAAAGAAATTAAAATGCTGAAAATGTAAAATATTTGAAATGGTAAAAACACGAAAGTCTATAAAACTTGTGTCCAGTTACAGGCAAACAAATAGACATTTTTTTCTTCTGAAGACTGTAGTAAGAGAGAGAATTGACCAAGTATACTGGATCTTACCTCCTGCTTAATACGTTGATAACAACTTTAATTTTTCATGGCATGCATAGTTTTTGGAGTACCTAGATAGGCAATTTGTTTGCTTTTGTGTGCTTGTTTTTTAATTTATTTAGCGAACATAATTCCTATGCACTTCATATTTAACTAAATTATTACATCTTTCTTTTTAATGGTACAGAGTCTCTTCTCCAGTGCTTTATGGATCCTTTATGAATCCTGTGAGAAAGCAAGATCAGATAAGGTCAAAGGCTTCCCAGAGGAGAGGAGAGGCATGAAGCTTTGAAATTGGAATGAAAGATGAAAGCCTGGCAAGAGAGTAAGTAGGAGTAATATGCTTTGGTGAGGATTTAATGACCTAACCGAGTTTACTATAAAATGTGAGGCCATAAATATATGGAATTCCCAAAATGATTCTCTTATGATGAATTTAAATGTTTGATACAACCAGATTAGCTGGGTATATTTATCTTAAGCTGTGAAGCAATATGCTTCAAAATTTGAAGGTTCCAATGGAAAAAAAAATTGTTCTATTCATTTTGAATGCAGAGTTAAATTCTGTCCAAACAGCCCATGTTTTGTAGGCATTTTTTTTTCCTGGAAATATGTTCACTTTGGGAATTTTAAAATGGTATCTCAGGGGCCTAAAATGAGAATTTGTAACAAGAGGTAGCTTGATATAGTAAAATAATTTGGGGATTTTTTTTTTCCTTTTTAATGTCACCAAAGACTTGTGTTTTGAAAGATTCTTTTACAAAACTACATTTATTAAATAATAAATAATTAGTTCCATCTGGGTTATAATTGGTTTTCCATTTAAACATGAATCCAGATTTAAACCAATGATCCAAGTTTATTATAATATTATGAAAATACATAAATTATTACTTTAGTTATGATGCTACTAAATGATGAATTTAAGAGAGTATATAAGCAGTAAATGTCATTCATTGCTATGGGCAACTTTATTTTAACCTCTCTGCATTTTGGTCTGAACGAACAGGCTCTATTTGGATGGGTGGGGGGTGTCTTCTTTCCTTAATGGCTCTCATGTCAGAGTCAGGTCCACCATTCATGTCCCAGAAAATCCTACAATGAGGTAGCTGTTTACAGTGCAGTAACTTCTGGAATTTTTTCCATAAACATTGTGGAACTTCTGGGCATTATGAGAGCATCAGTGTGACCATACTGAATTTCTATAATATAATTTCAGATAAAAGAAAAAACAATGTTGATATTTAAATTTGTCTTTCATAGCTGTATTATGAACAAATTTCCCATCAGATCTCTAGAATTATTTGAAATTATTTTCAAGTCTGCACTTTTTCTCATTCACTAACTTGGGACCCTAGGCTGAAAGCCACTAGTTTAGCAGAAAGAACAAAAAACAAACCTTTGAAGACTTTGGTTCTCACCCCAGCCCGGTTACTAATAAACTGGGTGGTCTATGGCACCACCTCCTCTCTGTGAACGGCTTTTAGTGTCACCAATGCAAACGTGAGCACCTTGAACTGGGTGATATCACTGGGTCATTCCCCGTACGAAAAGAGTTTCCTTTCCCATGAGGTTGCTGTGACTCTGTCCTGAAAGCTTTCATTTGTTATCATTTTCTAAGAAGAACCTCTTTCAGGTATTTTGCTGGCTCCAGATTATCCCCGTTTATTTTACTGCATTGTGGAACATCCCACAGCAAAATGACATGTCCCAATTTCTTTAAAGAACTGTGTGTGGGAGGGGAAACTTTCTCTCTTACAAATAGTATATCCTGAACTAATCCACTTTCATTTATAAGGCTCTTTTTAATCTCTTTGGAAACGGAAATCCATGGAGCCTGGTGAGGATCTGTTGAAGTATTTATAAATATTTTTCTGCTTTTTATACGTAGAAGACCATGGTTTATAACATTTTTATTTTTCCTCAAAATATAGACCATCTGCCTCAGAGTCACTCAGAGAAATTAAAAAATGCAGATTCCTTAAAGTGAATGAATCAAATATTTGGGAATCTTTATTTTCAATGATCTATACTAAGATGCTAGCAAATAAGGTGTGTAACCATCTTTGTTTATTGAAACTGCTTTTGGTGCATTCTAATAAAATCATTATTTTCTGTTCAAAGGTTTGATACATATTGGTGAAGATGCCTGGAATAACATCCAGAATGGTAAAAGAGAGAAACGGTAATTCACCAATTTTTCAACAAACATTTGTGGTAAAAACTTATAATATAGAGGCTTATAAAATGTTTTTAGCTACTATTGATACACTTTTGCCACTTGCTAAGCATCATGCTAGTTTTTTGAAATATGTTATCTCTATTTAGTTGTCTCAACAACACTAAAGGATAGGTATAATTAATTTCTTCATTTTGCACATGAGGAGGCTGAGGCTTACATAGGATAATCAAAGTGATTTGCAAAAATTCTCACAGCTAGTGAAGTAGTTGGGGCTGGGACTTATTCCTATGGTAATATCCAGACTTGACTCCAGATTCTATTTTACTATATAATAAATAATCACTGTTTGTTTCTACACAGATTTCTGGTATGTTTTCCACTGAGCATGTGATGACAGGTACCAAACTCAGGATATCCTGTTATGGTGATGATTGGCCTCAGTGAGACAAATACCAATATTTGTATATTGGAAAGGACCAAAGTGGGCAAATTAGAGAAATATTTAAACAGGGAATGATTACCCAGACTTGGGAAAGGATAAGATATGGTGGATGTGGGAGACAAGGGTGTCTTGGATGTCTCCCATGTTTCTAGTTTGCAGACTAGGAAAGTTGGTGGAGGTGCTATTCTCTAAGATAGGAAACACCGGTTCAGTTTTGGATGTGATGGAGTTGTGGTGCTATGAGAGGTTCAAGTGGAATCACTGAGTGAGCAATTGGATGATCTGGTCTATTGCTCAACAGGGAGGCCTGAGCTGGAGACGGAAGATTCAGAACCCATGTCAACTAGGCCAGCGTTCATGCATGTAAATGACCTGGATACACTGAGAGATATAGTGATACAAGTGGCTTTGGAATGCATTATCTGAAAAATTCAAACCGACCAAGATAAATTTGTTCTGGCTCTCTTTGGAGAATTAAAAGAAAAAAAACAAAAGAAAAGAAAAGCTACCTCCTGCTGCTGCTGCTCTCTCTGTTGCCCCTGCAGCTTACATATTGTTGGATGTGACTTTAGTATTTTATAGGCCTTAACACAAATCCCTGCCACCTCTGATTTTTTTTAACCTCAGTCTGCCTCCCCTGTTAGAGTTGTTTGGGGTCTGGCCATTTGTTCCTGGAATGGTCCTCTCGCAAACTCTGCCTCCTAGGCACTAGCACAGGAGGAGAGAATCAGAAATGGATGACATTTTAACAGTGTGGGCAAAACAAGCACGATTTTATTTCAGACGCAAAGTAAGTGCAGTGGTCCTAACAAAAACTGAAGATTCATTTGCAATATGACTTTCAAGGTTGCAGAAAGGGATGTTTTGCTTATCTGTGCTTGGTAAAGCCTTCTATTTATACACAACCAGTTTGTGCTCAAATCTACACCTTTCAAATTAGAACCTGGATGGAGTTTCATTGGCATCAGTAATATCTAGGCTAATTTGCCTGGATAAGAGACCTGTCATTTAATATTTAATGAGAAATTTATAGCATTAATTCTCATATCAAGCTAAATAAATGGACTTGATTCAGATGAGGTGTTCACTTTATACTCATGCAGGGCATTGCATAACTGCTTTCCTCTTCATAACAAGCCTCATTTGTGTTTTGTTGACTTGACTTTAGAAAGTATACCTTTTACTTAATATTCTTTGATCTGTTTACCTATGTAGTAGATTGAATTATTGGCCCCAATTTTTTGCCCTTTTCCAGTAACTTTGCAATTCCTTCCCCTTGACTTTGAACTTGGCTATGTGACTTGTCTTGGCCAATGGGAAATTAGCACATACCACACAGGGCTTGAAACATGCTCGTTCATGTGTGATCTCTTTTCAACCCTGCCATCTTCGTGGGAAGTACTTTCTCTGGTGAGCTTCTGATCCCAGGAAGATCAGAGGCAACTGGAGCAGCACATAGATATGCAGTCTGAAGCAGAGCCATACTGGCCAGCCCACAGATTTAAGGGAATACATAATAATTTTAAGGTGATGAATTTTGGAGTGGTTTGTTGCACAGGAGTAGGTGACTGATGTGACATGTTTCTAATCTATCTTCATGGTGCAGTCAGGAAAGCACTGGATAAGGGCGCAGAGTTTTGAATTCTTATCATTATTCTACCACTACCAGGGTGGCTTTATGCAAGTTACTCACTTTTTAAAATTTCAGTGTATCCTCATCACTGAAACAGTTGCACTGAGGCAGAGGCAGAAAGGATAGTTCTATTCACTTCAGAATATATATTTCTGATGTGGGAATATCACCAAGTTGGTATTTCAGACAAATGACACTCTACAAAAAAGACACCTGCATTTGAATGTTTATAGCAGCACAATTCACAATTGCAAAGTTGTGGAAACAACCCAGGTGCCCATCAATACATGAGTGGATTAATAAAATGTGGTATATGTATACCATGGAATAATATTTTGCTCTAAGAAACAATGGTGATATAGCACATCTTGTATTTTCCTGGATACAGCTGGAACCCATTCTACTAAGTGAAGTATCCCAAGAATAGAAAAATAAGCACCACATGTACTCACCAGCAAATTGGTATTAACTGGTCAGCACCTAAGTGGACATATAGGAATAACATTTATTGGGTGTTGGGCAGGTGGGAGGGGGGAGGAGGGGATGGGTATATACATACATAAGTGAGATGTGCACCATCTGGGGGATGGTCACGCTTGAAGCTCTGACTCGAGGGGAGAGGGGGGCAAGGACATTATACATAACGTTAACATTTGTACCCCCATAATTTGCTGAAATAAAAAAAATTTAAAATAATAAACTAGAACACCTAAATCAATGGGGGTGCTAGCCTTCTAATAATAAGAATTTGTATTTACTTTCAGAAGGAAATACTAATGTGTTTGGCACATTTATGACTTACAAGGAGAGGTTTAATGTATAGGTATTGTTTTACTTCTCATCACTGTGGCAACTCAGAATCATTGAATGATATGATGAAGGAAATTACCAGAGACATGGATGATATTTCTCTTCATACTTATTCCTTTGATTGCTTATGATTTATTGGTTATTAGAAAAATGTAAATAGAATAATTTATCAATTACCTAGTTATGGATGGTAGAGTCCTCGTTACTGTCCTCTTTACCTAATCAACCAATTCCACATTTCTGTTATCAAAATCTGAATGCTAAAATAAGTTTGGTTCAAACTAATTAATAAATTAGATTTGCAGTTCATTAACTGAAAATTTTAGAGGTGGAGCAGCCTTCAGGCATAGTTAAACTGAGGTTTGATCTGTTTTTCTGCAGTTGTCTTTGCTTTACCTTCCCTGTGTGTTGGCTTCATTCCCAGGCCAGCTTCCTCATGGTCACAAGACAGCCACCAGCAAGAACTCGGGGTATATGCTTCTATGTGTATATCAGGGGTGAGAAGGTCATAGCTTCTTACAGCTATTTGAATAAAAGTCTTTATCCTCTCTCTGCATAAACCCTCCCAACTCAATCACTCTGGCAAGAGGATTTTCTTATTTGGCTTAAACCAATTGGGATACATTCTGCAGCTTGGTTGGGTCAGTCCTACCCAAAATAATATTGCTGCTACACAATGGGGCAGGTATGGAATGATCATTGGGAAGGTAATCACATTGTCTTCTGCAAAGTAGGTGCATTTAATTTATTTCAATGTGTGAAATAGCTAAATACATGTGTTGTAAACATTCATTGAAATAGTTAACAGAGCTAACCCTGAGGATAAGAATATTTTGGAATCCAAGGGCTATAAGACCCCAAATTTGCTGGATTTCCTAGAATTTAATAAGGTCAAGCCTTGCAATTAATATGACACACTGGACTTGAAAATGCATTATTAGGCTATGTAAAACATTGCTAACTTATTCAACAAAGTATAGGATAGAGGTTGTTCTCATTTTCTGTTGGCAAATTGCTCTCAAGGCAAATATACCATGTAATTTTGAAGAATTGAATAACAGTTTGTTGGAAAGACAGCCATAATTTCCAAAAAGATTTATTTATTTAACTAACACTTATATAGCATTTACTATTTGCCAGACTAATTTCTAAGCACTTTAAAAATATTAACTCACAGATTTCTGTTTTTGTAGCTGCATTAGGGTGGGTCTGAATTATTAAGCCTCTAAATTTAAAAGGACTTGAGCTAAAAGCACACCAGGCCCACAGAGTAAATATAAGATCTTGGAATTTTATTAAAAAAATTGAATCTTGAAATTTTTATAATTCTTTTTACTAAGTGGGCCAAAGTGTTAGCAATGTTTGAGCCCACTTAACCTGATGGAAGTACATTCCCTGTTACAGTATCACTCAGATGGATACAATCATTGACATGACCACTGGAATGAGAACAGAGATGTGCCCAGGGAATAACTTCAAGTGTTTTGAAAATCATTTAGTCTGCTAAATACTAAATACTATAATATATATTCTCTGTAAATATATACTTTTCCACATATAACTTACATATAATATATTCTTTAAAAATATATTAAATTATTTTGAATGGATCTTGTGTTTTTTATTTCTAATGTTAATATTTTAGACCTGAAACATTGGATGACTTAAAATCCTTAATTGATTACCCACTATCAGCATTGAAATATACACAGCCCTATTTTATTTATGTATTTATTTAATAACATAAGTATGTACAAAAGAATTCCAAAATAAATCCACTAACTTAAAGCTGCCTATGTGTTCCTTGTCTACAATATCTCCCTGCTTTACCTGCTTTATCCTCAGAGGTAATCACTATCTTGTTTGTGTTTCTCATTTTCATTATTTTATATACAAACCATATGTATAACTATGTATGGTTTGGGCACATATATAGTTTTCCTAGACACTGTTTTTAAACTTAATTAAAAAAAAGAATCATACTTCATGTGGTATTCTAGGATTAAACATTATGGCCCTGGGTTTGAAAATGTTAAAATCTACTAACTTGGGTAAAATTGAATTACACAGACATTAAAGATAAATGTGTTCATGTAAAAGGTAATCCAAAAGGTAGTTGTGCATTGCCAAAATAAAAGTTTTCCTAATTCGCAGCCTGTCTTGGAATGCTGGCTCTGATTGGGTTTTAGCATAACAATCAGCATCGCCTTTATTGTAGCAGCTGACTTCTATGGGCATCAACTAAACTGCAAGCTCTGCATTGAGATGGCTCGCTTGCATTTTTTATTCTTCCATCTTATCTGGAAATGATTTATATTTTTCTTTTTGGAAATGTTTTATCTATCTAAGTATTTATTATTGTATATATTTAATATACACAACATGATGCTATGATGTACACATATATAGTGAAATGATTACTATAGTCAAGCAAATTAATATATCCATCACCTGGCATAGTCACCCTTATTGTTTTCTTTTTAGAACAACAGTACCTAAAATCTACTGCCAGCAAATTTTCAGTATATAACACAATATTATTAACTCTAGTCCTCATGCTGTATAATAGACCTCTAGACTTATTCCTCCTACAAAACTGAAAATTTGTTTCCTTTGAACTACATCTTCCCATCTCCTCCCCCTGCCCACCCTGCCACCCACTGTTCTACTCACTGTTTCTGCGTATTCGACTTTTTAGATTCCTCATATAAATGAGACCATGCAGTAGTTTTCTTTCTGTGCCTGGCTTACTTCACTCAGCATAATGTACTTCAGGTTTATCCGTTGTTGCAAATGGTAGGGCCTTCTTTTATAATGACGAATGATCTTCTATTGTATATATACCACAATTTCTTTATTCATTCATCTGTTGATTGACTCTTACGTTGTTGACATATTGTGGCTATTGCGAATAATGCTGTCATGAACATGAAGGGAAGATATCTCTATGAGGTTCTGATTTCATTTTCTTTGGGTATATACCCAGCAGAGAGATTGTTGGGCCATATGGTAGTTCTACTTTTAATTTATTGAGGGCCCTCCATACTATTTTCCATAATGGCTGTACAGTTTACATTCCCATCAGCAATGTACAAGAATTCCCTTTTCCCCATATCCTAGCCACCAGCTGGTATCTGTTGTCTTTTGGATAACAGCCATCCCAGCAGGTGTGAAGTGACTTCTGGTTTTCATTTGCATTTCCTTGATGGTTAGTGATGTTGAGTACCTTTTCATATACTTCATATGTCTTCTTTTGAAAAATGTCTTCAGGTCCTTTGTCCATTTTTAAATCATGTTATTTGGTGTCTTTACTATTGAGTTGTATGAATTCCTTATATGTTTTTCATATTAACCCATTATCAGATATATGGTTTGCAAATATTTTCTCCCAATCTATAGGCTATCTTTTAATTTTGTTGATTGTTTCCTTTGGTGTGCAGTAGCTTTTCCATTTAATGTAGTCCCACTTGTTTATTGTCGCTTTTGTTGCCTGAGTTTTTGGTGTAATAGCCAAAAAAATCATTGCCAAAGCTGACATCAAGGGCTTTCCCTCATGTTTTTTTCTAAGAGTTTAACAATATCAGATCTTACATTTAGGTCTTTAATCCATTTTGAGTTGATTTTTTTTTTGTATGTTGTAAGATAAGGATCTAGTTTCCTTCTTTTGTATGTGGATATCTAGTTTTCCTAGCACTATTAAATAAAGAGGCTGTTCTTTCTTTTTCCAATGTGTCTTCTCTGGGGACGTGCCAAAAATTAGTTGCCTACACATGCTTGAATTTATTTCTGGGCTCTCTATTCTGTTCTTTTGGTCAGTCTGTCTTTTTTTTTTTTTAA
>VBSM01000813.1:9070892-9102350 GCA_008086735.1 Cheirogaleus medius | reverse complement strand
AATTTCTTTCTATTTTTAGTAGAGACGGGGTCTCGCTCTTGCTCTGGCTGGTCTGGAACTCCTGAGCTCAAACAATCCACCTACCTCAGCCTCCCAGAGTGCTAGGATTACAGGTGTGAGCCACCATGACCGGCCTGCATCTTCTTAAGTTGCTTGTATCAATGTTTTTTTTTTTCAATGTTTTATAGTTTTCAGTGTATAGATCTTTCATTTCCTTGGTTGAATTTATCTGTAAGTACTTTCTTCTTTTGATGCCACTATAAACAAAATTGTTTCCTTGATTTCTTTTTCAGATAGATTATTATGGATGTAAAGAAATGGAACTAGTTTTAATATATTGATTTTGTAGACTGCTACTTTACTGGATGCATTTATTCTAACAGTGTGTAGTCTTTAGTGTTTTCTACATCTGCAAACAGGGATAAGTTTACTTCTTTCTGGGAAGAATCATACCTTTTCCTGTTTCATAGATAGAAAAAGTATGACGAAGTTGAATAACTTTACCAAAGCCATAAAGTTAGTAAATGGATGATCCAGAATTCAAACCTAGGCAGTCTGACCCAAGGGTGGTGCTTAGGGGACAGATAAACATGCAACAGACTACAGAACACACTCTGAGGCACCTCCTGGTTTTTGCCACAAATCAGGACAACTTGCTAGAAAAACTATCCAAGTGAAGTCCAATCTGTCATTTGGCTTAGAAGCAGCAGCTTAACAGAGAAAGCCTGAGACTGAGCATCACAGGTCCCAGATTTGGGCACAGGCACTAACCAGCCTTATGACTTTGAACAGGTAACTTAGCCCTTTGAAATTAAGTTCCCTTATCCTTCAAATAGGGATGAAGATATCTACCCTTCCCACTTTTAGTGGGTAGTTATTAGGGTCAATTGATAGAATGTGTGTGAAAGTATAAATATGAAATATAAAGCTCTCTACAAATATTAAATAGAGAGAGGGGCTCGGGGCCTAAATTTTGTACATTGAAAGAATTGAACTCTTTATTTAAGGGAAGATGCTCTGTGATTTTCCCCATATACTTTCTTTTCCATCCATTCTAACTTTCATTACCTCACCTTGTGATTTCTTGTCTTTTACTCCTACTGACCCATAAGTTAAGGGATTTTTAATTTTGGTGAGTTGGGGGAGTTCTGAGAATATTAACAAGTGAGGGAGGCACTCAGACCCTCACTGAGATAGCTCATTCAGATCAGAATGTATGCTGAAAGTGTTGTAAAGTGGTTCCCCAATCAGCATATTCAGTGATTTTAGCAAAAAGTAAGGACACCTGAAATAGAGTGCTTTTTAAGACCCTTAAATGCTTAGTGAGGTTTCCAGCTGTCTTGAAATCATATCATGTAGCGGTTAGAATTTCAAGCTCTTTCTCAGAGCCTCCTACCTTGAAAGCTCTGGACAGCCTCCTCTTGGCACCACATCAGTGTAATTTGTATATGCTGATCTCCTGTACCTGGGGAGTGAATGATGAAATATTCATGCTAGTGACCATTCATTTTCCCTCCACTAAAAGCCTCTGCTATCATCCTCTTGAAAGGGAGTTATGGAATTTACCTGCTGTTAAATGTCTGTGCTTTTGTGAAAAAGCCTAAATCAAGTCCACAAAATCAAGTTTCAAGTTTGAATCAGCTTGGCGTGGATCCTAGATGAAACTGTGAGAGCCCTTCTTGTGATTCCTTTTCATTGTTTTCAACCTCCCAACTGAGGACTCACTTGACTTTCTGTTCCTGGAGTTTCTTTGTAATTGGAGAAGTGTCCTTGTTTCGCAGATTAATAAATTTGTCAACTCAAGTGCAATGCAGGTATTTTTATATCTCACTTTCTAACATCATAAGACTCATTTTACATATCATTAAGAAATAACAGTTTACAACTTCTGCTTTATCCCAGAGGTAGCTCTCATTTAAAGCTACAAGACCAAAGTCACAAGTATCAAAAGTCATTTTTTAAGTAAGTAAATTTGTCACTCAAATTGGAAACAACCTGCCTTATCTTCAATGATGTAAACACCTTTGTATTTCCAAAGGAAATTGTCTAATTCATGTTCTGCTAGTTGCAAGTCCACTGCAGCTGAAGGCCATTGCTCTTGAAATTTCACCTATTAATACCACCTCAGACAAGCATTCAAGGAGAGCATAGCTAGGACTGTGCTGTGTGTTTCCAGTGAGGGCCACATCTCAGTTTGGATTCTCGAGATGAGGACCTACTAATAGATGCAGGTATTTTATTTGGGAGATGATCCCAGAAAACAGGGTTGAAGTAGAGGTAGAATGAGAGAGGGAAGGAGGATAAGCCAACAACAATAATTATAATAAATAAAGAATGTGTTACTGATGCAGCTACCACTGTGGCAATTGGATTTAATTCCACGGCAGACCTGCTAAGGAACCCTACCTCCAAAGAACAAGATACTGGGTGAAGCATCCCCTGAATCCTCTCCCCACTGTTTTAACGATTGTTCCTCAGAGTGTAAACTGCCCTACTCTTCTGGCTACTCGTGCATATGGGATGACACATTTTCTGGACTTTGGAGGAAACCCTGAGACAGAAGCTGTAGAGAAGAGTTGAAGTGAGTCTCAGTCATGTGCATGAAATTCTCTATTACACCTGTCCAGAAATAAGAGGTCAGGTGAGTGGATATGATAGCGGCCCCCAAAGTAACTGCCACAGTCCCCAAGGCTGTTCAGTTATAGGATATTAAGATTGCCCCAAGAGCAAAGCACAGAGGAGTAGGGGAGAAATTAGTAGTAAAAGAAGAAGCAGGTGATTTCCAGGAAGGTAAAGGAAGGAGCACTAGTAGCAGAGTGGCTTTTGCTGGGGAGGAAAGGTTTAAGCATGGTCCTCTGTAGTATCTTACATACCCACCTGGTTAGTCACTCCCCACCACACACACCTGTTTCCCATCCTCTGTGCCTTGGCGGTGCTGCTCTCTTATCCTGGGAACTCCTCCTGCCAGCCCTTCCTCTATACAAATCCTACTTGACCTCCGAAGCCGAATGCAACTAGCTCCTCCCTGACACTTCTTCACATGGCCACCTCTATTACCAGAATAAATTCCTCCTTCCACATTGTTACATGCTATATCTATTCTGTGTTTTCATTCATTTATTCATTCATCCATTCAACCAGTATTAAGTGCTTGCTACTGGCAAACAAACTGTCATGTATTTGGATCAAGTGTGGACCAAGGGCCATGATCTATTTGTCTATGGCAGTGGTCATACGGTTCCTAGACCAGCAACAGCAGCATTCCCTGGAAACTTGTTAAAAATGCCATTTGTGGGCCCCATCCCAGTCCATCTGAATTAGAAACTTGGGGGATGGAGTCCAACATTCTGTGCTGTAACAAGCTTTCCAGGTGATTCTAAGGCATGTAGTATTTTGAGAATCAGATTATTTCTAGTATCCGACCGTATTATCAGTAGATTTTTGTTGAATTGGATTGGATTTAATACACTAGCAGGGGAGCCCTGGTCTAAACTCTTTGGCTCTTAAGAGTAAGGAACTCTTTTAAAGTACAAAGGCTCAAATGAAAAATGATCCTTCCGTGTACCAAAAGAATGACACATTCACCCACGAGGCAGTTGGCAGCTTGGGGTCTTCTCAGTTAATATGCTGTGGAAGCATATAAACAAGGGCAGCACTGCTGGCCACGGGGTGCTGAAGATGCTCCTCTCCCCACCTCCTCTCCTAGAGGTCCTTAGGACCACACATCTGTCACGCCTGTGAATGACAAGGTCTATATGGGTCAGCACTTCTGTGGAGTTCTTTGTGCCCTGCCAATCATTAGGAGGGAACATCCAGTTCATACAGGGAAAGAATGTGCCCTCGAGAGAAGGAGAACTCTCAGGGTGACTCTTAACTCTCAAGCCTAAGTTATTCCCTCATTGGGGATCAAGCTCTTTAGGCAACTGCATCAAAACTGGTGGTTGATGATGCAAAAGCTTGTCAAAGTGTTCTAGTGAAGCTCAGGTTTGTACCTGATCAGGTCTAGTCCCGCTGGGTTGCTTTAGTTTGTAACTCGCCCTGCACCTTCTGGCTTCACTATCCCTTTGTACTAGGGATTGAGAAACCACATATCCTTTTACACTTTCACACGACATATAAACCATTTTTTAAAGTATATCATAGATGCTTTAGAAATAAGAAAAAACTAGAGAAATTCCAAGTAACCTTTGTAGCTTGATGGGGCAAAAGTCAGGGAAGAAAGGGATGTTTTTTTCTGAGTTACTGTCACAGCCAGGGAGGGACTTTTGCTGTAGTAATGAATGTCTCAGGGTTCAGCATTTGCAGCTACCCTGAAGATATAACGATGCATTTTGGAATATATACATGAGCACTGGCTGGAGGAATCCCCTGTGGCTAAGAATGTTGCTTTTGGTCATGATTCTTGACACCTGCCCTCAGAATGGAATCACAGCAAACTGTAATCACTTGGAGAGGCCATTTCCAACCTCTGCCTTCTAAGAGTATTTTTCATCAAATGGCAGAAGCAGTTTCCCAGTAGATGCGGGTGGTTAAATCTTGCCTTCTCAAAGAAATGACTGGTGGAAGCAGGGAAGTGAATAGATGAAATCATGAAGTGGCAAAGCTTATTTTGCCCTGCCATCCCACATAGAAAAATACTTATAATTCTACTCAAATACTAATCTCCAGACTGCCTATTTATCCAGTGTGTGTTCTATGTCCTCAGATCTGTGATTTTCATAATAAATTATGAAATTTATTCCATATATATTTATACTTTTTATAATTTAATCTTTACTAATATATATACCCTAAGGCAGTACTCTTCCAAGTCAGTTCAATAAGAATTGAGTCCTACTAAGTCAGTTGTTTTCAAACTTTAGTGTACAAAAGAATGCTTAACTTCAGTGTGCAGAAGAAAACCTTAAGTGAAATCTTATTAAAACTGCAAATGAAGATACTGTGAAAAACACTGTATCAAATGATCATCATTTTAATAGTGGTCTTCTATATCCAAGAGGAAGACTCTACTTAGCATGGGATATTTGAACATGATAATAAGAAAGTCAGAGCATATAATAAGGTTGTCCATTTGTGATTCTATTTATTTGGAAATGTTCAGTTTTTGAGTGACAGTAGTGCATACTCCTCAAGAGAATAGCTCTGGTACCAGTCTTGTTCTGACATTTAAAATGTGTATCCTTGGACAAGTTGCTTAATCATTTTGAGAATCAATTTCTACATCTATAAAATGGTATTGAGATAATGTGGATAAAGTGACCTGCACACTCCCTGCATGGGAGCTATTATTCTGAATGAATGTATACTAGACATAAGTGAGAGAGACTTTAGAGCCACAAAGGTGACTAGCCATCTCTATGGCCCATCACACATAGAAATCTGGGTTTGAGTTGGTGTCAAAACAAAAAAAGAAAGAAGTCTTAGGGTTAAGAAAAGGAAACTGAAAGACTAAAGTGAGCTGCAAAACAATAGGGAATTGAGCTTAATTCTTACAGTAGAATCATAATAGAGATAAAGTAAGAATTAAATCATTCATTTATTCAACCCATTGAAACCTGGCAGGGGTAAGCTGGGGGCTTTCTTTAACTTATTCTTTGAATTTTAAATCTAACCATATGTTGGAGGAAACAAATGGAACAACTATCCAGCTTGGATACCACGGTCAATCATTTAAACAATTTTCTTGCTTCAACTTTAAAGCTTCTGCTCTCTGTTTTTATGTAGCATCAGTCTAACCAAACCCCAGCCCAGGAAAAATCCTCCAATGCCTTGTCTTGAGTCTGCCCCTGAGCAACCAAGTACTGCCGGGGGAAGTCACAGAACAGGACAGACTAGCATCACTGACAATTCATGATTGTCAACATCAGATGCACTGTCAGCACTACTTAGCATTTTCTAACCAATGCAGTCCACACGTTCCACAATTTCCAATCTATCCTCAAATCTCCACCTCTCCTATCTCTACCCACCATTCTCAATGAGTACATTAACATCCTACAGCCAGAGAAGTTTGAGGCCATCTTTTGGGCACTCTTTCAACTTCTGGCTGTCGTATCTGCAAACTTGCCCACACCTGTGTTCATTCTGTCCTAATTCTCACCTGCAACATTAGGGAAGGGGGCCTTCATCCTGTCTAAATTCAGTCCTTCCACCTGTGCTTTGCATCCCTTCCTCTCCCCTTTCTTAGGAACCAGATACCATCAACGATTGAGTCTCTCTTTTACATAGTTAACCATTCCCCTCCCTACCAGATACTTCCTACAGAATATAGTTAAGCTTACTTAAGACTCTAACATCTTTAAAAACAAAATCTCACCATAAATACCACTACTCTCCCACTATAACTCTGTGTCTCCTCTCCCTAGCAAAGCCACATTTCTCTAAAGTAATCTTCATTTCCACACTTATCGCCCATTTCTCAACATATAACCTGGCTTCCTCATGAAGGTCATTAATAATCTGAACGTCACTTTATCCAACGAACATATTTTTTAGTCTTTATGTTTTTGATTTCATAGTTGCTTTTGACTTTGTACACCTCCATTTATTTATTTATTTAGAGATGAAGTCTCACTCCATTGCCCTGGCTAGAGTGCAAGTGGCATCATCGTAGCTCACAGCAACCTCAAATTCCTGAGCTCAAGCAATCCTCCTGCCTCAGCCTCCCAGAGTGCTAGGATTACAGGCATGAGCCACTGCTCCCAGCCTGTACAACTCCTTCTTAAAGCCATCCCTTCCTGTATTTTCCTAGAGCTTTTACTAGTTCATCTGATTTTCTGCCTGTCTCTCGGATCACTCCTTTCCAGTCAGCCACCTTTAGCGTATCTTCCTCATCTGAACATTGAATTTCCTTAAAGCTGAGTTTTAGATCCTTTCCTCAGCCCATCCTCTATACTCCTCGTGGGCAATGTCATTAATGCTCATCACGTCAATTATCACTAGTAATCTAACTTCTTGATAGCCATGTCCAGTACAGAATCCTCCTCTGATGCCCAGGCTCATATATCCTATTTGTATGTTAAGTTGTTTTTAAATTTGGGTAATTCTAGGACCAAAAGTAAACTCCTGGTCACAAGTTTTCAAACTTGGTCACCTTCCAGAATTCCTCGGCTAAGTTGGGACTTAGTTGGACACATCAGAAAACTAGCAGTCCTCTTTGACATCTTCCTCTTCTTTCCTGACTTCCTTTCCCCAACATAACCAATTTTCCCTTACTGATTGCACATTTTTTTTTACCTCCAGAGCATCTCATGTATAGGCCAACATCTCTTTATGTCCATTGCCACTGTCCTAGAAAAAAGCTGCCATCATTTCTCACCTAGATTTTGGTAATAGCCTACAGCCTGGTCTTCTTGCTTTAACTCTGGACCTTCTCTTAAAAGCTTTCCCACTGTTCTGAAAATAAGGATCAAAATCTTCAAAACCTACAGACCTTGCATGCTTTCTACCATGTAACCTTTGTATAGTTAGTCACTCCCCCTACTGTTTACTTCCTTGCTTAATTAACTCCTCCTTACCCCATGGATCTCAGCACAAGCTACTTTTTCAGGAAAGTGCTTTCTAACTCCCTTCTGGTCTTGATCAGCTTCCTTTATTAGATACTCTAATAGAATTGGACTCTCTTTCTTCTGTTGCATTTGTTTTAATTTATGTGTCCGTTAATATGATTACTTGATTAATACCAGTCTTACTCACTAAACAGTAGTCTCCATAAGAGTAGGATCCATGTTTATTTTTTGTTCATCACAATTTCTTTAGTGGTAAGCACATGATAGGTCCACCATAAACATGTATTGAATGAATGTATGAAAGCTTGCCTGTAAGCCCATTTGTGTGTTAGGGCCGTGACCCTATATAATTTTCACTCTGGTCTTCTTGTTACTAATGATGCTATGGTTATTCTGTGACTAAGAAAAGAGTGGGCAGACGTAATCTCCTGGTTCGCTGTCATTTCTTTGTTGTATGGGAATTTAGGGCCATTTACTAAGAAAATTACTTGACAAAGTGAATAGTGCTATTTGGAGAGGGAGGAATACAGAAGGATAAAAATAGTCACTCTTTGAAAATTCAGTGTCCAGTCCCTGACACTTTGGAAGAGCTTTCAGAGAAAAGCATGCTTTAATACAATTAGCAGAGGCCCAAATTAGATGTGAGTTTTTTTATTCTACAAGAGATGAAATGGACAATTACTTGTGTTTTTAACATCTCTTTGCTTTTGTTTTAAGGGAAACCAGCATTCTAACTAGGGTAGATTTTTACATGTTTTTGTAAAGATGTAAAAATCTTCTCCAATGGCAGGGGAAATAGAAATTAGCTCATACTTACTGAGCATCTACTATTTTTAAAATTGTATTTATATTTAAATTTTATTTTTATTTTTAATTATTATGTGTACATAACAGTTGTATATCTTTATAGGGAACATGTGATGTTTTGGTATAGGCATACAATGTGAATTAATCAAATCAGGGTAATTGGGGTATCCAACACCTCAGGCATTTATCATTTCTTTGTGTTAGAAATATTCCAATTCCACTCTAGTTATTTTAAATTATACCCTAACTTATTGTTGATTATAGTCACTTTGTTATGTTATCAAATATTGTTCATCCTATCTAATTAAGTATATTTTTGCACCCATTAACCATCCCCACTTTTTCTCCTTGCCCCCTGCCCTCTTCCTCCACCCACCCTGTTACCCTTGCCAGCCTCTGGTAACCATCATTTTACTTTCTGTCTCCATGAGATCAATTGTTTTCAACATTTACCTCCCACATATGAGTGAGAACATGTGAGATTTGTATTTCTGTGCTTGGCTTATTTCACTTAACAACGTTCTCCAGTTCCATTCATGTTTTTGCAAATGGCAGGATTTCATTCTTTTTGTGGCTATATAATATTCCATTGTGTATATGTGCCACAATTTCTTTATCCATTCATCCATTGATGGACATTTAGACTGATTCCAAATCTTGGCTATTGTGAATAGTGCTGCAATAAACATGTGACTACAGGTATTTTTTCAATATACTATTAATAATTTTCCCCCTATAGGTGTATACCCAGCAGTGGGATTGCTGGGTCATAGGGTAGTTCTATTTTTAGTTTTAGTTTTTTGAAGAACTTCCACACTGTTTTCAACAGCAGTTACACTAATTTACATTCCCACCAATAATGTATGAGTATTCCCTTTTCTCCACATCCTCTCCAGCATTTGTTATTGCCTGTCTTTTTGATAAATCCATTTTAACTGGGGTGAGATGATATCGCATGGTAATTTTGATTTGTATTTCTCTGATGACTAATGATGTTGAGCATTTTTTTTTCCCATATACCTATTGGCCATCTGCTTGTCTTCTTTTGGAAAATGTCTATTTAGATCCTTTGCCCATTTTGATTTCAGATGATTTTATTTTTTTCTATTAAATTGTTGGAGCTTATTATATATTGTAGTTATTAATCCATTGTCAGATAGATAGTTTGCAAATATTTTCTGTCATTCTGTGGATTGTTTCTTCACCTTGTTGATTGTTTCCTTTGCTGTACAGAAGCTTTTTAGCTTGATGTGATCCCATGTGTGCAATTTTGCTTTGGTTGCCTGGGCTTTTAAGGTATTACTCAAGAAACTATTGCCCAGACCAATATCCTGAAACATTTCCCCAATGTTTTCTTTTAGTAGTTTCATAGTTTCAGGACTTAGATTTCAGTCTTTAATCTATTTAGATTTGATTTTTGTATAGAGTGAGAGACAAGGGTCTAGTTTCATTCATCTGCATATGGATATCCAGTTTTCCAAGCATCATTTATTGAAGGAACTGTCCTTTCCCCTCTGTATATTCTTGACACCATTGTCAAAGATATGTTCACTATAGATGTATAGATTTAGTTTGGCGTTCTCTATTCTCTTTCATGGGTCTATGTGTCTGTTTTTATGCAAATACCATGCTGTTTTGGTTACTACAGCTCTGTAGTATAATTTGAAATCAGGTAATATGATTCCTTCAGTTTTGTTCTTTTAGCTCAGGATGGCTTTGACTATTCTGGATCTTTTGTGGTTCCATATACATTTTAGGATTATTTTTTTTTATTTCTGTGAAGAATGCCATTGATATTTTGATGGGGATTGCATTGAATCTGTAGATTTCTTTGGGTAGTTTGGACATTTTAACAATATTGATTCTTCCATTCCATGAGCATGGAATATCTTTCCATTTTTTTGTGTCTTTTTCAATTTCTTTCATCAGTGTTTTATAGTTTTCATTATAGATGTTTTTCACTTCTTTGGTTAAGTTTATTCCTAGGTATGTTATTTTATTTGTAGCTATTGTAAATGGGATTACTTTCTTGCTTTCTTTTCAAGATTGTTTACTTGTGATATGTAGAAATGCTACTAACTTTTATATGTTGATTTTGTATCCTGCAACTTTACTGAATTTGTTTACCAGTTCTAATATTTTTTTTGTGTGGAGTCTTTACATTTCTCTAGATATAAGATCATATCATTTGCAAATTAGAAATTAATTAATTTTACTTCTTCCTTTCCAGTTAGGATGCCCTGTATTTCTTTCACTTGTCTGATTGCTCTAGCTAGAACTTCCAGTACCATGTGGAATAACAGTGGTGAAAGTGGGCATCATTGTCTAGTTCCAGATCTTAGAGGGAAGACTTTCAGTTTTTCCCCATTCAGTGTGATACTCACTGTGGGTCTCTCAGATATGGCTTTTATCATGTTGAGGTAAGTTCCTTCTATACCCAGTTTTTGAGAGTTTTTATCATGAAAAAGTGCTAGATTTTATTGAATGCTTTTTCAGCATCAATTGAAATGATCATATGGTTTTTGTCCTTTGTTCTACTAATATGATGTATCACATTGATTGATGTGTATACGTTAAACCATCCTTGCATCCCTGGAGTGAATGCTACTTGATTATAATGAATAATCTTTTTAATGTGTTGTTGAACTCAGTTTGCTAGTATTTTGTTGAGGATTTTGCATCTATGTTCATCGGAGATATTGGCCTACAGTTTTCTCTTTTTGTGTGTCTTTGTCTGGTTTTGGTATCCAAGTGATACAGCCCTCATTGAATGAGTTTGGGAGCACTTCCTTATCCTCAATTTTTTGGAATAGTTTAAGTATGATTGGTATTAGTTTTTCCTTGAATGCTTGGTAGAATTCAGCAGTAAAGCCATCAGGTCCTGGGCTTTTCTTTGATGGGAGACATTTTATTACTGCTTCTATCTCATTACTTGTTATTGTTTTATTCAGGTTTTACACTTCTTCCTGATTCAATCTTGATAGGTCGTATGTGTCTAGGAATTTATCCATTTCTTCTAGATTTTCCAATTTTTTAGTATATAGTTGTGCATAAGTAGTCTCTACTAATCATTTGGATTTCTGCAGTATCCATCTCCTTTTTCATCTCTGATTTTATTTATTTGAATCTTCTTTCTTTTTTTCTTAGTGTGGCTAAAGTTGTGTTAATTTTGTTTCTCTTTTTTAAAAAACAATTTTTGTTTAGTTGATCTTTTGTATTGTTTTTTTGGTTTCAATTTCATTTATTTTTGCTATGATTTTTATTATTTATTTTCTTCTACTAATTTTGTGTATGGTTTACTCTGGTTTTTCTAGTTCTTTGAAATGCATCATTAGGCTGTTTATCTGAAGTCTTCTCTACTTTTTTGACATAGGTATTTATTGCTATAAACTTTCCTCTTATTACTGCCTTTGCTGTATACCATTGGTTTTGATATGTTATGTTTTCATTTTCATTTGTTTCAAGGAATTTTTTATATTTCCTTCTTAATCTCTTCATTGATGCACTGGTCATTGAGGAGCATATTGGTTAGTTTCCATGTGTTTGTATATTTTCTAATGTTCCTCTTGTTATTGATTTCCAGTTTTATACCACTGTGGTCAGAGAAAATACTTTGTGTGATTTCAGTTTTTTTAATTTGAGGGGACTTGTTTTGTGGTCTAACATATGGTCTATCCTTGAGAATGATCCATGAACTTAGGAGAAGAATGTGTATTCTGAAACTGTTGGATAAAATGTTCTGTAAATATCTGTTAGGTCCATTTGGATTAAGTCCATTGTTTCTTTGTTGATTTTCTGTCTGGATGATCTGTCTAATACTGAAAGTGGAATATTGAGGTCTCCAGTGATTATTGTATTGGGGTCTATCTCTCTCTTTAGTTCTGATAATATTTGCCTTATGTATCTGGGTGCTCCAGTGTTGGGTGGATATATATTTAGGATTTTTATATCATCTTGCTAAATTGACCCCTTTATCATCATATAATGACCTTCTTTGTGTATTTTTACAGTATTTATCTGAAATCTGTTTTGTGTGATAGAAGTATAGCTACTCCTGCTCTTTTTTGGTTTTCATCTGCATGGAATGTGTTCTTCCATCCTTTTATTTTCAATCTATGTGTGTCTTTGTATGTGAAGTGAGTTTCTTACAGACAACATATAGTTGGCTCTTGTTTTTTTTTTTTTTTTAATCCATTCAATCACTCTGTGTCTTTTGATTGGAGAGTTTAGTCCATTCACATTCAATATTATTATTTATAGGTAAGGACTTACTACTGCCAGTTTGATTTCTGGTTGTTTTGAGGTCCTCTCCTTCTTTCTTACTTCCTTCCTTTTAAATGTGATATTCTCTGGTAGTATGTTTTAATTTCTTGCATTTTATTTTTTGTGTATCTGTTGTAGGTTTTTTGATTTGATGTTACAATGAAGCTTGCAAAAAACATTTTATAAGCAATTATTTTAAGCATATGACAGTTCTGCTTACAAACAAACAAATAAACAAGCAAAGAGAAATCTAACGTAAATTCTACCTTTTAACTCCATCCATCCCCAGCTTCTTAACTTTTGGTTTTTCCATCCATATCTTTTTTATACTATCTATCTATCAAAAAGTTGTTGTGGTTATTTTACAGGTTTGTCTTTTTGTCTTCCGACTCAAGATGTAAGTGGTTTATTCACTGCAATTACAACCATAGAGTGTTCTATATTTGTGTACTTACTGTTACCAATAAGTTGTATACCTTCAAATGATTTCTCATTTTTCATTAACATTATTTTCTTTCAGATTGAAGAATTCCTTTTAGCATTTCTTGTAGGACATATCTGGTATTGATGAAATCCCTGAGCTTTTGTTTGTTTGGGAAAGTTTTTATATTTCCTTCATGTTTGAAGGATATTTTTGCAGGATGTAATATTCTTGGGTTAAAGTTTTTTTCCTTTAGCACTTTAAATATGTCATGCCACTCTCTCTTGGCCTCTAAGGTTTCCACAGAGAAATCCACTTCCAGACATCTCAGAACTCCTTTATATGTTATTCTTTTCTTTTTTCTTGCTTCCATTAGGACCTTTTTTTTAATCCATGACCTTTGGAAGTTTGATTATTAAATGGCTTGAGGTAGTCTCATTTGGATTATATCCTCTTGGTGTTCTATGACCTTCTTGTTCCCAAATGTTATCTTTATCTAGGTTTGGAAAGTTCTCTGTTATTATTTCTTTGAATAAAATTCTACCCCAACCTCACTCTCTTCTTTCTCTTTAATGCTAATATCTCTTAGATTTTCCCTTTTGAGCCTATTTTCTAGATCTTGTGGGTGTGCTTCTGTTATTATTTCTTTGAATAAAATTCTACCCCAATCTCATTCTCTTCTTTCTCTTTAATGCTAATATCACTTAGATTTGCCATTTTGAAGCTATTTTCTAGATCTTGTAGGTGTGCTTCATTCTTTTTCATTGATTTTTCTTTATTCTCTTCTGACTGTGTATTTTCAAATAGCCTCTCTTCAAGCTCACTCATTCTTTCATCTGCTTGGTCAATTCTGCTGTTGAGAGACTCTGAGGCATTTCTAAGTTTGTTGATTAGATTTCTAAGCTTCAGAATTTCTGCTTGATTTTTTTTGTTATTTCAATCTCTTTGTTAAATTTCTCTGATAGGCTCCTGAATTCCTTCTCTGTTGTCTTGAAGTTCATTGAGCTTTTTCAGGACAGCTATTTTAAACTTTTTATCTGAAAGGTCACCTTTCTCCATCACTTCAGGATTGGTCACTGGTACCTTATTTAGTTTGTTTTGTGAAATCACATTTTCCTGGGTGCTCCTGATGCTTGTGAATGTTCATCAAAGTCTGGTATTTATTTTAATCTTCACCGTCTGGACTTGTTTGAACCCATCCTTCTTGAGAAGACTTTCCAGATATTCAAAGTTAATTGAGTGGTATGATCTAAATCTTTGGTCACTGAAGCTGTATCAGCACTTGGGGTGCCCCAAGCCCAGTAACCCTGGGACTCTTGCAGACTCCTGGTGGTACCGCCTTGGTGGACTTGGGTTAGATATGGGAGATTTTCCTGGATTTCAGGCAAAGTCTCTTATTCTCTTCCCTCACTTTCTGTGCTGGGCTGCTGAAGTTGGGGGAGGAGTGATGTGGGTACTCCCTGGTGGCCACCAGTGCCAGGTCGTACCTGAAGCCAACTGAGTCTCATCCAAAGCCTGTGGTGACTATTGCCTGGCTACTTCTGATGTTTATTCAAAGCCAAAAGTCTCTTTAGTCAGTAGGTGGTGAATCATGCCAGGACTGGGTTCTTCCCTTTAGCCACACTGCCTATAGTTTGGGGCAGAGAGTGAGACAGGCACTGGCTTATACACCAGTGCAGTGTCTCACTGGGTCACATGCACTCCATGTCCACTGGCTCTGAGCCAGCACAGCTGCAGCAATTGCCCAAGGACTGCAGCCCCTGTGGCCCGACTGCCTTATAAATTTAGTGCATGCCCCAGGCTGCTTTTTGCCTGAACTTAGGTTTCAGGTCAGAGGATCTTCTTCTGGCCAGGCTGGTTTAAATGCTCCCTCTGGGGGAACCAGCAGAATTCTGCCCTGCACTGTGTTCTCCTGTGCCAGGACAGCCCTGAGTTTCAATGCTAACTCCTATAATCGCTTCACTTTCCCTCCCTGGGCACACAAATTCTCTCTCCACTCAGTGCACTGGTGCAGCACTGCTGGGACATGGGGGTGGGGGTGTAGCAAAACAAGATTGTCTTTTCTGCCCTATCCAGTGCCTCTTTCCTTGATATAATGTTGAAACCAGATGAGCAATGTTGATCGCTCATCTGATTTTTGCTTCTTCTGAAGGTACTTACTTGTGTGGGTAGTTGTTGAATTTCTTGTTCGTGCAGAGGGACGATTGTTGGAGGTTTTTATTTCACCATCCTGCTCTGCCCTTTCTCTCAAGCACCTACTATTTTTATGACACTGTGTTATGTTCTTTTGATTAAAATGGTCCTTGGTTATGCTTTAGAGAGCATTTTGGCAAGTCCAAACATCCCTTTGATTCCTCTGGTCCTCAGTGGGGCAAATGGACTGGAAGAAAGTAACCCCCTGAGGAAAACATAGCATGACCTTAAGAAAATTTAGCAATTTTGCCTCACAGTGGATTAATTACACTGCACAATTTGTTTTCTACTCCAATGCTGACTTAATCCCCAGAGTTCAAGAGTTCAGTATGATTTGGATGTTTTTACTCTTAGATCAGATTTGATTTTTGACATCTTGGTTTGGTGAATTAGAGGGTGGTTTCCATCAGAAAAGGAGTGATTAAATAAGACATGGTCAGAGGCCAAATCCAGTGACTTCGTTTGAGTTTCCACCATTTCAGTCACAGCTGGTGTTTAATAACCTCTATTAGTTGCTGTTCAGATTTCTATCAGTCAGCTATCCTTTATCACTTGTTGCATGACAAGTGTGACCTCAGGAATAGTGCTGAGAAGGAAGCTTCCATCAGAGCTTCATGAAAGCCCAGGTACCTATTAATCAGTTCAATGTTCAGGGAGTTTTCAATGAAACCACTAATGTGGCATGAAAAACCACAGGTGTCTAGGAAAATCTCTTATTGGTTGGCAAGTAACAAGTGGACTGAAGAAAATATATTACCTGCACTATAACTCTTGGTTCTAAATTGTGTTTTTTAATCTGACCTTGCAGTTTCTTTATTTCAGGCCATGACTAACTCCCAGGATATTTTGCACCAATGTTCATATCTTATGCTTTTAGCCAGTGTTATTAGTATGAATTGTGCTTTCTTTCACAGAATAAGAAAAAAAAAAACCCTTGAGGCTCCAAGATACCCTAAATTTCATTTAATTCACTTCTCCGCCTTTTGAAGGGTAATACTGACATCTTGAAAAAGTAGGGAGTCTGATATTAAAAATTCATATGCCGAGCAATGTGCTAGGTCCTTTGCATATGTTATCTGGATTTACAGGTGTTTCTACTGTACTGTGATTGTGCAAATAAAAAAACACCTTCTGTACGATTGTACTCTAAAAATAGCAGCATAATGGAAACAGTAGACTTTGGGAAAACCTATTCAACTGTTTAATGCAAGCACTAACAATCTCAATTTTAAAAAACTAGCTTAGTTAAAATAACATAGACTTCATCTTTTAAAAGAAATTAAAGTGACTTGATGGAATGGGGTATAAAGAGGGGCTGCAGCTGCTGAGTTAAGGGAAAACTGCTCAATAATACTTTGAAAACAAAGCACATGGCAAAACAGAGCCAAGAGACAGAACATGGGGGTAACTGAGCATAACATACTCTACTGTATTCCTCTGAGATTTGCTGTATTTAGCTCTGTTGTGTACTTAGCATTCAGCTATAATTTCTTAGTGGTGCAAAGCATTACATGCTGAAAAAAAAGTCTATAAACCAACATGACCCCTGAATTATACTGGCATAATTCCCCTATTTAATAATCACACATAAGCTAATTGACATTATAAAAATAAGCATTGTAGCAAAACAGACTGTAATTTTTATAATAAATCTTTTTGGCGGGTGGCAGATATACACACACATTTTGTATAAGTGAGGGAACTAAGGTTAAGAGGGTTTGAATAATGTCCCCAAGTTTATCCAGTTAGTGAATGTGGGTCTGGATTTAGACCCAGGTTTATATTTTTTTCCTCTAAGGTATTACAGGCATTTTAAATGTTGAAATTCCATAGTGCTTCTTGGGAAATGGGTAGAAAACCAACACACAGTAACAGCCTAACATGTGCAAGCACTGAAATACACACACACTCACATTCAAACTTTTCCCATCCTTTTGAGGTAGATTATTATTCTCTATATATAAAAAGCCTGTGTAACTACACAAATCACACTCATACTAACTAGTTGATTGGAAGTGTGTCAGTTTCTAGAGACCATCCTCTGCCTACTGTAGTGTTTGGCCCTTTATGGCAGTCCAAGGAAAGAGAGAGGAGAAAGAATGCTTACTGAATTATAATTCTAGAAAAATGTCATTACTTCAAGATCTTTCCTCCTGTGTCAGTATCATGTTGTCAGAGGGAAAGAATGAGTTATTAAGATGTAAAAAAAAAGAAGAAGAAGAAGAAGAAAAGAAAAAGAAAGAAAGCTCCCTTTAACATCTGGTGTTAACAGCCAATTCTACACCCTACTCCTGCACCATGACCACTAGGATAGAAGATTCTCATGGGCAACGCCTTGTTTCTAGAATGAAAAGATTTGTTTGGGTACTATTATTTGCAAGCTGTGTAGTCCTGGGAAACTAAAAAATGACACTGAATTGATAACCATACAAGCTGTTTGCAAACTGTGCAGCCTGATTCAAATTTAAAATATTTATTATCATGACTGCTCACCAGATTGCCACTGTCTTGACTTGGTCTCATTAGATATGATGATACTGATTGGTCTCTTATAGCATCAGTACTAAAGGGTAAGTTATTTGAGCTTACAGGGATTTTTAAGTGTTGTCACAGAAATTCAGGGCTGAATGGGACAAGAGCAATTATAGAAGCTTAATTTTGTAGATGCTAAAACTGAAGCCCAGCAAGGGGAAGTGTCTTTCCAAAGGTCATCCAGCTACATAATGATGCCTCAACCAAAATTTATTCCTTGATATAAATTATTTTTAATTTCTAGCTGAGAGAGGATTCCATTCTTAGGCTTGTCAAAGTTATTCTCCATCAAACAAACTAATGAAAATCAAACAGAACACAATAGACATGCCTCTATTCTTAGACCTCACCTTGTGGAATTGGAAATTTAGCTATAAAATAGGTCTAGATCCAGCTTAATTGCCTCTGTTTTTTGCTTCACGTTGTCTCTAGAGATTCAAGCCTTGTTACAGCATCCCATGAAGCTGAAATCAGATAGGTTGAATAATTTGCTTTCTATAAAATGATTGTTTTCTAGTAGAAATAGGTTCATTCTTTTATTTGAGAACATTTGGAAGTCAAATATTTGAAACTGTGTTATGCAATATTATACTTTTGTATAAAAATAAGACCTGGAAAATTAACTAAATGACAAAAGCAATGAAAAATAGGGGTTTGCTTTAAAGGTGGCTTACTTCAGCAACCATGTATCTCCAGCTCTAGTTGAAGCTAAGATAAAGATGAGTGCACCTCGTTTTGAGCTGATACTACTTACTTTTGCCTCAGCTTATTTTCCTATCACTTATGAGAATCAAGGTGACATCAACTTTTCATAAAACATTGAACTGTGTCACTGGAAGTGCTTCTTTCTCCAGATTAATTAGGAAAACTCTTTAGGGAAACAAAAATTAGTTCGGCACAAATTAGTTTGAAATACTCAAACTAAAAATGAAATGACTAGTATAATGCCGGTACCCTTGAGTACCAATGAGCATTTCCTCAGGCTTTGGTAATGTTCTTAAATGATTTTTTACAGTCACGCACAGAATAAAACAATGCAGATTAAGGTATAAAAAAGAAGCTTCTTGAAGGTTTATAACTTAAGCATAAATGCCGTTTGAAAACTTATCAGAGAGACAAGCAAGCTCTGAGAAGCTAAATAATGGCTCTTTGAAAAAAATTGGGGCACATTTTTTAAAAAGAAAAAAAAAGCTGAATGAACCATTATTAAATATATTTTGCCTCCCTCAGTGGGCAAGCAAGTGTTCTTTAAATTTTTCAAAACCATTCTTCCTCATGCCTCTGGCAGGATATATTCTGTTTACATCTAAAATCTGACAGATGGCTGAGGTGATTATCTGGAAATCTCAGGGAAAGAGCCAATTCCTTTCCTCCAAAAAGGCCACCAAAATAAATGGAAACAAAAATTAAAATCCAACTAAAATCCAGCATAAATGTAATCCATGGCTATGTCAAATTTTAGTAGTATTTTCTACCTATTGTCATGGAAGATAAATAACTTCCTCACTTACAGAATCTTAGGAAATTGTTTTGACTTCTTAATGTTTGAACAATACCATGTTAATGCCTTCAGTTCCTAAAAAAAAAACTTTCTCTAAGGTTTAATAGCTCCCTTTTTGTCATATATTATCCTGTTTCTTCCTGATTCCACAACCCCATTACCATAACACCCTGCAATCCTTGATGATGGAAGCAGGAGGAGAAGCTTTAATTTCATTTTGTTTTGTTTTTGGATTTTTTTTGGAGTGGATTATGTATGGTTCTTACTTTAATGAGGTCATAATTTCTCAGCAATTCTGACTCCCAAGTATTTCTGAATATAATATTTTAAAGATGCCAAATTAACTAAGTTTAATATAACAAATTCTGAAACTATGCATTCCAATGAGAGGATTATAAGAAAGAGTGTGGAGATGAATGATGAGACAGAGATATTCCAAAACAATTTGCCAAGGACAATGAAAATCCACTATTTAAATCCCATATCATTTAGCTAGACAGTTTTCTGCTTGGGGTCTAGAGGTGGAGAGGGAGAATAAAAACCTTTGCTTTTTAGAGAGATACCAACCACATTACTTTAGACATTTTAATTCTAGACTAATATATTCTAGGTCTCTGGTTCTCTCTTTCTCAAAAGGTATCATAGGGATCGAGGGATATTGACGTGGTATTTTAGTGTTTCTCGTTCTTCTAAGAATTGTTTACTTTTTTAAGTGGCTCCACATTTAAAGTCACATGAAGAATTCGAGTGATTTATTATGTGATCAGATTCCAATAATACTTTTTGTCCAGGAACACAAATTACCTGGATTTCTCTTGCTTTGTCTTAGAAGCTTGTCCATAGGAGGCTGTGACTGGTGGGTAGGGTATGAAATCACAGAGAAGGTCAAGGGTTCAGTTATAGCATTTCCATAATGATTCTCAGCCTAATTCATACTCAGAACTGGCCCTAAATATAAGAAAAATGCAAATTGAAGTGATTAAGAAACACTTAGAAGCTGTTTTGCTGGTCACTAACATGCACAAAAATGAATCAAGTGCCACTTAGTTGAAAACACGATTTCCAAAGCTCAGGAAAGATTGGAAAAATCAAAGAAGCCACATCTATCCTATGAGTCATTATTTCATCATCCTTTATCATTGTTGTTTCTTCCTGAAATCATCAGATAAGGCCTCAATCAGATAATGGAAAGTTATGCTTAGAGCATGTGTTAGCATGGCTTTCAGCAAACATAAACACATGCAAACCCAGGTTCTAATTCTTATCAGAAGGTCACATAAGTGTGTGATTTATCTACTTGAATTTTTAATACATTGACTAGTTTGGAGCCCTTTATTCCTCCATTCGTGTAGTCAATATTTATTGGGGCCTATTCTTAACCCAACATGAGGCTAAGCATGTGGGTAAACAAAACAAAACAAAACAACAGAAGAGTTAAAAGCCTGACTCCAAAGAGTTTATTGGTAATAATAGCACAAGAAAAAATAACTACAACTTCCATTTATTGGTTGCATCTTTTGTTCCCAGCACTGTGCCTGGAGCTTTGTACACAAAATTTTCTTTAATAATATTGCAACTCTATCATATATCTATTATTATCTCCATTTATACATATGAAACTGAGACTCAGCAGGGCTAAGTAACTTGTTTAAGACCAGGTTTTGTGCCCTAGACCTCTTGGGCTCCAAATCTTTTGCTTTTTTCCACTATTCTAAACTTCTTCCCCTAATTTATACCTTAACAGGAGAGATGAGATGTATATTACCACATACAAACAGGCTTTGCAAGCCAATGATTAGAGATGTGGTCCCATCGGCATCAATATCAAATCTCCATTGTCTGAGCCCTGTGTGTTTGGCTATAAGTCTTTTACATCTCTGGGAATTACCAGGGACACTATTTTTATTTGTGGACAAATCAGCCCTCCTTGCTGCTGACCAGCTGAGGCAGGAGTTCTTGCCTCCTGTCTTTACAGCTGCATAGCTCAGAAGCTGGAATTCTTTCCCAGTTATCTTGGCTATTAATCCCCTTTAGGTGCTGGAGGGATGGGAGTCTGTCTCATCTGACATTGGTAAAATTGTAGTAATGGACCTCTGGTTAATGAAATGCATACTTAAGTACTTAGGGAGGAGTGTACTGATGTCTGCAACTTACTCTGAAACACATCAAAAAGTGGTATTAATGGATGTATGGATGGATAGCTGTGTGACAAAGCAAATAAAGTAAAATTTTAATCATAGACACTAGGCCATGAGTATATGGGTGTTTAATACAAAATTCCTACAACTTTTTGTTATATTTAAAAATTTTTTAAATAAAATATGGAATAAAATTGCAGTATTTTCACTGTGCTTCAAAGCTAGAGATACTTGATAGGTTTGCATGATAAAAAGGACATTAATTTTCAGTTTGTGGGCTTATTTGGTTTAAAATAGAGGGGAGTCTCACAGTAAGGTTGTCCCCCCTCTCACTCCAAGTATTATAGGAATAAAGGGAATTTTCTTCTTTCTCCATTCTGAAGCTTCAATAATTTGAGTCTATAAAACAAACAAACAAACAATAGACAGATTAACAGGAAAAAAAGTATATAAATTTATTAACATGCATATGGACACAGGAGCTATACACAAAGTATGAGATTCAAAGAAGAGCCAGATGACTGAAGGTTTTATACCATCCTGAAGTTACAAGAAGAATGAAGAATTGGGACTGGGGGATTGGGGGGGAGGGTGGGGAGGAGGGAGAGGGGAGGAGGCATAAGGGCATAAGGTATGGGAGAGTGAAGGGAAGAAAATCTGGCAAGCAAGGGCTGTCTTGTTATATAGATTAAAATCTCCCAGGGAAACTCAGCACTGCCCTCAGAAAGAATACCTGGTGGCCTGTGGTAAAGTGTCTCTGTCATATCTTTAAAAGTGTCAGACTATAAGTCTCTTTTCCTGTGAGTTAATCTTTCCTAGATCTAGATAATGGGGGCCTCAGAGAATGCCTGTTTGCATTTGCTGCTAACTTCACTTTACTAATGTAGATTTCCTCTACAGATGCAAATCTTGCTCATAAGAGATAGATTTCCTGAGCTATTCTTGTGTTTGCAACCCCTCTGAATAGCCATCTCAAAATATGCCAAAGAAGTATATTTTGGGGTGAAATATTGTGGTTTCCTTCAGAATCACAACAGTAAATTAGCTCCTTTATTTCCCAGATGCAGCCCTTCTCACCCAGGACATGTGATTTCCACCAGAGTTGGGTTGAGCTCAGGTATCAGGTGTCACTCTACCATGTGTCCATAGTTGGTCCTCTTGACCTCAACCTGTGTTCCTGGGCCTTTATAATTGTACCAAACATTTTAGGGCAGATTTTTTTTTATAGAATCTCATTGTTTCCTTCTATAATCTGCCTTTTTATTGTGGCCACTCCAGTCTATCAGATGTTTGGCTATAACTGAATGCCATCTGGGAGCAGCGTCCAAGTATTCTTGGTAGGAGCCTCCTCAGACACCTTGTAAATCAGTGGAAGTAAATTATTAATCAGGAAAGGGATGTTGCTGATGGGCATTTGTTAGGAGAATATGAGTTTCATGTCTTTCCCAGACAAAATAATCTATTAGCACCAATAGAAAAATGGTCAAATAACTTGAACAGCAATTCACAAGAAATAACGTGCAAATGGCCAATAAACATACAAAAAAAGCACTCAACTCCATTAGGCGTTGGAAAAATAAAAATTAAAACCACAGCATGAAGCCACTACACAGCCACAATAATATTTAAAATTGAGAAAATAATACCAAATATTGACAAGACCATGGAACAAGTGAAAGTCATAAACTACTGGTGGGCACATAAATTGGTATAAACAATTCAGAAAACTGCTTGGCAATGTCTACTTAAGCTGAACAATTACAAACTCTATAAATCAATACTTACATTTTTAAGTATATATTAACAGAAACCACCCATATATTTACCAAAAGACATGCATAAGTATGTTCATAGCAGCATTATTCATTATAGCCCCAAACAGAAAACATGCCCATCAATGGTGAAATGGATAAATAAATAGTGGTATTTAATATATTCATATTATGGAACACCATACAACAAGGAGAATGAATAAAATATTATGATACATAAGAAGATGGATAGATCTTACAAAATAACATTGAGCAAAAGAAGTGAGACACAAAATAATACACATGATATGATTCCATTTATGTAAAGCACAAAACAGCAAAATTCATCTATGGTTAAAAGTCTTCGTTGGAGTATATTACTCCCGTGATGAAGTAGAGGTGGGGAGTGAGTAGTAACTGCCAGAGAGTTTGGAGTGTTTGTGTCTTGAGCTAGTAGTAATTGCATGGAAGTGCTTAGTTTTAAAAAATTAAGCTGTCAATTTAAGTTTCGTGCCTTTCTAAATGTATGTTATTTTTCAACAATGTATTAAATGTACAGTGAAGTATATAAGGCATAATATAGTAGTTTTAGGGAAAAGGTGGTAAGAATCCAAAGGAGGGAGCATGCAATCATCTGAAGAGGTTGCAGGATTTGGCCGTGGGGGCAGAGGGCGTGGAGGAGTTCTAAAGAGGGATGTGATCCACTAGATTTCCCTCAGGGTTGCAATGTGATGTGAACATTTACTTCTCAACTCTTTCCAACTGGAACAGGCAATGTTCCTGACATTCACAATGAATACTTTTGAAGGCTAAAATTTTGATTAATTGATCAAGTATTTATTGGGTGCTAACCATGTATTACTACCATGCTCTGTTTTGGGTGCTGGGGACACAGCAGTGAATAAAGTCCCTGTTCCATTTGTTAAGCAAAATTATGGGAGGCCACTGTTTGGGACAGAGCTTATGCACTAGGCCAAACAGACTAGACCAAATCAAACCAAAATGGAGTCACTCGTGCTAAATGTGACATAATCAAACCGAAACTTTAAGGAAGCAAATAGATCCCAAAATAGACTAGGTGTTTTTTTGTTTGTTTTCTTTCCTGAGAACTAGAGATTCCAACATAAGGAAGAATCTCTGCCCTAACTCTAAAGAAAAAAAAAATCCCCAAATCCTTGCTCCTACCTTACAAGTGGGATTTAAGACCCAATAAGTATATTTACAATGGTGACAGAGTGATATCAATGCCAAAATTGAGAGGTTGACCAAAAGAAGAAAATTCTTAAGTTTAGCCTAATCTAACACATACTCCCTTCTTACATACTCCCTATGTAAGAAGGGAGTGCCTTCTTACATATTTTAGGTTTGGCCTAAAGGTTTCTCCATACATAGTGAACTGTAACCTAAATGGATGTGTAAACATATGTAACCTACTCTTGTGTCAGTCATGAAGATTCAGCCAATCATGGGCAGCAGAGTGTTCAAACCATATTCAAATAAGGCAAATGCCAACCTGTAACCAACCCAGGTGTTTCTGTACCTCACTTCTGTTTCCTGTACCTCACTTTCCTCTTTCTGTCCATAACTCCTCTCCAACCATGTGACAGCATGTCGTCACTCTGAATCTGTTCTAGTTCTGAGTGCTACTTGATTCATGATTCATTCTTTGTTCTATTAAATTCTGTAAAATGTAATTTGTCTAAAATTTTGGAGCTTGTATTCTGATGGAGGAGTCAGGCAGTAAACATGAAAAATAATTAATATATAGGGATTGACAGTGACAAGTGCCAAGGAATAAAAAATAAATAAATTGTAAGAGAGGAACAAGAAATGTCCGGAAAGGGGGTAGATTGTAAAGTCAAACTAATGAGGGAAGGTGTCCAGAGAAGGTGACATTTGAACATCTGAGGGGAGTGTGGAGCAAGCCACGGCAGTATTGAGGGGAGAGCATTCTAAGCAGGGGCAACAGTGAGTGCACAGGCAGGAGTGCATGTTCGTGAAACATCAGAGAGGACTGGCAGAGGACAAGCAAGGGAGTACGGTAGGAGATAATGTCAGGCAGTTACCAGAGGTAAAGCCAGTGTAGGCTTGGACTTTTTCTGCAAGTCCCATGTGAATTTGGAGCAGAGGAATACCACGACCTGATGTGTGTTTTAAGAGGCTCACTCTGGCAGCTCTATAGAGAAGAGACTAAAGGGGAACAGGGACAGAAGCCAGAAGACTTGCTTTATTCTGGTGAGAGACACTGGTGGTTTGTACCAGATGGGTACCTTGAAGGAGGTGAGAAGCATTCAGATTCTGAATATGTTTGCAAGTTTGAGTGGACAGAGTTCTCAAACTTGTTAAATTGGATAAGCAACAAGATAGAAAGACCAGAATTTAGTATTAATCTGTTGGGTTGCAGAAAATAATTCCCCAAAATATGATGCTTGGGAGTGCTGAGTGTTTTGGAAAATGGTAAGGCCTCAGAATCAAGGTGTTTTAACCTTGTCTTCTTCCTATCTTTCCTCTCTCAGGCACAGGGAAAAACTGTCTCTGCAATTTCTTTAACTGAACAAGAAAGCTTTTTACCAAAAGAAACACAATTTCCTTCTATTCATTTTCTATTATCTTATTATCTATTGCAGAAAAAAACTGAAGAATTCAACCACACTTGGGAAAGCTTTTCCACAAGAGAATGCCTATCTCTTAGGCTCATTCATATTCCAAAGAGAATCATATACAAGTTAATTTTTGTCTCCTTGGTCCATTTATTCTTCTTAATAATCATTTACTGCTCCTTAAAAGGATTGTCTACATTCCCCATCTCCTCCTTCTCCTAGGAAAAAGGGTATATAAGCTTCTATGTCCCACTGGGGAGTTTGGGTAATCACTCTGTGATTCTCTCCATGCACATTAATAAATTTGTATGCCATTTCCCTCATTAATCTGCCTTTTGTCAGCTGATTTTTCAGTGAACCTTCAAAGGGCGAAGGGGAAGTTTTCCTTTGACCCCTACAAATCCAAGTGTTTTATCCTGAGCTGCAGCTAGAAGATGGAATTGGTATTAACAGAGATAGGGAAGACTGCAGGAGGAATATTACTTTTGTAGAGCAGAGGAGGGACAAGTGGAGGGAAATAAGAAGTTTAATCCTATACAGCTTGAGTTTGAGGTGCTTGTTAGACATCTAAATGTAGATATCAAGTAGGCAATTCGATATATGCTTCGGAAGCTCAGAGAACAGATCTGAGCTGGAGAAATCAGGGAAGGAAGCCAAAAAGGTATGGCTATAGAGGTAGGAGGAAATCATCTAGGAAGTAGTGGTATCCTGGAAGCCAAGTTAAGAAAGTGTGTCATGGAGGGGAAAGTGACCACCCATGCCAAATACTGTTAACAAGTTGAGTAATTGAGGACTAAGAATTAATCATTGGATTTAGCAATGTGGGAGGGCACTGGCAACCTTGACAGGCTCAGTTTTGGTGGGATGTAGGGGGTTAAAGGAAACCAAAAATATTTCACCCCAAAATATGCCTCTTTGACACATTCTGAAATGGCTATTCAGAGGGTCTGTGGACAGAAATGCCCCTGAAAATCTGGCTTTTCTGGGGGAGATTTGCATCTGTAGCGAAAATATGCATTGGCAAAATAAAGTCAGGCTTTCTCTGAGCCTCTTCGTCCTTGTCTAGATCTAAGAAAGATGAACTCAACCACAAACTGCCATCTGTTCTTTCTGAGAGCTGCTACCTGTGAGGTTTCACCTACATAACAAGACCACCTTTGCTCCATGCCTTTCTTTCTCTCTCCCTCACATAACTCATCTTGCCACAATCCAAGCCCCTATTTTTTCTGTAATGGTATAACAGAGGTAAAGGTCTGAAAAAGGGTAATGAAATGTTTTATGGGTTGTCTCTTTAACCCCCTACCCTTTTTGGGAATTAAAACCTGTGTTCCTGCCTGAGGCCAGTAATCAAAGTGGCAGAAAAATATCCTTCGCTGTTTGTTTTCTAGTATCTTAAAGGTAGGAGATGGCTCAACAGAATTGTCCAGTCAAGGGTCTCCAGATTGTTATCACCAGAGATAAAGTCAACCAAAACCACCAATTATAGTTAAACAATAGCCCAGAGCCATGACAAGTGACACTGGTCATGTAGAACTGAACCCAGCTATTAAAAATCCTCTTTTTAAAAAGCTTTGTTTTTCTGCTTAAAGTCAGGATGGCAGTCTTTGAGACACTAGTCCACTGCCCCCCTCATTTGCCGGCAAATTAGCAAACTTCTCTATCCTTTTCCTCAAAACACTTGTGCTTGTTCTTTGTTCTTACTGATTCAGCCTCAGGGACAAGTACTGAACTTTCAGTAACCGTGGTATAAAATCATCAACCATCTAGCCCTTTCGATGAGTGTTCATATTTTGTATGACTCGCATGCACACATGTGTACATTAATAAATTTTGAATGCCTCTTCTTCTATTAATTTGCCTTTTGTCAGTTGATTTTCAGAGGGATAAGTGGAAGTTTTCCCTTGGCTCCTATAGGGTAAAGGCCTTTTTGGAGAGGATTCATGAAAGAATAGCAGAAGAGAAATTAGAGACAAATCTTTCAAGGAGTTTTGCTTTAAAGGAAAGAAGAGAATTGGGGGATTTCTGGAGAGGAAAGAGGAAAGACAAGTTACTATGTATTTTCTTATGATGTGAGTAGAATAATGATGAATTAGAGAAGGAAAACTGATTATGAAGGGAAGAGAGGAGAACTGCTAGAGCAATTGTCTTGAGTAGATGAGTAGGAATGAAATGTAAGGCTCGAGGAACTCTCAGCTAAGAGAAGATACAACCCAATAACAGGAGAAAAAATAGATCATGTAGACCCAGGTATAGGTAGGTGGTATAGATATTTAGTGATGGGAGCTATGAGTAGAAACACGCTTAACAAGATATTTTAGTGTGGTAACTTATGCCAATGTTATGCTTTTTGGGAAATGTTAAAATTTCTGAGAAAAGTTAGTCTTGCACATTATTTAAAGTGTTTTGATAGTCTTTTTGGAAAGAAAATAAGCAATAACTGAATGTAAGACACAGCAAATGTCAAGGGTTTTATAGTGAAACATTTTTCAAAATTTTTTATTTTTATGTGTAAAGATTTTAAAGTATCTTTCCATTTAGAAAACCCAGACAGAGTTCCATAAAATGATAATTCTGTAGACTGTATTTTTCACTTTGAGTATAAAGGTCAGTTCCATGGAAAAATATTTTCTTCAGAAGCTGCAGTGAAAAGTACAAAGTAACACATTGTGCTTATATAAATATTTTCTCCTCAGGTTATTTGATTTATTTTATTTTATTTTAAGAAAGCATGCTTACATTTGCATTTAAATTTTTTTAATTTCTATAAACTTATAGGGTACAAGTGTCATTGTGTTATATGGATATATTGCATAGCCATTAGTCAGGGCTTTTAGTGTATCCATCATCCTTATAGTGTACATTTAACCCATTAAGTAATTTCTTATCATCACCCCCCTCTTCCAACCCTCCATGCTTCTGAGTCTCCATTGTTTATCATTCTACTCTCTATGTCCATGTGTACACATTATCTAGTTCCCACTTATAAGTGAGAACATATGACATTTGTCTCTCTGTGTCTGGGTTGTTTCACTTAAGATATTGGCCTCCAGCTCTATCTATGTTGCTGCAAAAGAAGAGATGATTTTATTATATTTTATGGCTGAATAATAGACCATTGTTTATATACAGCACATTTTCTTTTTCCAGTCTTCCACTGATGGACACATAAATTGATTCCATATATTTGCTATTGTGAATAGCAATAAACATGCCAGTGCAGGTATCTTTTTGATATAATGATTTCTTTTCCTTTGGGTATATACTGAAGAAAATTAGAAGTATTTTACCCAAAATATGACATTTTGACATTCTGGACTGACTGAAGAAGGCTTAAGGTCTCTCTGACCTTTCCCGGCCACCCACCATGGATTCTTCCAAAATCAATAAAGTTTTTTTTTTTATCTACCTGAGATCTGGACCCACTTAGGAGAACAGTTGCCCTTTTCTTCCCCTCCGTGTAAGGCCAGGGTGTGACCACACCTGAACAGATTCTTTAAGAAGACAATGTCCTTTCTCTCAGACTTTTTTAAATTCCAAAAGGGGAATTATTCACTAGTTAATCTTCCTTCCCCATCCATTTATCCTCCTTGTGGTCCTTTGCTGCCTCTCCACAGAATTTCTCTTTTCCTCCTCCCATAACCCATTTTACCAGAAAGGCATATAAGCTTCTGAATCCCAGAACCATTATTTTTTCTGGAAGTTGAATCTTTCTTTCCTGGGAATTACCATGTATATACATTACATAGGTTTGATAACTTTTCTTTTATTAATCTTTATTGTGAGTTGATTTTTCAGTGAACCTTCTGAGAACAAAGGGGAAGTTTTGCTTTTACCGCCCCCACAATACCCAATAGTGGGGTTGCTGGATTATGTGGTAGTTCTATTTTTAGTTCTTTGAGAACTCTCCATACTGTTTTCCATAGAGGTTGTACTAATTTACATTCCCACCAACAGTGTATAAATATTCCTTTTTCTCTGCATTCTCACCAACATCTGTTATTTTGTCTTTTTTAGTAATAGCTATTCTGATTGGTATGACATATTTCAGTATGATTTTAATTTGCCTTTCTTTCTCTGATAATTAGTGATGATGAGCATTTTTTTTCATATGCTTGTTGGCCATTTGTATGCCTTCTTTTGGAAAATATCTATTCATATTCTTTGCCCACTTTTTTTTATTGTGACAGTGTCTCACTTTTTCACCTGGGCTAGAGTGCAGTGGCATCATCATAGCTCACTGCAACATCATACTCCTGGGCTCAAACAATCCTCCTATCTCAGCCTCCCAAGTAGCTGGGACTACAGTTCTGTGCCACCATGCCTGGCTGATTTTTTCTATTATTTGTATAGACAGGGTCTCATTCTTGCTCAGGGTGAACTTGAACTCCTGTCCTCAAGCAATCCTCCTGCCTCCACCTCCCAAAGTAAGTACTAGGATTACAGGCATGAGCTACCACGCCTAGTATCTTTGCCCATTTTTTAATGGGATCATTTTTTTTGGATGAATTGTTAGAGTTCCTTATAAATTCTGGATATCAGTCCCCTGTTGGATGCATAATTTGCGAATATTTTCTCTCGTTCTGTTGGTTATCTGGTCACTTTATTGAGTATTTCTTTTTCTATGCAGAAGCCTTTTAGTTCAATTAAGTTTAACTTAACTAAGTGGGATGGAATAGCAGTGGTCACTAGATGCTTCTCCCATTCCTAAACACTGTGCTCTTGTGTCAGCAGTTGTAATGGACTATGAGGGCTGACCTCCACCTCCAGTAGGTGGTGCTTGCAGGTAAGCATGAGCTGTGGTAAGTAGGATTTATGCCTGGCCTCTGTTAACCAGAAGTGCTTGGGAGTCACAGGTGATGGATTGGGCCATGGAACATCAGAGACCTTGGTCCTATACTCTGTCTTGTTGGGGAGGGTGAACCTGGGCACATCTGGACCAGAAAAGCCTGCAGTCAGGTCCCTTCAATGGTGGGTGCAAGCAACAGCCATGACAGGGTGGCAGGACAGTCTTTAGGCTCCTGGCGAAATGCCTGGGTCCCTTGTTCTGAAGTCTCAGCCCAGGAGTGGGAGGGGTGGTCCCTCCCAGCACCACAGCTTTAGCCAGCAGAAGTGAGACCTGCTTCCCTCTCACACCCCAGTCCTGGCATGGCTCACTCCCCCATCCTGACTGTGGCAGCCAGTAGTGATATTCAGTTAGTCACTACAGTTTGCTTCTAGTCCATAGCAAAGCCCTGGGCTATAGGTGTCCTGCTGCTCAGATCAATACCACACCTCCTCAGCCATTCTCCTCCTGCTTCAATTCTAGGGGGCATGAAAGGGGGAGAGGAGCCCAGTTTCAGCACCAATGGCTACAGCCTGCATTACACTTGTTTCTCAGTTCTAGCTGTGAGAACCACCCCCACCCCACACTGGAGCCCCAGTTCTCCAAGCCACAGCCTGTCTTTCTAATGCCAAAGACTGCTGCTGCTGCTGCTGCTAGCTTCCAGGACCCCACACAGCTTGCTAAGAGCTAGGATGGAGAATGATGTCTTACTGTAGGCACCAAGGTCTGGGAGAGCAAGTAGGATACTTCCTGGAGCAGTCCCTTCTCATAGTCTACCAGCTGTTCTCCAAGTTAGACCTAGGGGTTGGAAGGGTCAAAGTTCTCTCCTGTGGCTTAGGTTGCACAATTCCCCAGTAGAAAAGTGGATTACAGGCCGGGTGCGGTGGCTCACGCCTGTAATCCTAGCACTCTGGGAGGCCGA